>JARQWZ010002854.1:127500-197947 GCA_033150135.1 Gobio occitaniae | reverse complement strand
GCCTCAAAACGTTTGTCCTGTTCGGCCCTCACGGCCAGCAGATCTTCATGAGTCTGTTGATGAAGACCGGCGAGCGATGACACCAGGTCCGCAAGCGGCGTCTTTGGCGGGGTCTGCATAGCGGCGGCTCTCTTCTCCCTTCCCGGGTTTCGGCACCAGTGTAGTATATGTCGTTCGTGTAGGTACGGGAAGGAAGAAGACGGGGTCGGCGTGACTGGGACTTGCGACTTTATTTCTCATACACAATAATAAACACAAAAGACGCACGTGGGCGTATAACTGCACACTCGTAATCACTCAAGAACAATATCACTTTTCAGCTTTCTCTCAGTCCTTCGCTCACGCAGTCCCAGTCCAGGTCTCTCTCTCTCTCTCTCTCTGCAAGGAGCGGCTTTTACGGTCTCTCCACGCCAATCACTGGAATGAGACACAGGTGTTAGTGATCTGCACTTGACCTACTTACTCACCGCTCATCTCCGTAGTTCCTCGCTCCCACTACAGACTTCGCAGAACCACGCCTCCCCCGCCACAGTAAAGAATCCTAAAAAATGACCCCCACTAGATAAGAATCACAAGCTGAAGTGTTGTAAAATACATGAAGAAGGTTTTTTTTATAGGCTTTATGGACAGAAAAGGTTGAGAGTGACTCTTGAAGGACCAGCACCACATCCTCTAGTACCACTGTTTGAAGAATTCATCTTCCAGAATCTGGCAGTACGTTTTGGGAGTTCATTTTAGTCCATCCTGAAGTCCGTTTTGCAGAGATGGACTAAAAATGAACTCCCAAAACGTACTGCCAGATTCTGAAAAGATGAACAGTGTTCTCCTCCTGTCTCCAAGTCTCCGTGTCTCCAGTGTCTCCTTCGTCCAAGTTCCCTCACCGCCATCTGCAAGACAAAGTCCAATATCACCCGAGTATCCAGCTTTACCTCTGTTATCTGCTTTCCACTTCTCACCTGACTCGCTCACTTCTGGTTGCTCAGTAAAGACACTGTTTATTAACCATCTGTTCTCCGTGTCAGGCCTGTTAGTATACAGTGTAATTACAGCTGAAGTGTATAATTGACCATATCTGTCATATCTCATCTCACTCTGACACACTGTTGATTCCCTCAGCTGTTTTCACACCAGCCTCTGCTCGACCGGAAACCATCAGAGATTCAGAAACATGTACGTGTATTTTTGCTTTGTTCATAAGAGAATATTAAATGTGTTAAATGTTAAATAAGGAGAATAATTTTCTTGACAGTGAGATCATCTAGAAACACTGATGCCTGTAATCATGATGCAGTTTTTTATTCTAATATGATTTCATGAGATCTTTTGTGTTGCAGCTGTTCCTCATACGGATCACATTCACTCTGAAGGTTCATTCACTCACAACACACACAATCTGATTTTCTGAACACTTTTATAAACTAAAACAAACATTGAAATTTCCTCCTTTTATTATCATATGATGTGGCATGTTCATTTAAAATGAATTTAATAAAAACACTCTTCACATAATATATCTGATATAGATATAAAGAGGGATTGAAGTCTTATTTTTGTCTTTTGACAGTCTCATGGCTTACAGTCGTGCTGATTTTCACTGGTATTGGTTTATTTCTGTCTGGACTCATGGGATTCTTCTGTCTCTGTCACTTTGACAGTAAGTTTACATATGCATAACCTGAGCTCCATGATATAGAAACATATGATAATAAAGTGTGTATCTGTGCAGGTTCTGATGGCGTTCTCACAGAGGTGATCTACAGCTCCTGCCAGGTGGGAAACAACATCTCTGTTAACTTCCTCTGAGTGCTCCTCAAAACACAGATGAACCGTTTCATTGTTGCACTAGTTGCACCTCTAAAGAGAAAAAATGATTGTTACAGAAAGAATGATAGTATATTTACAGTATGTAGCTATTGAATTCATACTGTCAGCGCTCGTTTATTAGGAAGTGGCGATTTTGCTTTAATGCAAACTTTTTATGCGATATTCCCATTTTGCAAGTTAAATGCTCAACTTTGGATGGAAACATATCTATTGTGAATCCTATAGGCCTACAGACCTAATCTTTGACAAAAACATGATTTTCTCAGCTTTTTGCTTAATGTTGCTTTTTTTAAAGATTGCTAACATTCAAATGTTGATTAAAAAATAATGCATGAAGCTATAGGCTCTGTTCTTTCTTTTGATGTATTGCATGTTGAATAATAAAACAAAATATTCTGGGGGCCATGAGAGTTTTGTAAAAATGATCAAAACTGTGAACCCTTTAAAGGAACACTCCTCTTTTTTGAAAATAGGCTCAGTTAAACAGTTGAGTTTTACCATTTTTGAATGCATTTAGCCGATCTCCGGGTCTGGCAGTAGCACTTTTAGCATAGCCTAGCATAGATTATTGAATCTGATTAGACCGTTAGGATCTTGTTCAAAAAATGACCAAAGAGTTTCGATATTTTTCCTATTTAAAACTTGGCTCTTCTGTAGTTACATCGTGAACATAGGCTAACTTCCGTCAACATAACCAACGTGACAACGCTTGCACAGAGAGCGTACCGAGTTATTTTCAGGCGCTGTGTAATGTCATAGCGCCGCTGCACTCATGGTACGGCAGCAAAGTTCCTTGATTATTACGCAGGAATGAGAGTATAGTTCCTAGCCATATCTGCAACTTTTCATTTTCTTTTGGTCTTAGTACGCAATATAACTACAGAAGTCATTTTTGAGCGAGATGCTAACGGTCTAATCAGATTCAGTGATCTATGCTAAGCTATGCTAAAAGTGCTACCGCCTATTTAAAAAAAAGGGGAGTGTTTCTTTAAAGCCGCAGTTCGTAAGTTTTGCCTTTTTGCTTCCATCTCTGTTTGAAACCTGCAACTGCAGTTAAGCTATTTGCAGAATTATCATTTCACGTGGATGTGCATCGGCACGGCTCCTCAGCGCGGATGAATCTAATGTTTTGAGGAGTAAGTTTAGCTGTCAGTCACTGGACCGGTGAGAACCACTGATATACAGAACCTTTTAGGGGTTTCCATCATGGGATCATTTTATGGTTTTAGTTTTGATATTTATTTTTTTATTTTAATAAAAAAATATTAAGTAGCTTGTAAACACTTAATAAGTAGAAAAAATTCACAACCCAAAATGGCTCTTCTGTGGCATCGCTACAAACCCCTCCTTTGGGGGCTTTTATTTTTAAGAGTGTAAAAGATTCAAGAACCTAGAACCACACAGAACATTTTTTCCTAGACACAAATAGCAAGGCAAAATGAATAAATACTTCATGGTTTGAGATTGTGAACTAACACTAGTACTGCAATTCCAGTAACTCCAATATTGTTCATCTCAACTTGATTTAAAATGCAGAAATATGTCAAATTATTTGTAAATATATATCTATTTGGAGATGTTTAAATTAAGTCTAAAATATGCAAACTGTAAATCAGGAGAAAATACGTTATGGAAATAAGAAATAATTGTATTTAATCATTATTTGATGGAATTCATTGTTTTAGATGAATACTCTATGTTTAATAACGATGTTTTAAAAAATACTCATCCTTCACATCCTCTCAATGTCACATGGAACAGCGGGAGAGTTAAACTTCTGAGTTACTGTACTACAGTAAAAGTTGTTGTTGTTGAAGCAGATGCTGTTTTTAAGCGGGGCGGTGTCATGAGAAATCGTGTCCGCTTAGGAACCCAGAGTAATTCTATTGGCTGGAAGAACTTTTAATGGGTAACCTGTTCAGAGCCTGATTACAATTCTTACAAAATCACGTTTTGATTTTTGTCGTTTAAATTGTGTTAAAATAGTCTTTAACGTCTTGCAAAGCATTTGTTTCATATACTAGTATATAACCAAAGCTATGTGATAATAAATAATAAGTTGTGAAATCAAGCATTTCTCGTTCTTAATGTTTTTTTAGTTTGCTTACGTTCTAGCATAGCATACAGCTACCCGATTAGCTTAGTTTATACACCATGGTCGCACGTACCCAACATCTTAAAAGCCCCGCTTTAATGTTTATGGTTTTTTTTAAATCCTGTTGTATTTATGTTGTGCACCTGTTCTGTATATTAGTGTTTTTTTATCCTTTATTATTTATATTATAGGTACATATTATTTATATTATAGGTACATTAATATGTTATGATTTTTTATTGGTATTATTACTTTACGTTTATCAATTGAAATAATTTATAATATGTTAGGCATGTTATTGCTCCCATTTTGATCAGGCATTACCACGTTGGGTCCTAAGCGGACACTATGGACATGATTTCTCATGACAGCTGTCGTCATAGAAATACATAATAAAGGCTTTTTAAAAAAAAAATTATTAAATGCCAAGGTATCAAAAATACAAGTA
This sequence comes from Gobio occitaniae, assembly GCA_033150135.1. NCBI lineage: Eukaryota > Metazoa > Chordata > Actinopteri > Cypriniformes > Gobionidae > Gobio > Gobio occitaniae. The sequence goes on along the minus strand of JARQWZ010002854.1, from coordinate 193,580 downwards.
CAAAGCAAAATTGCAAAATTGTTACAGGTTACAAAAGTTTACAAAAGTAAAACATAATTCATACATACATAGAGCCTATAAAACCTAACAAAGCTTTTAATGAAACAAATTAAAAAGTTGAAATAATTGCGTTGTCTTAAGAGCTTTAAGATTCTTAGATGATGAGATATTTTGGATGTACTGTTGGACCTCTTTTGTAAAAACAATGAATAAAGGATTTTTATTAGTAAATTTACAGCGGTGAATGTGAAATTTTGCAAGGAGCAATAATAGGTTAATAATAAAGTATTCATTAATTTGAGATTTTTGTGTATTCATGAAGCCAAACAGTACATCCTTTAAAGCCAGAGAGAAACCCAGAAGCACATTGCAGTTAATACATTTAGAGAATTCGTCCCAAAATAGTTGTGTGTGAGGACAATCCCAGAAAATATGAAAAGAAGTTTCCTCAGGGGCACCACAGAAAGAACAGCTTGTGTCTATATCTGACTTAAACCTTTTAAAAAAAGCTTTAGCAGGGTAAAATCTGTGTAATAATTTGAATGAAGTTTCTCTAACCTTGTTAGTGATTATGTATTTCAAAGGCAGAGTCCACACTTTTTTCCAATCAATATGATCGACCAAATTCTTCCAATATGATGCCACATATGGAACTGTTACAAGCTCTTTTTGAAAGAGAGATCTAATTATATAATTACGTGATGAAGGGCATGACAAAAAACACAGTTTTCCTACTGGAAGTTCAAAAGGGTCTACAGAAATAGGTAAAATGTAAGATGATCTGACAGATTCTCTTAGAAGCATAATAACTCCTTTAGGAACAGCATCCATTACAATGGAAAATTCCCTGGGAGTTACTGGGAAATTAAATTTACATTAAAATTCTTCATAGTTTAAAATATGACCTTCTGAATTGAATAGCTGGGAAACGGTCAGAATTTTTTTCTGAAACCAGTTAGCAAAAAACAAGGATTTATTCTTATATACAATATCTCGATTGTTCCAGATAAAATACCGGTGAGGGGAAAAGTTGTGCTTAAATATTAATGACCAAGCAAGTAGTGCTTGCTTATGGAATTTAGATAATTTGTAAGGGATTCTGGCAATATTATAATTGCAGATCAATAGGAAAGGGAGACCGCCTAATTTGGAAAATAAATAATTAGGGATAAAATTCCAAATTGAGTTTGGATTAAATAGAAACTGTCTAATCCAATTAATTTTTGAAAGTGTTGTTCAGAGATGAGAAATCAAGAAAATTCAACCCACCATTCTCGTATGTATTCATTATTACTGACTTCTTAACATAGTGTAACTTGTTTTTCCAAATAAAATTAAAGAGGGTTTTATCAACTGACCAACATATGTTGTTGTCCACAAATAGAGAGAGTGCAGCATATGTAAGCCTAGAGATGCCCTCAGCCTTAGCAAGCAGTACTCTACCTCTCAAGGTCAGGTCTCTCTGCAACCATGCATTAAATCTTTTTTGGGCTTTTATTATAATAGGATCAAAGTTCAAGGTACTTCTATTATTTAAATTTTTTGTGATCACTATGCCTAAATATGTTACTTCAGATCTAAATGGAGTATTATAAAAGGAGGGAGCTGTGCAATCTTTAATCGACAATAATTCACATTTATTTATGTTTAGATTAAGTCCTGAAGCTTTAGAGAATAGTTTTATATTATCAATTGCTATAGGAATTTGGCAAGCATCTCTTAAAAATAAGGTGGTGTCATCCGCTAATTGGCTAATAATAACTTTCCGATCTGCTATGTGAATACCCCGGATACCACTTTCACAGACAGATGTTGAGAGTAGTTGCACACAAATTAAAAATAAGTAGGGGGAAATAGGACATCCCTGCCTGACTCCTCTAGATAAGTTAAACCTTGGGGAAGTGCCATTTTTTAATTTAATCGAACAGCTTCCATTGTTATAAAGGGTTTTAATTACTTTACAAAACATATCACCGAAACCAAAGCTATGTAATGACTTAATAATAAATTGGTGCTCTAAAGAATCAAACGCCTTATAAAAATCTAAAACAAGAATGAAGCTGTCCTCCTGTATCAACTCTGAATAATCTAACAAATCAAGAACCAATCTTATATTATTAACAATATGCCTTTTATTCATAAAACCAGATTGTGTCTCATCGATTACAAAGCTCAGTACAGATTTCAATCTTTTAGCGAATATAAGAGCTAAAACCTTATAATCATTGTTGAGTAGAGATATAGGACGCCAATTGTCAATTAAAAGTTAATCTTTCTTGGGTTTCGGGATTAAAGTAATTAAACCTTGAGTGAGAGTTGGGGGGAGAGTCTCATTCTGTATGCTTTCTTCAAAGACCTTAAGTAAAAAAGGGGATAATTCTTGAGAAAACTGTTTGTAGAATTCTGCAGTAAGCCCGTCAGTTCCAGGTGATTTATTGTTTTTGAGTTCTATAATTGAGTTATTAATTTCTGATAAAGTAATTTCACTATCACAGAGATTTCTGTCATCACCAGAGATAGTCTTGTTGTTTTTAAGAGACTCGAGAAAACTACAAGCTGCCTCTTCAGAATAATTTTGATGGTAAAGATTACTATAAAAATTAGCACAGAAACGTGCAATTTCTTGAGGGTTATTAGTCACTGTGCCATTAATATTTAGAGATTCAATTAATGAGGTTTTGAAATGACTTTTTTCTAATCTGAAAAACTATGCTGTGTTACATTCTCCCTCCTCTATCCATTTTTGTCGAGATCTTATGTAAGCGCCCTGAGCTCTGTAAGTGTACAGCCTATCTAATTTACATTGCAGTTCGGCATACTCAAGTTTATCAGATTCAGAAAGCATCTCTGGGGGTTTAGAAGAAAGTATTGCAATTTTAGACACCACCTTATTTTCTTCTGCTCTTTTAAGTTTAGCTAAGTTACTACCAAATTTTCTAAAAAAACTTTCCTATTTCGAACTTCAACAGCTCCCATTGGCTACAGTATGAATCGAGCTCTAGTGCTCTCTTCCAATACTGCTCAATCAATAAAGTAATAGTCGTTTTAACCTCTTTGTACAGGAGAAGAGAGTTGTTCAGCTTCCAATAAGAATAAGTTAATTTTAAATCAGGGGATGCTGAAAGACTAACCTTAAGAGAGACAGCACTGTGGTCTGTAAGAGGTGTAGCATGAATGCTGACTGAGTTACAACTGTTTGCTAGACTTTGAGAAATAAGCCAATAATCTATACGTGACTGCTTAGAGTGGTCCTTGCTGCGCCATGTATAAAGTCTCTGATGTGGATGTGTTTCTCTCCATATGTCAACAACATCAAAACGTGTAATAAATGCATCCATTATCGGAGTTACAGAAGCAGCCCTAGGGGGAAACCTATCCAAATCACTATTTAATACCATATTAAAATCCCCGCCCAAAATAATACCAGCATTGGGGTATTTATTTATCCAGTACTGTATTTTATCACTAATCACATCAATTAAGGTGGCATTTTCTTTCAAAGAATTATATCCATACACATTTAAAAGAATTGTGGCAGTCTGGCCAAGTAAAACCACTAACAAAATAAAATGTCCTTTGGGGTCACTGACAAGGTGAAGTATTTCACCAGCAAATTTATTTTTCAAAATTGCGACACCTGCAGATCGTTCTGTACCGTGAGACATCCACATCTCACTGCCCCACTGGGACCTCCAAAATTTAACATCATCCTGCATTGCATGGGTTTCTTGAAAAAAAACAAAAATCAAATCCGTGGTTTTTAGTAAACAGAAAAAGGGCTTTGCGTTTCACATTGTTTCTTAGTCCCCTGGCATTAAGTGATATGAACGATATCGACATTAATAAATGAACAGAACAATAATTAATAAGAACCAGAACAAAGGCAAAATGTCAAAATTGACTGGTAGGTAAATGAAAAGAAAATTGAAAAGAACTCGCGACCATTTAACACGGACTAGCTGTAATATGACGTAGGTAGGCTAATGTACTATGACAGTTCCAATGCCATTGCGATAGCTAACGTTAACTGCTATCATTTTTGAAAAAACAGTTATGTGACTCTTAATGGAATTTACAAAGTAATCTCCGCGCCTTCAATGAATGCACGCGCTCCGATGTAATAGGCAGTTTTTCCAGCAGCCCTCGCTTCTTTTACTCTCGGCCATAAGCTCTTTTGTCTCTCCCGGTCTGATGAAGTTAGATCCTCTGCAAAGCGTAAGTTGTTGTCTTTAAGAAACTGGGACTTCTTGGCAGCTTTCCACAAGGCATCCCGGATAACACGTGAGGTAAATTGCATGATGATGGCATGAGGTTTCGTGTTGTCATCTCTCCTCCCTAACCGATGCACGGTGTCAACTGCATCAGGATACTTGCTCTTGGCCTCAGGGTAAGTCTCGCCGCAGATTCGAATTACCTCAGATCTGACATCTTCCTTGTGAGTTTCAGGCACCCCAAGCAATCTCAAGTTCCACCGGCGAGAGTATCTCTCCAGATCAGAAATGCGTGTTTCACACGTACCTGTGAGACGTTCTTGAGTTTTAAGCCTGGCATCTACCTCTTTCATATTTTTCTTTAGATCTTGTACTTCGGCACACACAAAGTCTATTGTTTTCTTCAGCCCTTCGATCTTAAGAGCGTTGGCGCTAATCATCCCTTCAAGCGCGTCAGATCGAGAATTTATCAGCGAGGACAGTGCGGAAATGACTGCAGAATCGGCCGGCTCATCTGGATTTGATGGTTTACCTTTTTTATTAACTGGAGGCTTACTTGGAGTCACAGGGAGCGAAGTCGCGCAAATATCTATCTCGTTTCCACCATGAGAATCATAATCGTGAACCTCCATAACGTTAATCATGTCGACAGCATCAATACGCTCTTTGCGTTTTTCCATTTTTGGCATGTTTGCAATGTACTGACACTTAAGTTACTCTAACAAACGTAACAAATTACAATGTAGATACAGCTAGGCTTTCTAACATCAATTTTGGTCACGAGCTCTGGAAACTTCGTCTTAACAAGGCGCCATCTTGAAACCCCTCACATAATAAAGGCTAGATGTCTTACGGTGGAGTCTCTAACGTCATCACCGGCGGCCATCTTGTCACAGGCAGGGCTCTGTGGTTCCTGATGATCTGCATGAACACAAATACTCTTATCTCACTGAAATCTTGACGGATTTACAAATGGTTTGGTTTCTTACAAATGTTATTTACGTGGCTAAAATTATGAATGCTTGAACAAATTATGAATAATTTTTCATAAGTATGCAGTGTCATAACTACATCTCTGATGTTTATAACCAACCAAACAGTTTGAAAATCGGTAGAAAATTGAGCAAGTTATGGTTATTTAAAAAGTGCAAGCACCATGAAAACAATGTTACGAGTAAGCGAGCTGACTGTGACAAGATGGCCGCCAGGTGCGGACGTCGACCTCCATTGGCCAGCAGCACGGATCTAGCCTTTATTATGTATATATCTATGGTTGTCGTGGCTTAGAGGTTCATGTAGTTGTCTACAAACCGGAAGGTTGGTGATTCAGTCCCCGGATCCACTGGTTCAACCTGCCAAAGTGTTGAGGTGGCAAGACACCTAACGACGAGGGAAACGCTTAAGGCTAACGTTAAAGGGTTAGTTCACCCAAAAATGAAAATTATGTCATTAATTACCCTCATGTCGTTCGACACCCGTAAGACCTCCGTTCATCTTCGGAACACAAATGAAGATATTTTTGTTGAAAGCTGATGGCTGAGAAAGGCCTCAGATAGGCCTCCATTGACATTCAGTACATTCACACTCACAAGACCCAGAAAAGGCACTTAAAACGTCGTTACAAAGTCCATCTCACCACAGTGGCTCTACAATAATTAACAAAAAAACTCACACACAAAAACACAATTAGCTTTTGGAATGGCACGTGTTAATTTGTGTGCGCGAGTGTTTTTGTGTGTATAAGTGTGTGTGTTAGTTTTTTTTGCACTCTTGATGTTTTAGAGATTCACCTCTTCACTTTTGAGCCCTTTTTTTCATGGCTGATTTGTAGATTGTATGCAGAAAAAAACTAATTTCCCATTAATTTCCTATGGGGGTCATTTTTGACCCGAAGGTCCTGAGTGTGACAATTTTTTTTTACGACCACTTAGACTTTTCAAATCCTGTCCCCAATTTTTTTGGGTGTTCATATAATAAATACCAATAAAGTCACCAAGTCTCAGACCATTCCGATGAAGCTACAATTTTTAATTTTTTTTTATAAAACGCAAGATCCACTATAGTGGTAAAAATTTGCTATTGTGTGATAAAAATGCTCAATGTGTCCACCGGATGGCACCGATCTCATTTAAAAAATTGCTTTCATGAGGCCTAGGCTTGACTCTAAAATGAAATACAGCTTTTATAAAAAAAAAAAATAAAAAAAAAAAAAATATATATATATATATATATATATAATTTTTTTATTATATTCAATGGGAAAAAATGGGTCATAATTATTGCATAAATATTAATTATTAATCATCAAATTATCTCAAAACACCAAAAAATAAAATAAAAATATTATTGAACAAAAATATATTTCATTGATTTTACTCAAATCTTTTTTTATCTTAATCCCGCCCTCCAGGTCATTTTTGACCCGAAGGCCCTGAGTGTGACCCATAAATGAAGAACCCCAGAGGGTTAATACCTTTTTAATGCTAGCCTACTGTTAAGCGTTTTCCTCGTCTTCATAACGAGGACACATAAAGCGTCTTATAGGCAGAATAGACCCTTTTCACAGACTGTGCTGAAGCGTTTTAACGGTCATCAATATCGTAAATCCTGCAACGTTTTTTGTATTATCATTTTTAAAAAAAATATATGTACATGTCACGGAGTGACTTAATGTAGCGGAACATAAAATGGTGGAAATAGTTCCGCCTGGACTGTTGTCCATGAAACACGCAGCCAGTTCCGGTAACTCCAGGCAACCAAAATTTGGGCTTATTAAGAACAGGTGTGCGAACGAACATGGCGATCGGTGATTGGGAAATTCAGAGAAGAGGAGGTGTATAAATAAGGCATCCGGAGAACAGCAAGGGAGAGATTTATTCCGGCAAACGCTGTGGGTGAGACGGGGCGATCAGTGTGTTGGAGGGACGTATTGATGTGGATTTTACAGACTGGGCGAAGTCAAAACAGAGTACTGGGCTGAAGAAAACACGGAGTTAAGTCGGTTGAAACATTCCTTTTGAAGTGATTGTGTTGATGTGTATTATTACCTTGAAGAGATTGTTTACACTGAGAAGTCACCGGAAACGTGTTGAGAAGCGGAAAGAGTGTGCTGAAAGGTTGTGGTTTTGACGTTTCCATATGGTCATCCTCCGCACTGACCCTTTCCACTATCCAGGACCTATTTCCCAGCCCAACGTGGTGATCCTGAACCTAATTCACTGTGAGTGTGTGGCGTGCAGTGGGTGAGTCTTTTTGATGTGTGTACACCTGAAGAATTGTAGTGTTGTGCTGTGCCAATATTGTCAGCGATCACACACCAGACTGAAGAGAGAGCCCTGCATTAGAGGAAGTGAATTGGTGACGGTGGGCGACTGATATATATATATATATATATATAATATAATATACACACACCCGACTGTGACTCATTAACCCCTTCCCCCACCTGGTGGTGGCATGGCAACTGTATGAAGTAAGAGCTTGCTGTGAATATTGTGTGGAGTATCGAAGGAGGGGAAGTTGGAATTGGCTGCTGCGTAGAAGGAGCTTATGTGCTGTCTCTGTGTATGCTTATACGTCTGAGTGCTTTCAGGTGTCCGCCCTGGTCTAGATCTCTTGTCCCGCTGTTGGAAGAGGGGAGAAGGAAGCGATTGGCCCACTCGAGCAGCACATCACACAGTGTGGTACTCTGCCTCGATCTACCCACCTTGGTAATACCATCTGTGGGCGTGCTAGGCCCAGCGTGCAGCAGCCTCGACCTGTACTTGCATCTGCCCTGCTTGTCAGAAGCGAAGAGGTGTTGTATCTCTCTCCCTAAATGTTCATTGAAGTAGTATACTGTTAAAGGAACTCTGTGTGTTTATCTGCCGCCAGTCCGCAGGATTGAGCCAAGGGCTCTGTGTCGTCGTGGGACTGTTCTACTACGTGTGGGAAGTCAACGTGTTCCTTAGAAGTCTGTCCTAGTGAGGAAGGCTAGAAGTCCGCTGTGCACAAATACGCCCTCCCCAGCCACCTAAGCCTTGACGCGCTAAGGCCTGACGTCCGCCTATCCACGGGTCTGTGAGTTGCATCCATTCCAGCTACAAGCGTAGCATACTCACCTGTATACTCACTTGTACACCCAAAGCTAAGAGCCCAGTGTACCGCCCTGTATACTCACCTGTACACCCAAAGCTAAGAGTCCAGTGTACCGCCGTGTATACTCACCTGTACACCTAAAGCCAAGAGCCCAGTGTACCTTCCTGTATACTCACCGGTACGCCCAAAGCTAAGAGTCCAGTGTACCTTCCTGTATACTCACCGATACGCCCAAAGCCAAGAGTCCAGTGTACCTTCCTGTATACTCACCTGTACGCCCAAAGCTAAGAGCCCAGTGTACTGCTTTGTATACTCTTCACGTGTGGAGAAGAGGAGGAAGTTGGGAAGACCTACCTGCACATTCCCGTGAGAGAGTCAGAAGCGGCTCGGAGTTAAAGTTCTCCAGTCCCAGAGAGCTAGGCCTTTCTTTTTAAAGTATCCCTTTCCCTCTTCCCACACCCTTTTAAATAAATAAATATTGTTTTAACCTACCTGCTCTTGTCTGTTTGGTCGTTGGGGTGTTTTTGGGACCTCCTCGGGGGGGAACTGATGGAGGAGCGAGACTCACGGTAGTGATGGTCCGCTCCGACCTGTGACATACATTTATAACACTAATACTTTGTATTTTATTACTTTTGCATCAAATTACAATAAAGTTACCGCTGCTGTGAGGGTGTTTAGTAATAGTGTCTATGGGAGTGATGGTAAAAATGAACATATTTCTCTCTTTTTACTGCCGTTATCAACCTCACTCTTTTTTTTTTTTTCCCTCTTTTTGAAAGTTGTGAAATCACTACTGTGGCGTTTCTTTTGCTATGTGAGCAAATGGGCACACAGAATTTTTTTTTTATGTATCTCATTCACAGCTATAATATTTAACCCAACTATGACGACTTCCGCTCTGAAAAACCCGGAAATGTGAAAAGGGTCTATAACGCTCACTATGCCGGTGTCTGTTTTGGCAGATACTGCCATCTAGTGGCAGCAGGTTTTCTTAGACAGCTGTGTGTGTGGATCGTGCAAGGCCAAACCGACCACAAATGCACATCTCGTTGCACGTACAAATTCTGACTTGCATTAATACAAAATCGAAGTTTTGTATTCACAACTATGTCTCTTTTTGTACAAATCGCTGCACATTCATCTAATTAAACACAAGTTAAAGGGCATTTGTTTTTGGATGGTAAAACATGTCTGCAACATTTATCAAGTTCATGGATAATTGTGCATGCACTTATTAATCATTTTGAGTCTAAAATCATCCCATAGTTTATAAGGTGTTTTATTACATTAATGTGTTTTATACTACGGGGCCGTTGAATGCTTGAATCTGATTGGTTGATGAACGTTCTGAGGTGTGCAATTATTTTCTGGGAGACGCACAGCGAACGTAGTTCCAGGCAGCTCTTGACCGCATTACAGTTCCATATCACTTCGCATAGTTAACTGTAATAACGGAAATTACAGGACTAAAAAAAAACACCATGACAGACGATTTTCCTAAAGTTAATTTTAATATTTACGGGAACTATAAAACGTTCAACAAATGGGCGGCAGGAGTATTAGACGGTCCAGATGAAGAACAACATAAACGGAAGCGGACATCAAAGACAGCCGGCAACAACAAAAGACATAAAATGATTAGTGAAGAACAGCTAGACATACTCGAGGGAGAAAAACACGAAGAAAACACCAAAAAAACAACAGCTTGGGCAGTTAATGTGTTTAACGACTGGCTTAAAGCCAAAAATACGTCTCTGGATGAGGTAGAGAGAGAGGGGGCATCCACTTTAAATACCCTGCTGCGAGCTTTCTATGCCACTGTCCGAAACGCATCCGGCGCAGAGTATTCAGTGTCAAGTTTTATTTCCCTTAGAGCTGGACTGAACCGCTATATATCCAAATACAACATCATTGGTCAATCGGAATTTAAGTCATCCAACGACGTATTCAGGGCCGTCCTCAAAAAGTTTCGAAAGGCTGGGAAAGACGTCAGTACTCATCATCCTCCCATCTCCACTGCTGAAATACAGCGCATTCGTCACTCTCCGTATCTGTCACCAGACACAGCAGCCGGACTGGTTCGCAAGGTCTGGTTTGACATTCAGCTGAACCTGGCGAGGAGGGGGCGTGAGGGAAATCGAGAATTAAGACAGCATTCATTCGTTATTAAAAAAGATGAAAATGGAGGTGAATTTGTTTGCTTGTCTTATAATGCAGAAACAAAAAACCACAAAAAGCCCAACGATCCCAAAAAAGACTGTTACCGAGGATTCATGTCTGCCAACACAAGTGACCCCCTTTGCCCAGTTAAAAAATTCAAAAAGTACCTCACTAAATGCCCACCTGATGCCACATCCTTCTATCTTCATCCTCTGAAAGCGACACAGGAGGAGCTTGACAGGCGAGAGTTCTGGTATTCTCACGAACCCATGGGTGTGAACTACCTCGGAAATATGCTTCCTTGCATCTGCGAGGCAGTGGGGTTATCCAAAAGATACACCAACCATTCATTAAGAAGCACAGCAGTTCAAATACTGTCTGAAGCAGGGCTGGAGAGCAGGCAAATCATGTCTGTCACAGGGCACAAGTGTGAAACAAGCCTGAGAAGCTACTGGGCACCTTCAGCAGAAGAAAGAAAACAATGGAGCCTGATCCTCTCAGGAAACAAAAATTCAAACGCCACAGAAAATCAAGGCCGGGACCAATAGGAAAAGACAATCTCCACTACACAGCTCCCTGCGCTTGATCTGCCATTTTCGATGTCTAATTTTACAATTAACGGAAGCGTGCAGTTTAATTTCAATAAATAAAACATGTAGGTCTAGATAAATAAAGTTGTAGCATGAATCAAAAAGCTAATATAATACAGCTGGTAGGCCTGCTGCATGATTTTTTTCCCCGTTATTATTGCAGGTACAACAAATAATATAGATATGCCTAAGGCCTTTTGTGTTTCATTCATTTTTGCAAAAAAAAAACAAGCAAACAGAAAATGCAACGATTTAATAATAATTAAATGAATTAGATTAGATTAGATTAGATTCAACTTTATTGTCATTACACAAGTACAAGTACAAGGCAACGAAATGCATTTTAGGTCTAACCAGAAGTGCAATAGCAGCAAGTGCAGGATATACAATGGTTGCATAAGTGCAGGACATGGAAATATACTGAATATATATAAATATGTATAAATAGAGAGATGGTTATTACTATAAACAGAACTGAATTTACAGGTGAGTATGTACAGTGAATTAATATACAGATGGCTATTACTATAAACAGAATTTACAGGTGAATATGTACTATGAATATAATATACAGATGGCTATTACTATAAACAGAATTTTACAGATAGAGGTATACAATAATATGTTAGGCAAGATGAGGAATATAGCAGTGGATTAAGGTAGTGCAATAAATTATGGACAGAGCTATCCGAAAAAAAGTGTAAAGTGCAGTGGAAAGTGGTTGCATATTACAGTTAGAAGTACGGTGCAAAATGCAAATGTAAACATTGGTACTATAAATACAGTCGGCAGTGCAAATGAGCATAATCCAGTTAAGATATGGTAGAGCAGAATGCATAAGTAAACAGTTGTTACTGTAATAAACAGTCGGTAGTGCAAATAACAAAGTGAAGGCGGATGTGAGGTAGGAGAGTTAGCAGTTTATGAGGGAAGTGGATCAACGGGGGTTTGAGTTCAGTAAAGAGACAGCTCTGGGGAAAAAACTGTTCTTTAGTCTGCTGGTCCTGGTCCGGTGGATCCTGAAACGCCTGCCGGAGGGCAGGAGAGAAAACAGTCTGTGGGCTGGGTGAGAGGAGTCCTTGAGGATGCTGCAAGCTCGATGCAGACAGCGTTTCCTCTGGATGTGCTCGATGGCAGGTAGTGGAGTCCCTGTGATGCGCTGGGCAGTTTTCACCACCCGCTGCAGTGCCTTGCGCTCCGCAACAGAGCAGCTCCCATACCACACTGCCACACAGTTGGTCAGGATGCTTTCTATTGCGCAGCGATAGAAGTTCACCAGGATAGCCGAGGAGAGCTGATTCTTCCTCAGTGTCCTCAGGAAGAAGAGGCGCTGGTGAGCCTTCTTGACCAGGCTGGAGGTGTTGGTCGTCCACGACCACGACATGTCTGCCGAGATGTGGATCCCCAGGAACTTGAAACTGGAGACACGCTCAACAGCCATTCCATTGATGTGGATGGTGTCGTGTGTGCCTCTTGACTCCTTCCTGAAGTCCACGATGAGCTCCTTCGTTTTGGTGGTGTTGAGGAGCAGGTTATTATCAGCGCACCATGTATATATACATTCACAAGCTTTTCTGTCTCATTACTGCAATCACATGTGCTCGCACATATACACTACAGTTTGCACAAAAAGGTGTTTTCAGCGCTGACCTGACGATTTGATCAGTTAGCCTATAGGCCTATATAGTGTACATTTACATTTACATTTATGCATTTGGCAGACGCTTTTATCCAAAGCGACTTACAGTGCCCTTATTACAGGGACAATCCTCCTGGAGCAACATGGAGTAAAGTGCCTTGCTCAAGGACACACTGGTGGTGACCGCTGGGATCAAACCAGCAACCTTCTGGATATCAGTTCCATGGTTTAACCCACTGGACCACCATCTCACACTGGAACTTAACTAGTGTACTCACACTAGTGTAGCAACTTAATGTCTACATTGTCTACACATGACATTTTTTCCACTATAGCGAGGTAATAACAGCGCTGTTTAGAGACGCACAGAGGTAGCCTCTCTCTCTCTCTCTCTCTCGCTCTCTCTCTCGCTCTCTTTCGGAACTAGCAAAAGAGCCGTTGGATGAGACGCGGAAGAAATAGTCCTACTCACAATAGCGATTTAAGTACAAAAACCGGACAAATCCCTTTAAATATATAATCGGATCGATGTCTTGAGGTGTGGTAACCGTAGCATACGCTTCGCGTCGTGACCGCATCACCACCTCGGGTGTGCATTATCATTCTAATAATTGAACGGCCCGTCGTCAATTATTCCTTACATAATGAGTGTGTATTGCAGGGAATTAAACTGTATTTTCTAAATTCTGAGTGGCAGTTGAGAGTTTGAGAGTTACCATGACGACTGTGGCGCATCCTCAGACAACACAACAGAGTTTTAATAAGACCCAACTCTCGTCTCTCTCGCGCTCATTTAATGCTAAAGGTGAGTAAAAATCATCAGATTTCAGAGGAAACGTCAAATGCTTTAACGTCTAACTATTGTATTTCAAGAGAGTGTTAATTTTATTAATAATTTTAGTTATGTCATAGAGAAGTGTATAATTTACCTGAGATCAGTCTGCTGTGTGAAAGTTTATTTATATATTTATTCAGAGTTAAAGTCCCACTGAAGTGCCTTGAAAGCTCAGTGTTATTCAATGTGTTGATGTCATTTCCTCTGAATCAGGAAGACAGGGTGGGGCATATCGAGCAGCTCCTCTCCTTTTTTAAAAACAGCCAATAGATGAAGTGTAAAAGCAGCTCAAGAGTTCACACAGTCCCAAACACTTTTCTGAACTATTGCTGCATGAGCCGTGGATGTCAAACGCAGCAGATTCCATGAAATATGTGTGATTTACATGACACTTACAGAAGAAATGTTCTCTCAGAATATACGGCTACTTTTGAAGGGCCGTCAGTGGAGGAATACTTAAAGCTACACTGTGTGATATTTTCCCCCATCTAGTGGTGAAAAGGTATATGACCATCCAGTGAATTTTAGTTTCTGTTCCTCTCAATTCCGATTTCGTTTCAACTCCTACGGTGGCCGATTTAGTCCAAGATTAACATGGCTTCCAGTTCGACCTCGTCCACATTCGACACGGTGCCTGTGGGATATTCTGTGCGCAGTGGGATGGTTGGAACTCAACTGGCCTAATTATTCGGCTAGAAAGAACTGCAGCTAATCCAGAGTGAACTTTGATGATAGTAATGTTTAGTCAGTCATCCAATTGCAAGGCATAAACAGGTTTGCGTGGATATGTACATAAATGTGGTTTCTGTGAGAGAACAAATAAGGATGGTAAATATACACAGTTAAGAACTGTATAACTATACTTATAAGTTACATTTGTATAATGTAACCGTAAACCAGAGCTTATTGTACCATATATAGGCGCTAAATGCAGCTGCATTAAAAGGAGCGGAGCTGCCGCTGCTAACAAGCGGTGTCCGGTTACAAAAGTGTGTGCGGCGCTTTAACGTTAGCACTGCAGTGCGCTCTGTATAACAATTGTTAATATGCCGATCAGACCTGATACATATTTCCATAAACATACATTACAAGCAAATATTTTCTATAAACGAATAAACATTGTTGATAACAAAATAACTGAATGATTCTTCAAATAGGTGAGCATTACGCTATTGTATGTTGACACAAAAATACTTCTGAGGTGACATCAACTGAATTACGCGATGACACACTCTGAAACACATCTACAATGACAATAACTATTATTACTCACGGAGTTATTAACGCACAGAAATACCACACAAGGAAAAACAGACTTTTGAGGAATAAACAAGCCAGGAAAACTCTGTATAACTCTGTTACTGGAGCTGCTGAGATGAAAACTCTCTGCACATGCACCAGACAAGTCTGAACAAGTTGACGCGCACATGCGCGAGGCAGAGAATTTTGTACAGTGCCATCGAGTATTAAAACAGGTTAAAACGCGAAAAGCGAAGCTTGAATTTACGGCTTTGTCCCTCTTTGGCTAATGTACTTTCAAGATGGAGGGGCAACATGGCGACCACCGTTAGATCCCATTACCTTATGTATTTTCAATGGCATATTATAAACTTACGAGAATACTTTATTACTTGAAAGAAGTAAATATACATTAATGAGCACATATATTTTTGAAAGAACTAAGTGTTTTTAGCTAAGAATAGACTAAAAAAGTTACACAGTGTAGCTTTAAAATCTTTGAGTGTTAGAGTAATCAAACTTGCTCTCTTGCTTCTCTTCATTGTTCTGTCAGTCATGGCGTCCTCCAGTGATCCTCCAGTGTCCTGTGACGTCTGTGATGAAAGAAAGCAGAAAGCTGAACACAGGACTAACAACACTGTTCCTATAGAGGAGGAGAGTCCAGAGGAGAAGGCAAGACTTACAGACTAAACACTTTAAACACACTTTAAGACATTAGCAGCAGATCCTTTAAACCGGTCATGAACTGCATTTTTATTATCTTATAATGTTCTCTGAGCTCCACTTATGTTATTAATCAAGATTTGTACATAAAAAACATCCTAATTTAGAAGTAATGAGCTATTTTCTGTCCTGTTTTTGACCGTCTCTTTCAAACCCTCCATTTTGATGGGCATCACATTCAACACTTGAAGTACACGCCCACTGCTATGATTGGGTAACAGTTTCGCATATCAAAATAATTGTAAACGTCCCCGTCATTACAAGTGTGAAATTGTTTTGAAAACTTTTGCCAACAATGTGAAACGTTTAACATTCATCTGATAATCAGACACATTAACCCTATAAATGCAGAAGAAAAGGATTATTCAAGAATGATTCAGTTTGACTGCGGCACTACAGTATAAATACTCAGTTCATATCAAACGATCTGTAAAAGACAAAGCCACAGTGACACGTGGTAAAAACACTGTTACTCACACGCGACTGTGTTGCTACTGTCAGATCCAATATAGCAATCACAGCGTCATCTTTTATTTTCAGTCTCTCTGAAAAGCCTGTGTTGAACTGAGTCTGGTTTAAAAACTAATATGCAGTTAAATTAAGTGAACAAACGAACAGTGTGTGTTAGCTACTGACACAATCTGGATCTGGATTGTGATCACAACATTAAGAAAGCTTGCTTAGTTGGGGACACTAAATATTCAACTACTGGGGCATGTTCAAAGCTCAAACCGGTGCGCAACGTTTTGCTACGGTGTCCGGTTGAACGTCATGTTTCCTGGAAACGGTGTGCAGCAGGTTTGAGATGCGTTTTATCTCGTTTGGTGGGTGTGTCAAAAATGTCAGCCCAATCAGCAGCAACATGCGGTATTAAAGGTCCCATGGCATGGCATTTTTCTATTATTTTATAATGTTTCCTGAGGTGTACTTATATTGTTATATTGATTTTTACATCATAAAATGTCATAATTTAGAAATAAAAGGCATTTTTTCTATACTGCTGTTTGCCCAGTGGCTGAATGCCCTGCTTCAAGAGGCGTGTCTGCTGTGAGACTTCAGTAAAAACGCCCACTGTTGTGATTGGCTGACATCTTTGCATTTTAAATGAGCGGAGGGGGCGTGGTTTAACGAGGTCTACGAGGCACGAGCTGCTACCAGAGAGATGGATGGACCTGAGTTCACTTCACATCAGTTCTGTCAGTCTCAGTTCAGTGAACTGTTGTAGTTACAGCATATACTTCAGGTTATTAGTCTATTTCTAGTCGGAGGGACTGTCACTCATGTCAGAAAGTTAGTAACTTTAGTAAATTATGGATCAGCGCTAACTGGAGACGCGAACCGTTTAGAACGATTCAGTCCGATTTGGTGAACTGATTCGGTTCACTAAAAGGAACTGGTTCAAAAGAAAGATCGTTCGCGAACCGGACATCACTAACGTACCAGAGATGGAGCTCAGCGATTGCTAACAAAGTTATTTATAGTAACTACTGAGTTATGAGAGCGCTGTCAGTCAGCGCAAGTTTATTGTGTTTGTAAACACGAGTCCCAGTCACACCGAGTCCGTCTTCCTCATTATTCTACCAACTTTGTAACACATGCAAAGTACCATTACAGCTTTCGAGATGAACGAGTTAAAAGTAAGTGTTGATAATAGCATTATTTTTAAAATAAAATAAAAGCGTCAGTGCGTTGAGTACACAGCGCAAACAAAGACACAACAGCAGTAATCGAATGTAATCCAGTTTATTGTGGGGCTAGGCTGGCTAGCCCGGATATGCTCACGCTTACCCCCCTTCTGCTTAATCTCACGCCGCGTTTGGTGCCTCCGCTGTGGGCCAGATGCAGTACTGGGGGTCGGGGATGTTGAAGGCCACCGGCCAGTGCAGCCCGAGCCTCGGCGTGTGTGAGGTTTATCTCTAAAGATGTTACTCTGCTAATGTTGAGCAGAAACTCATGACTGTATGCACATTTTAGAACCGATAGACGCGACGAGGACGTACAAAAACACTGACTCACAAGATAGAAAACAGCGTTCTGTCTGGAGAGAGAGAAGCCGAAGTGTGTGCACGAATAATAAATAATTAGCTACACATCAGAAATCACTGATCACAGATCAGAAGGAACTGAAAAAAGACTTCTGTTTTCATTTGTACATCCAAACACTGAGAAACTGCCAGCGTTCACTCGTTCACAACCCATGATCTCTCGAGCGTTTGCATGGGCGTGCTAGATTCTCTGGGTGGAGGAAAGGGAGGTAACCGTTCCTGCTTGGACGTCAAACCAGGAGACTTCAGGATTGGCTCGTCTGGCCTGTCATTTTCTCAAAGGCAGAGAAAGACAGCCAGAACTCGGGTTTACACCGATCAACATTTCTATCCACTTGGGGACAATATTCAGGCTAGGGGAACTCATATTAATGTTGAAAAACCTCATAAAATGAAAATTTCATGCCATGGGACCTTTAAAACACGCGGTATTAAAGAGACAGCTCACACAATGGGTCCAGGTAAAGTTGTTTACAAATGTGTCCGATGCAGGTCAGTATGTACGCAGCAATTGAAGATATTAGAAGACATGATTGTTGTAAAAAAAAACATTTTTACAGTATATATATCAACATGATGATGTATTTATTTATATTTTTAGCTTCCCTGCAAGGCAAATTTCATACATGGTAATTAAGTGCTTTACATAAAAATTAGAAAGATAATACAAGCTATTAAAAAATTAAGAACTAGAAATAAAATAAAATAAAATAAAATTAGAATTGATTACCAGGAGATAAAAAAAGGTTCATTACATGGGATTGGGATGTTGTCTTTTATTCTGGACGGCAAGGGCAGTGATTGCATGTATTTTGCAGTATTAAACACGTATTTATATCGATTTCATCAGGCTCCGAAAATTCCTCAAAAAGAACACAAAGAATGGCCTTCTCAGCTGCCATAGTTGTAACTCTTGCGTCATCAGAACAGGGTGTTCAACACAGCACCGTTTCCGTTTAAAAACGTTTTGCAACGTTTTGTTGGGGCTGAACGCAGCCCATATCAGCTCATTTCAATTATCATAAAGCCATAATTATGAGATAAAATGTTGAAATTATGATTTTAAATGTCCTCATTATCAGACAAAAAGTCAAAAATATGACATACTAAGTCATAATTATAAGATACAATTTTGAAATTATGATTTTAAAAGTCCTCATTATTAGACAAAAAGTCAAAAATATGATTTTAAAAGTCATAGTGCGATAAAAAGTCGAAAACACGACATGCTAAGTCAAAATTATAAGATAATATTTTGAAATTATGATTTTAAAAGTCCTCATTATTAAATAAAAAGTAAAAAATATGATTTTAAAAGTCATTATTAGATAAAAAGTCAAAAATATGACATGCTAAGTCATTGTGAGATGAACAGTTGAAACTAGGACTTTAAAAAAATGTGAGATAAAAATATTATCAAAATATTGGATTTAAAGTCAAAATTATGACTTAAAAATCTAAATTATGAGATAAAAAACTGAAATTAGATTTAAAAAGTCTAAATTATGACCAAAACACACACTAAGACATTTAGGAGATGAAATCATGCTTTTTTTTTTTATTCACACTTATAATAATAATATTTACATTATTGTTTTCATTTTGTGGAATATTTTTTTTACATTTTAAAATCAGTTTTTACTACAGAAATTAATCAATCAAAAACTTACTTTAGCTTTTCATCTAAAACAAAATTAATTTCCTATCATCATGTAAATCTGCTCTGAAGAGCGCTAATAAAGCGGACTTGACTTGACATGGAAGGCGATGCAGAGACGGTTTTTCCACTACTTGGCTCTTCAAAACATCTTGTAATCCTCAGATTGTCTCTGGTTTTGTTGCTGGAGTAAGGCGTGTCTTTCATCGCACTATTACGTCATAATGTGACAAGCTCCATTTGAGCAGCTTGGTTTCAATAAAATATGTTTTTGGACTAACGAGGAACTGTTGTGTTCTGAAACTACAGGATATTTTTATAGTAAAATGACCTCCACTCTTATATGTCAAAGAAAAATTGAATTTGAACTCGGTATAAATTCAAGAACTGCCTGTTCAGTCACTGTCTAATATACAGCATCCATTGACAGGTGCCATTGTGGCGATAAAATCAATGTTATTCGCTTCTCCTCTCAGTGGTGTTAATGTTGTGCTGATCCGTGCACGTCAAAACGTCAATTCTCAAAACTGGACTAAAAGACACAAAACTGAAAAGTTCAAAATCAATATTCAAAAAAGACTTTGTCAGATGAACTGTTTTTCTCTGGTTCAGACACAGACAGACGTTCATGAGATGATCCAGGACAGAATGAAGATTCAAGAGATCGAACAGTCAGTAGAGCTGAGAAAAGTGAGTGTGAAATACTGCAACTAATAATGCTGTACATCATAATATTTCAGTTTGCTTAATAAAGGAGCTAAAAAATGGGTTGGCTTTATTTTGATGGTCCCTTTAACTCGTTCTGTTGACTATAAGTAACGTTGCACCCGGAGGTCGTAAAAATTGTCATAGTCTATTATTACCCGTCATTTTAATTTGAATGAAAATAAGCCATTTTATAGGCTCTGTTTTTATTCACATTTTCATTTTTATTTTCAAACTGACAGGGCACATAGATTAGATTATGCATTGATTTATTCATGAGGAGAAAGTTGAACAGAGACTGTGGGTCATTATTCAGGTTTCATCATCAATGTTTGTCTAATAAATCACAATAAGGGTCCGTGTAACGCTTCACAGTTTTCAAACCATGCAATGCAAATAAGAAAAATCAAAATATTTTAGAACCCAATTTTCATTTTTTTTAGGTACTTCAACAATAGACACATATTCTAACGTGTGACTTCAGAAACAATCATTTGAATAAATTAAATCTAATCGATTATTTTTCAATTTTTTTGTCTTGTAATTTGCTCCGCTGGTGTAAATACGTCCCCCTGACCAAGGGTATAAGGTATATTAATAAAATAAAGTAATAACGATGTAAGTATGTAAATACAAACCACCTGGGCAATGTGTGAAATCAGTCCCAGGACTACTGGATTTCACTTTTCCCGCTGCTCCCGATGGCCAGTCCGAGACTGCCTTATATTTAGCAGTTATTATATATTAATAATAAAAATAATGGCACTTTGGGTGAGAAAGGTCGTCCTCTGTGTTCAGTTTTTTAAACTCCTCACGTGCATGCAGTGTAAATAAAGCAGTTACACCAATGAAATGATAGCAGTCCACGGCCACACCCCCGTGATAATGGATCAGCCCACGGAGCAAATTACACAACAAAAGAGGGAAAAATAGAAAACTATTGTTTCTAAAGTCATAATTTAGCAAAAGTCAAATAAAAAAAAAAGGGGAGAAAATGGCAAATATCCAATTATGATGTAACCTAAAAACAAGAAAACCGAACGTCTGGTTTCAATTTTTCATTTTTGCAGAGGTGGACAAAGTACACAACTCCATTACTTAAAAGTACTGTAAAAGTAAAAGTATTGGTTAAATATTACTCCATTACAAGTGAAAGTACAGAAGTACTTGCTTTTAAGTACTTAAGTATCAAAAGTAAAAGTAAACGCATTATTTTATTATCGTTGCATTGCTGTATGAATGCACGCTGTTCCATCATGGTGGTTTAAGCCAGTCATGCTCCATCTGACATGTTAGCATACCTTGAACTCATTTAAATGTTTAAAAGTTACAAAGCTCTTATCAAGTCAAAATCATACTAGAAAAGAAAGGTTTCTACATTGTGTTTATTTGACAGGATTATGTAAAAACATATTTCTGAAAGGACTTCAGTTAACATTATTAGTCCAACTATGTCGTTTTTGAATGCTAACTAACATCATTGTCGGACACTATGCGTTAGCGTTGTATCCACAAGGCTATGGCAACTTGGCGGGTAAATCTATAAAAATCATTTGACCGACCATACTTCATACCAGTGTTAATTTTGATTTAGTTTTAGTCAGTCTTTTGACTACAACATTTTAGTAGATTCAATAGACTAAAATTCAGTACTTGTGGTCTTTTGTGTGGTCGCACTTTTTCAGACTTATCCACGTCTGCTCTTCTGAATTTTTACTTTTAAGCGTGCACTGCGTCTGGGAACTGCTGCCTTCTATTTTGCCATCAATTGATTGGTGTTCAAAAAATACTTGGAAATCATTGAACTTCATGTGATCCTACAAGAGTGATTACTGATAGGCTGTCTGCTAAAAAAACAAATCCTGCTTTAAAGAAGAAAACAAATTATTCACTGACTTTCAAAGCGGCTACGACTTTCTACTTCGAGGGCCTTGATAGAAATGTAGTGGAGTAAAAAGTATGATATTTGTCTTTAAAATGTAGTGAAGTAAAAGTCTGAAGTAAAAGTCTGAAGTAAAAGTTTCCAGAAACAATACTACTCAAGGAAAGTACAGATACTCAAAAAGTGTACTTAAGTACAGTACTCAAGTAAATGTACTTAGTTACTGTCCACCTCTGCATTTTTTTGCATTTGCATATGAATGTAGCTGGAAACAGATTTGTACAAAGATTTTTTTGGCTGTTCAGACTTTCTAAATCTGATCGAATTTCAATGGGATATGCAGGTTAGGGTAAAACCTAAATAAAAATCTGATTTAGTCTGAACGTAGCCTAATACTCTAATGAGAGTTCGTTGACGTGTAGGTGCATAGACACTTAAGCCGCTCACCCCGTCCGTGCAAGTGGGTAATTCAGCACCCGGAAAGCGTACCTTCCATAGGGGCAGCCATTGCAAACCAAGCCATCACCTGCTGTTAGCATCCCATTGACTCCCATTCATTTTGGCGTCACTTTGACAGTGAATAATTTTACATCTGAGGCATTTAAAGACTCCATTTGACCATTGTTTATTTCAAAAGAAACACGACACTGTATAAAAGGCTCCATTACCTTGTATCTGACACTATCGCCTCATAGAAGCCGTTTTTGTAAAAAATAGGCTAACGATTGCGTCATAACCACGCGACTCGCATAGTAGAGAAATTACCGTATAGACCCAAGGAGAAGCTCGCAGGCAATCTTTTGCTGTCTATGAGGCAATCGGGGGGACGTGGAGGCATAAATTCCGATAAAGTCAAGGGAGAAGCATGGGGAGAAGCCCATAGAGAGCCAAAAGCAACGGGACAAAATATTTAAACAACGTGATTCAGATTTCACTTTGCACAACTACTAGAAGACTCACAACTGTCAGACTGGTTGCTCACGTCACGTCTACGTTGTCAAGCTCAGTCTGAGGCTGCACAGTACGCTCAGCCATCAGGAAGTGAGTGCTTCTACGAGACTTCACTTGTCCCCATCGAAGCCTATGGGGTCGCTATGTCCATTTCTTTTACTGTCTATGCGTCCGTGTGCAGCCCAATTTCTGAGACTGCGCGGACTGTCCGCATACAATGTGTCAAACTCGGCCATCCACACTCACTCAGGGTTGAGTAAACTTCTAAAGCTGAGCGGACACGACTGCGCGCGAGACGCGTCCGGACACGGAAACTGAAGTATACATGGGGCTTTATAGTCAACAGAATGCTGACCATTAAAATAAAGTGTTACCAAATTTTTTTACATTAACATTTAACATTTACGCATTTGGCAGACGCTTTTATCCAAAGCGACTTACATTGCATTCAAGATACAATTTTACATTTTGTCAGTTCTTTTTAAAATGACGTTACATTTTATTGAACTATCCCCTTAAATAAATGTGCAAATACATAAACGATTGTTTAATTGAGCTCATTCTTCAGAGAAACACAGAGGAAGAGAAATCCTCCAGTGTTGAGCTCTTCGCTGATCTGATCCGCTCCTTTGAGAGATGTCAGTCTGAGCTGCTGAAGACGATTAAGGAACAGCAGAAAGCAGCAGAGAAACAGGCTGAAGATCTCCTTAAAGAGCTGCAGCAGGAAATCACTGAGCTGAAGAGGAGAAAAACTGAGCAGCTCTCGCACACTGACGATCAACTCCATGATACACAGGTCTGTGAACTTGTAACACACTTGTGTTTAGGAGGGAAATACATACAGTACAAGCATACATGTTAGCACAGCATACATTAGTTCAGTAACACTTAAAGGTTAGACCACAACACAAAAGTGAAATGATTAATCTTCCCTAGATGAGAACCATGAAAATGCACCAATAACATTAAATGAACACTCAAGTAACACTGTAACTTCGTTTTTTTGTATGGTAGGGGTCAGTCCACTTATTCACCGTCCAGTCAGAAGTAATCCTAGGGACTCTTCTCTGTCTCAGTGCGTAATGACCCAGACCTTGGTCTGAGGCAGTGGAGAGGGGTATGATAGCAATAGTGTCAGGTGTCGAGCCATGTGAATTGGAGACAACCCCCACACCCGTACTGTCTGGTGTAAGTGCTCAGTCAAACGTCTTTTAACACTATAATCTGAAAGTCTGTTTGAGTAGACAGCACTTATACAATGGTTAACATCAACAGTTAATTCTCTGTCCATCTGGGAATCAAAGTCCTCATCCAAAGGTAGTGACATCTCAACATCACCAAAGGAATGTTTTGTGGCCATGGCCGTGTCTCCCGAATGAAATGGCTGCAGATTCACTTCTCCCGTGTCCATGTTCGAAAGTCTGTAATTGACACTTGACAGTTTCTTAGAGACTTGAAATGGTCCAGCATATACTGGGGACAACTTGGCTGTAAAGTTTGCATCAGCATCAGATTTGGGGTGGGTCTAAACTCTGACCAAGTCATTCACAGCATAGGAAACATTGCATCTGGTAATAGTAGCGTTTCTCTTTTGTATGATTCGCACTTAGAGCAGGGATGCTCTCAAACGCTCAGGATAAGTGCCCGGTTGCATAAAGCACCTTAAGTGTAATTTTCCCTTAAGTTCGCCCTTATGTTTCCCTTAAACCTAAGGGTGTTGCAGAAAAAAACCCTTAAGTGTTACTTAAGGATTTCTTTAAGTGAAACATCACAAACACTTAAAATTCCCCTTAAATGCTGTTTTTTCACTTAAGTAATCCCTTAAAAAGTGTTAAGCGTTGCATAAAACCCCTTAATGGTCATTTCCCTAAGTATAACTTAAGGTTTGGAAATCGTAACCTCCCAATCACGCCCCTCCAGGTGTCACTGTCATTGCCCACGTGGGCGTTGAAGTCCCCCAGTAGAACGACGGAGTCCCCAGTCGGAGCACTTTCCAGCACCCCTCCCAGGGACACCAAAAAGGCCGGGTACTCCACACTGCCGTTCGGCCCGTAGGCACAAACAACAGTGAGAGACCTATCCCTGAGCCGAAGCCGCAGGGAAACGACCCTTTCGTTCACCGGGGTAAACTCCAACACATGGCGGCAGAGCTGGGGGGCTATAAGCAAACCCACACCAGCCCGCCGCCTCTCACCATGGGCAACTCCGGAGTGGTGAAGAGTCCATCCTCTCTCGAGGAGTGTGGTTCCAGAGCCCAAGCCGTGCGTAGAACCTCAAAGATTAAAGAAGTCGTTTGACGTTAAAACAAGTCATTTAACTTATATGTTTCATATAATAGAACCAAAGCTAAAGATTGTGAATTTAAACATGTCTCGTTTACCAGCGGCAAAAGTCAGGAGGACTAGCTGAGGTAAGGCTGTTCCAAGCGGGTTACATGAGCGCAAGCTCCTGGTGATCGCCGGGATCTCACAATATTTTTAAATAGGCGCTATCTTTACAAATAAACCACAGATTTGAGCTTTAAGCAACTACATTCTCGACTGAACAACTCTTAAAACTACATTTCGTGACACAATAACAGTAGTATTTTTCAATTTCGCGGCCGCACACAACCACTATGAAAAGCGCAAAAGGACGCGCGTCAATTTCGCTTTGGACGTGCAAATGCATTCAAAGTTCAAGCATCAAACTAGACGCGAATTTGACGCTCTATTCACGTTTGGTGTGAACAGCTTTAGTGTAGTGTTTTGCGTATCTATGGCAACAAGACTTTTATACCGTGAATCCAGGATCGCTGTCATGAAACACTTAAATGTTTCCCTTACCTAAGAGAACCGTTTAAGAGATTATATGCAACACCCTTAAGTTATTCTCTTAGGTAAGGGGAAATTGCCCCTTAAGTATCATACTTGAGGGAAAAACTTAAGGTGCTTTATGCAACCGGGCAAAGGTACCTTAGATCATCTACTCCTGCAGAATTTGGTTGTGTTATCAAATCATGTGGCGTCTCCAACTCACGGCCATATAACTACTGTACATTGCCAGGGAGTGACCTGTGCTCCCATAGGGCGCAGTACGAAGAGCAAAACAGATTTGTGGAAGATACTTGTCCCACGAAGTGTGCTTATCCCCCATGTAGGCATGGATGGTAGTTTTCAATGTGCGGTTTACCCTCTCGGTGGTGTTAGTTTGTCGGTGGTACGCCGTTGTCAGCCGGTGTTCAGTGCCAAGGGCAGCAAACACATGCTCAAAAAGATTCCTATTAGATGGGGTGCCACGATCGGATATGAGGTAGGTGAAAAGAAGTAAGTAAGTTTCTGTGAAAAGAAACTTACTTGCTGCCACTTGAGCTGTTGCTGACCGCACTGCACGCACCTCCACCCATTTTAAAAAGAAGTCAAGAAGATTAGATGTTCGTTGCCACTCTGAGTACATGGAGGCAGACCCACAAAATCCACTCCTGCGTATTCCCAGGGTTTCATTGGTTTGATCGGTACCATCAGGCCTGCTGGTTTTATTTGGCTCGGCTTCATCAACTGGAACACAGGACATTACATAAATCTTTTGCAACAAGTGCATTTGTGAGGTCAGGCACTGATGTTGGACGAGAAGGCCAGGCTCGCAGACTCCGCTCTAATTCATCCCAAAGGTGTTCTATCTGGTTGAGGTCAGGACTCTGTGCAGGCCAGTCAAGTTCCTCCACTCCAAACTCGCTCATCCATGTCTTTATGGACCAACACTTTGTGCCAGGTGTGCAGTCATGTTGGAACAGGAAGGGGCCGTCCCCAAACTGTTCCCACAAAGTTGGGAGCATGAAATTGTCCAAAATGTCTTGGTGAAGCATTAAGAGTTCCTTTCACTGGAACTAAGGGGCCAAGCCCAACCCCTGAAAAACAACCCCTTACCATAATCCCCTCTCCACCAAACTTTACAATTGGCACAATGCAGTCAGGCAAGTCTCGTTCTCCTGGTAACCGCCAAACCCAGACTCGTCCTTGGGATTGCCAGACAGAGAAGCGTGATTGGTCACTCCAGAGAACACATCTACACTGCTCTAGACTCCAGTAGCGGCGTGCTTTACCCCACTGCATCAAACGCTTTGCATTGCACTTGATGTAAGGCTTGGATGAAGCTGCTCGGCCATGAAAACCCAATCCAGCTCTCCACCCCTGTGGCTCAGTCTGGCTCCGCCGATGCCTACGGTGTCACACAGATCCATCAAACCTCCATCTATCCCCATCGGCGCAGTTACCATCGCTCGTCCCCATGGTGGCGTTGAACTCCACTACATCATGATTCCTCCCTCCGACAATGATGCCATGGGGCACCACCAGGGCTAGATTCATGGTGAACACATTAGATAGGGGTTGCCCCCTATCTTCTTCTGTTTGGGACATCTCCTTGGCTTCTCCCACAATCTTCACCACCCTGGCCTCTTTTGTCACCTCTCCTGGATTCACGTCCTCCACCAAAGCCTCCTCCTGTCATCGAGCTGTCGACACGAGGTTGCGCTTTTCCAGGAGGGGGTGTTTTTCAAGAAACTTGTTTGATTTCCTGCTTGTTTGAGTTCCTCATCTGTTACTATGATTACAGATTTCAGTCTGTTCCGGTGTGTGTAATTAATCATCCTTGTTTGCCATTTGTATTTAAGTTGCTCTGTTTTAGTTGTGTGCATCCGGTCTCGTCTATGTAAGTTGCGATTGCCTGCTGCCTTCTGTTATATTACCTTTTGAAGTATTATTAAAGACTGTGCCTATACTCCATCTTCATCCTCGTGTGATCTTCCTGCAACCTGTGTGACAGAAGCGCTCTGCTCTTAAAGGGGCCACATTTTATTCCACTCGTTACAAACTTCCTTCTCATCAGTCAACATGTACAATATTACAGGACAAACACTGTTCCCAAACCTGATGAACTGACTGACCATTTATTTTTCCAACAGTCTTTCCAACAGAAATTGAGAAAGAGAGAACAAAACCATAACAATATATTTTTTGGAAATAACAAAAACTATTTAAGGTACTGTGTAAAACGTTAAAAATATAAGAATATCATATTTAACAGCCCTCTCTCTATCTCTCTCTCCCTCTCTCTCTCTCTCTCTCTCTCTCTAGATGAGCTCATCTCTGTACAGTCGTCCACACACCAAGAACTGGACTGAGATCAGGATTGACTCTGATGTGAATGTGAACTCTCTGATTATAGCTCTGACTGAACTGAAGCAAACTCTAGATGAGACTCTAAATGAAAAGCTCAGTCAAACTGGTATGTGAATGTTAAATACAATGTATAGTTGTTCTTTATTTGAAAAAATATTTTTTTCAAAGAATACTCTGGGTTAAATCCAGTTTCAGCATTGGTGGGATGCAGGTGATCACTGCAGATAATGTCTCAGACAGCAAAGGATCACTGTTAGTGACAGATCTAGACAAACTTCTAGTTTGTTTACTTCAGAAAAACAAGGAAAAACAACAGCCGGAGTGCTTGACAAGGCTGAATAAATAACAAAGATATCAGCGCACTTAGTATGCACTTACAATATCCGTAACATACACTCACCTAAAGGATTATTATGAACATCTGTTCAATTTCACATTAATGCAATTATCTAATCAACCAATCACATGGCAGTTGATTCAATGCATTTAGGGGTGTGGTCCTGGTCAAGACAATCTCCTGAACTCCAAACTGAAAGTCAGAATGGGAAAGAAAGGTGATTTAAGCAATTTTGAACGTGGCATGGTTGTTGGTGTCAGACGGGCCGGTCTGAGTATTTCACAATCTGCTCAGTTACTGGGATTTTCACGTACAACCATTTCTAGGGTTTACCAAGTATGGTGTGAAAAGGGAAAAGCATCCAGTATGCGGCAGTCCTGTGGGCGAAAATGCCTTGTTGATGCTAGAGGTCAGAGGAGAATGGGCCGACTGATTCAAGCTGATAGAAGAGCAACTTTGACTGAAATAACCACCTCGTTACAACCGAGGTATGCAGCAAAGCGTTTGTGAAGCCACAACACGCACAACCTTGAGGCGGATGGGCTACAACAGCAGAAGACTCCACCGGGTCCCACTCATCTCCACTACAAATAGGAAAAAGAGGCTACAATTTGCACGAGCTCACCAAAATTGGACAGTTGAAGACTGGAAAAATGTTGCCTGGTCTGATGAGTCTCGATTTCTGTTGAGACATTCAGATGGTAGAGTCAGAATTTGGCGTAAACAGAATGAGAACATGGATCCATCATGCCTTGTTACCACTGTGCAGGCTGGTGGTGGTGGTGTAATGGTGTGGGGGATGTTTTCTTGGCACAATTTAGGCCCCTTAGTGCCAATTGGGCATCGTTTAAATGCCACGGCCTACCTGAGCATTGTTTCTGACCATGTCCATCCCTTTATGACCACCATGTACCCATCCTCTGATGGCTACTTCCAGCAGGATAATGCACCATGTCACAAAGCTCGAATCATTTCAAATTGGTTTCTTGAACATGACAATGAGTTCACTGTACTAAAATGGCCCCCACAGTCACCAGATCTAAACCCAATAGAGCATCTTTGGGATGTGGTGGAACGGGAGCTTCGTGCCCTGGATGTGCATCCCACAAATCTCCATCAACTGCAAGATGCTATCCTATCAATATGGGCCAACATTTCTAAAGAATGCTTTCAGCACCTTGTTGAATCAATGCCACGTAGAATTAAGGCAGTTCTGAAGGCGAAAGGGGGTCAAACACAGTATTAGTATGGTGTTCCTAATAATCCTTTAGGTGAGTGTATCTTCAACTTTCATGTTAGCCATGACTGGTATAAAATAGACTCACTAAACCCAGTGAAGTCCTATCCAAACTTTAACTCATGCCATAACCAGCTCAAACACTATTACTTTAACTTACTTTAGACATGTAAGCAACATGATGTAACTATCCTAGTACAAACACTAACACATCACCTGAACTCACTACATGCCACTGATGCTGCCAATAGAGAGAAGCTCACTGTTAACCTGAAATGATTCCTATAAATAATTCATCATTATATTCTCATCTGTGTTCACAGAGTTGAAGTTTGTGCAGAAGTTTGCAGGTACATTGTGATTGACACCATTTTCTTCAATACACTTGATAATCTGTATTATATACTGTACATCTGAAAATGTTTGTTCTGAAGTTGATTGATAATGTCTGATCTCTCTCAGTGGATGTGACTCTGGATCCTGATACAGCGAATCCACATCTCATCCTGTCTGATGATGGAAAACAAGGCAGTCAGGGAGACATTAGGCGGAACGTCCCAGAAAACCCAAAGAGATTTGACGAGACCTGTTGTGTTCTGGCAAAGCAGGGATTCAGTTCAGGGGGGTTTTACTATGAGGTGCAGGTGAAGGGAAAGACTGATTGGAGTTTAGGAGTGGCCAGAGAATCCATTTACAGGAAGGGGGTTATCTGTCTGAGTCCTGATAATGGATTCTGGACTGTGATTCTGAGGGATGAGAATGAATATGAAGCTTGTGATGATCCACCTGTCTCTTTATCTCTGAGAGTGAAACCTGAGAAGATGGGTGTGTTTGTGGATTATGAGGAGGGTCTGGTCTCTTTTTATGACGTGGAGTCCAGATCTCATATCTACTCTTTCACTGGTCAGACTTTCACTGACAAACTCTATCCATTTTTCAGCCCAGACTTTAATGGTGAAGGTGAAAACCCACTGATCATCTCACCTGTCAGTTAAAATGAAAAATAAAAACTTGAAATCTGAAATAATGAACTATGGATGTGCTGTTTTTGTAATATGCAAGTAAAAACCAAAAAGAATTAGCATCAACCACAAGTGAGTAGATTTGACTAAATTAATATGTGATACAAGTGAAAAAACTAACTGTATATTCAGGCCTTTAAAAACATCAGTTACTGACAAAATTTCAAATATAATGAAATATTTGTTGAAATAGAGTTATATGTACTTGTAAATGGCCGATTTGTTACACATCTCTATATTATTACATTTCAAATCAACACAATGATTTGTCTGCCTTTGTCTTTCATTAATACTTTGCATTTACTTTTCAAATCTACTATACAGTTTTACATTATTTAATATTAGAGGTTGAATTCCTACATAATATGCTACATTTCCAAACTTTCCAAAGTGTTTCTATCATTTTATTTTGTAAGGAAATTTCTGAAGCCTTTCTCTCTCTCATCTCCAGCTGTTAATATTGAATGTCTTGTAAAATGTTGTGGTTTTTGGTTTATATTGTAAAAACTGCAGCAGCATCTGAATAAAGATAAGTGTTCAATTCTATTTTGGACTGATATCTCTTGTAAACTCAATAGCTTGCTAATTTTTAAGCAAATAAACATTGGCTAACGATCTGCTCACATAGACATTACAACAGACAGGATATGAATAAAACATGCGGGATCTTTATTGTTGACTTGAATCGGTTTCATATGCCAGTACTGAATTATCATTTAGTGTAGATGACTCTTCAATCTAGTGCATATTCTTCAAGAGAAGCGAGAGCATTAGAAGGCTTCACAATGAGAGTGTTTTTGACTTTGGTTTGAGCTCAATATCAGTGAATGCGTGCACCTGAGTGAGCTGACGGCCGTCCATCGATGCCAGGAGCTTCTGAGAGTCAGTGTAACCGTCGCAAGCTTCTCCACATCACTGACAGACAGAAAGACAATATCAACTCTCTGGAAGCTGTTCACTCTTTAAATATCATATTTAATGCAGTACAATCTTAGCCTGGATGCCAGACGAACTTAGCCCTGCCCACAACATTTGAGCTCAGGCAGTTCGGTCTGGACTTGATCCGTAGAGGAGTAATTATGCCCGAACAGAAACTGTTCGGACCAATCAAATTGTCAGGGCGGGCTTTAGACGATGATGGACAGATGATAAACAGTAACGTAATCATCCACGTCATCAAAGGCGCTTGGGTTGAATTTCTTGTTCTAATCCTAAACGGAGAACTTGTTCGTATAGGCATTCACCTTTACTATTTCTCTCAGAAATGATGATCGTGTTGGTAAGTACTCTGTGTATCCTTAAATTCTTTTTTTACAACACTGGCAAAGATCGTTTACACTCTTCTAACACTCTTCTATCTTTTTCTTCTAACGTTACTTATTCCAGCGTGCGTGCAGACAGAGTTGCCAAGTTTTTACAACAAAACCCGCCCAATTGCTACTCAAAACAAGCCAAAAACAAGCCCAATAGCTTTCCGGGGGGGTTCTCCGGACAAAATGGCATTTGGGTGGTAACATATGTGTTATTTTGCCAGGGCTGCCTGCTAAAATTCACATTCCTGGGTCGCTTCAATCCGCGGACCTGGCAACACAGTGCAGTTGAGTTCTGTTGACATTTGACAACTAACGTTATGCGTCGCTCCGTTGCTCTGATTGGTTGTAGGTCTATCCAATTGAGGTCTTTCCTGGTTCGGTTGAAACACACCCCATAATCACAGTCCAAGGGAGCAGTATCAGACTCATATTTTGACTAGAATTGAGTATGACGACGTCAGGCTAGTACAATCTATGTTTCTAAACCAATCTAAAGTGCATGAACACGTCACAGCTGAAATGAAACTGCTGTTAAAGCTGAAAGTCACGGATGTTCCTGACGCTCTGCATTCCCAATCCCTCTATATGGAACAAAACGTTCCTCAACACTTGTGACAGCGGGTTCAGGAACGGGATCTTGACTGTCAACTCTTTCCCCACCACAGAGTCCTCTAGAGGCTGAAACAGCACAAACACAATCAATGATGGAGAGTTTCTTTATGAATTTGACGCCTTTAGATGTTTCACCAGGTTGAGCATCAACACTAAACGCAATGGATTCTCACACGTGACGTAACTGAATGCATTCTATGCTCTGACCTGAACCCCACTGAACTTTTTTGGGATGAATCTGAATCAGGCGTCATCATCAAGGGATTTTTAAGTAATGCAACTACTAACTCAGACATTCTGGGCCACAATTATCAGAGAAAAGTCTGTTTAATAGTCAGACTCACTCACTCTTTTGTGGTTGACAGGAATCCGGCCCTTCTTCACGGTGTCTTTCATCCCTCCAGTGTAGTTCATGACCAGCTCCTCATACAGCAGGTATGAGGACTGGCCGTGCGCTGCTTTGAGCTCTTGTTCTTCAGGACGATGGAGAGTTTAGCGTCGCCACCGATACGAGGTCCTTCCCCGTCCATGACGATCTCAACACTCACGGCGCTGTCGGTGGGTGACGGATACAGAGTCCGCTTGGAGCTGAAGCGACCGACCATTTTAGGACAGTATTAAATGCAGTTCACAACCCTGACTTGTGTGAATAATGTCATTTTATATCGATATACATTAAATACGCATCAGAATAAATGCACAAAATATATAATATTAAATAAGTCTACACTCTTCTCATTTGCATGGACTCTCAATGTTTTACTGCTCAGTTTAAATGACTTTACTCCAGAGTGAATTCAGAGATGATGATCTTTGACAGTCTCTGCCCGAGTGAAACTCTTTCCACACTCGTGACATGAATAAGGTTTCTCTCCAGTGTGAATATTTGCATGCATTTAAAGGTTTCCTCTTTGTGAGAAACTCCTCCCACACTGAGGGCATTTGTATGTTTTTTTAATGTAATACCTTTCTGAATGAAACTCTTTCCACGTTTATGGCCTTTGAAATACTTTTCTTCAGTTTTGAGATCATGAGGTTCCTGACGCTGATGTTTCTCCTCCACTCCGCTCAGTTTTTCAAATCCATCGAGTCTAAAAATGACCACAGTAAATTGTAAAAAAATCAACTCTATCGTGTAAAATGTAAAGCAAAGAGAAATGGGAGGGAACCAGAAAGAAAGAAACTGAAGTATTTGTTTTTACATGCTTAAGGTCAATTCTGTCATGTTTATACAATCAAATATAGTAGAAAACTAGCCTGACAAGCCAGACCCACATCAAGATGTTTGGTCTGGAAACTCACCATTGACAGGGCTCAATCCGAGGGGCGGGATAAACGGTTGTCCGTCAATTTCCCTCTGCACGCCATTGGATAGCACCACAACCAACCGAAGCGGAGCTAATGTTAGTTGATAGATTAAACTCCGAATACATCTTCCTTTCTTACGAATGACTTCAGTGCCACTCTTTGTTCTTTCCTCAAAGAAAAGCTTAACTCCAAGTCTTCCAGAGTCGCGGCCAAAACCGATTTGAAAGACGCTGATTGTCAGCTTCTTTGTTTACCTGTAGCACCAAGAACCTCCGCAACTCATTCCGTCATTATGTTAAGCCCGCCCACCGACTCTACACACGATGTGATTGGCCTGACCATAGTTTGGTTTTTCCAAAAATTAACTCCCGACAAAATACATTTTCTGCCGCTAGGGTGCGTCTACATTTCTAGGCTAGTAGAAAACAGCTTGTCAAGACAAAGAATCATCATTACTAAGTGTCACTGCCCACAAAAGAGACTAATCCAGATTCACTAAAAATTCAGAGTTACTGAACTGATTCTGTTGAGAGATTAATCATGTTTTATCTTAACCCCCTCGTGTCGGTGGTTGCGCCGGCGCGATAAACGCTTTTTTTCTTATCAGTGCCAAAGAGACTCAAATAACTCTGTCGTTTTTTATCATTCAGGCAATTGTTATCCCTCATTATAATCTGTTAAGTTTCTATTTTTTTGTGTACAGTCACATTGAAAACAAATTGTTGTGCTTTTTTGCAAAATTAAGAAAACAAACATGATGCGCGATCTTCAGCCTCTCTGTAAATGATGTCTAATCTGATTCTCTTCAGAAAATGACCTGTAGCTTAGTGAGAACTTATCACACAAACATGAGACATATGTCTAAAGAAACGTTAAAATGTCAGGTTTTAAATAATGTAAATCAAATCGAAAACAAATATTCTGTGTTTATGAACTCTGTTTGAAAACAGAGTGATGTCAGACGTTCGCGAGCCTCTTCATTATGCGACCACACCCACGGAGCGCACGCTCTTTGAGATACAAATACTGAGGCGATCCATGCGTCAACGGCCACACATCAACTCAAACAAACACTTCAAGTGAAGCGTTACACTTCAACTACATCGTTTTGAGACGCTTTGAGGAATAATCCTGGAATAATTGTCCTGTTCATATATGTTGAACACATTGAAGCTGTTCATGTTCTGTTCAGAGGATTCAGCAGCTGATTGTGGTAGGCTAAGTTTATTATGTTAGTATCTGTGAATATTAAACTCAAAAAGACTCTTGCTGCACATTAAAATGTACATTATAGACGCAAGACTGTTTAGAAAAGACTTATTTGGCCTGTTTTCATTTTGTATAAATTGTATCTTAATTTTAATCAATGTTTTTAATATATTTGCTTCTTATTTAATAAGAAGCCAATATAACAGACAATAGCCTTAGCGCTGGTGATCATGCATTGCACGCATGCAGTGAACTGAAGCTCAAAATTATATTTGAGTATTGTGTGTATGATAGTTTACAAAATCAAATGATTCAGAAAATGTTTGCCATTGAAATGACAGGGAAAAAAGTGTCCCAATCAACCTGAAGTCACCCTATACTATTTGGAATCCTATTTGCATTGCATTATGTTGTTTTAAATCCCAAATATTTTACTTATAACATTCATCATTACCAATAATTCAGTTATTTGTATTTACCGAATACTGAATTGGGTTCAGTGTGACAATATTAGTTTTTTTTAGACTTCTTTCAAAACATTTCTGATTGAAATCTTGTTTCTTGTTTTGGCAGATAATTTAGCTTGTTTTAAGCAAAAACTCACTTCATTTTGATTGTTTTCCCCAGAAAATGTTTGCTTATCTAGTAAATGAATCTTGATTTAAGAATTTTAAATATTTGGACTGGAAACAAGAAAAAATACTAAATAAGAAGAGCATTCTTTTAATAGTCAAATCTTTTGATCATTTAAAATATAATAGGCCTTTGTTGACTACATTCTACATAAACTACAACAAAATATATTTCCTTTGTCCTGTTGCTCTCTCAGTCATATACCTGAAGCTCATTCATTATGCAGGTCATTATGCAGGTCTTTTGTCTCTCAGGTGTGATACCCAGCATTATTCATTAACGTTCACGCCTCCTTGCATACTTGTTATGATCCTGGGCTTCTCTTTCCTTTCTCTCTGTCTCCCTCTTGCGGTCACTCACACATTACGCTCACTCACACATTACGCTCACTCATCCTCTTCACTGCTCATTATCTCTTACAGCTGTTTCCCCTTCCCGCTCTGATTCCCCACCTGTTCCCTCTTTTCCCTTGATTTCCTCAGCTTCTTATTCCCTCTACTTTCTTGTCTTGTTGTCGGATTATTCATTCTCTACACCTGAGATACGTTTGTATTACGCTCTGTCTTGTCCGGTCCTGTCTGCAGACTGCATACTGTTTGTAAGCTGACTACTTCGCTACTACATATTATCCAGCTTTGCCTGTTTGCAGAGTACCTGCCTTCTCTTACCGGCTGTTGCTCGTGGCTGTTCACCCTCACTGCCGCAAAGGACTTCCCTGACCGGTCGTCCTTGTGGGATCTTCCGTTATCCTCTCCCGCCATTTGGCAGTTTAGTTTCTGGCACTGATTGTTGCACACAGTTTGAACTTTGTTTTGCCATTAAGGACGATTGTCTAAGTTGATTAAAGACTGTGAATTACACCTCTCCCTGGTCTCCCATCATCCTTCCTTCTAACAATACTGGCTTTGTAAAGAAAAGTGTCTTACAAATTTTAAATCAGTGTATTGTTTTATGTGAATGTGTAGGCTCAATGATTCTCACATCAGTTTTAAGCAAAAACTCTAGGCAACAAAACCCATTGGTCAAAAGTCTTGTGGAGACATATCTATTGTGTATTTTGAGGCCTTCATTTTGAATACTTTTTTTTTTCAAAAACCATGCATAAACATTATTCTCTCAAAAATACAAGCATGTACATGTTGCTCACATATTATGGTAGCCCAGTTTGTGCTGAATACAGTGTAATTACACTTTTGCCATTAATATGTTTATAAGCAACTGAAAAAAGCACAAACGTCAGAGCATGTCAAAACTTCTAAAGGGCCCCGAAACAGCTCAGACTTCTAGGGGTTAATAAAACAAGAAATAAATGGCATATAATCAATATAACCTCAATTGCAGCCCTTAATAATTAATCTAAAAGCCAGTTCCCTTTCGTTCAGTAACTACGACGTACGTTAGTGACTGTAGCATCTGGAGTGTCTCTTGAAGGGTCAAGGGTCAAGCCAAACATCACTTGTCTCTTCATCAGACACATATCCTTCAAGAATGATTTTATGTTCAATATTAAAATAAGAATGAATGATAATCAAGTTATAACAGTGTCCTACATTTGATAAATCAGTTCTCTATATTCAAGGAGTGATTTTGAATATTGTAGTGTTTTAGTTGCTCTGTGCTTTTGAGGTGCTGCTCTGATGTCTGTGTCAAGACGTGCTGGCAGGCAGATGCCCTTGGTGTAGTAATAACACTCCAGGGAGTCAAACGAGATCAGCATGTGTTAACTATATGTCTTCCTGAGGTGACCCCCCCCCCCCCCCCCCCCGGGGTCATCCCTGTAACATCTGTGATTCTTTGGGGACTCAGGGAAAAATGTACCTCTTTGATATATCTTCTTTCTTTATAGAATAGAATAAAGTCACTTCTGAAGTAGAGTTAGTATCAGCATGTTTTGAAGAAGGACTTTGTTGATAGTTAGTTAAGATGTCCCGACCTTGATGGAGACTGTTTTTCTGGGAAACTTTGTGTGTGCGTCTCATGATTTGTGCAGATCCAGTATTGGATATGGGCCTTCCTGCAGGCGATGCCAGACCTTTAGACGCTTTTCTGTGACCTCCGAGGTCACTGGAGACTAATCTGGGCCTGGGCGACATCAAGTCTACGCATTTTTAGAGATATATGCTTCTATCTGTCTACGTGTGGAAAGTTGCTTACATTGCATGTTGTTAGAACCAATCAGAATCATTCCACATGGCAGTAATGACGTGTCTAGACCTTGAAAACAGTATAACTGTTCAGAAAATTGTATGTACATTAGACGGAGGCGGGGAGACTGTTAGAGGGAGCGCGGCCTACGAACTCCTCTAGAGCTGGCTTCTGCTGATGAAACTGCAAACTATTCTTCAGTAAAATTTTCTTTAATTAATCT
The DNA here is from genome assembly GCA_033150135.1 of Gobio occitaniae. Taxonomy (NCBI): domain Eukaryota; kingdom Metazoa; phylum Chordata; class Actinopteri; order Cypriniformes; family Gobionidae; genus Gobio; species Gobio occitaniae. Next base: position 155,665 of record JARQWZ010002854.1, on the reverse strand, counting down.
GACTCCTGACTCCTGGTCTTCATTTTTCACTACTGGTCCTGGGTCCTAAGCTGTTACCCCAACAGTTTATGGTGGAGATTTGGCGAGCAATCATTCCTTGGTACACCTCTGGCAAACAAGTAGATAAGGTAGTATATTTTTATTATTAGACTTGTCTGACTGGAAGAGACTGGGTTAGGGGAACGGGAGAGCTTTATTTCAATGGGAAATAGGGAATAATTATACTAAGGATTGTGTTTCGGCTACTCTGAGTAAGTCGAGAGCTTTTTGAGAAACACACAAGGGGTATAAGAAGTCGCTCCAGTAGGCCAATAATTTGGAAACGGGGTGCAACGTAGGCATGCTTAAAGGGGAGAGAGCTGATTAAGGGCTAAGGTAAGGATACCACTCCTAAAAGGGGCATGCGGCACTGGACAAAGGGGGCCAGTGCATCACCGCAAACCTTCTCCGTCTCTTCCAACTCAGATAGGGGATCCCCGAATTTAGGACAATAGACAGTTAGGGATTAAGTTATTAGTTAAACAAAATAAAAATAGATTCAGGGTTGTTTGCCAGGGATGCATCAGGTACGATCCCGAGTAAAATGTAAGGTATGACCCAAATTGGAATGGACCAGTAAGTGACTTTTTCGTATAAGTGTACTCTGCAGTTTCATCACGCAGAAGCCACAGCTGTGTTGGTTAAAGATCGCCGCCTCCATCTCTGCTGGTATAATTTCAGGTGAGTATGAACTTTGACTAAAATGATGGCTAAAATTGAAAGAGTAACTCAGACTCAATTTAGATGTTTGAAGTTTAAATTTATTGTTTGGGCAAAAGACAAATATAAAATTATGGTTATTTGGAACCGTCAATTCTGGCAAAGGATAGAGTTAAAAGGAAAATGTCTGTTGCTTATTTGAAAACAATTTTAATTTCTAGCCAGGTCTTACGCTGAGCTAGTGTGAAGTCTGACGTTTATTGGAAGATAAATGTGATCTCTAGCCAAGTCTTATGCTGTGCTAGAGTGACAAGTTAAAAGATTATGAAAATGTAGTACCAGTACTGAATGCATAGAAGTCTCTCTCTTTCGAAACCAGCTCAAGGCTGATATCTGAGCCTGTGCCACAGATGATACAAGATATTGATGAGTAAAAGCACATGGCATCACTTGAAAATAATAAGACATGTTTTAGGGAAAACAGTGTTTAAAAAGGTATGAGATGAATTTCACATTGAAGTTAAAGTCTTAGAAGACTGTTAAAAAGGTTAGAGAGAGAGAGAGAGAGAGAGAGAGAGAGACTGCTTGTGGAAGCAGGGATGGTGCAATTTGTTATCGCCCTGCTAAAGCTGAAACAAAACAAAGAAATTATATCAGAACCAAAACAATCCAGCTGACTTTTGTAGAGACCAATTAATAATGAGCAGATGCAAAAACTGAGTTTAAATAATAATTTGAGTAAACACTAAAAGTTAAATTTGCGGATGAGCAATTCATGTTTAATGTATGTGTGGGTGTGACTGCACTTTATGTTTTGTATGTGTTGTATGTGTTCCTAGAACTGTTTTGTCCTAATTGGGTGTCAGTAACCTCTGGAATGAGTATTTGACCATTACTGATGGGTTAAGGTAAACGACAACCTTTAGAGAAACTGATAATTTTGGAGGAATCTGGTGAAAAGATGATCCAGAACACGGGATGAGCTTTAAATGGATTGTTATCCAGCTCTGTCTGTTATGACGACTTGTCATTTATGATGTTGATTTGAATTACTCTCTGGATTAGTTAAAGTGGAATTATAAAGTTAAAGATTGCCGTCCATCATGGGTTAAAACCATTGTCTAAATTCAACTGAGGGCTTAAATTTAATAATGTCAATTGATTAAAAATAGTAGGCGTAAATGTTATAGACTTGACGGCAGAGACAAAGTGACAAATTGGCTGAAGTCACTATCTAAATTATCCAGAGACTCCCTCAAAATTCTGAAGGCCGGAGGGCGACCAAAGAGATAACTTCTAAAAAGGAAAAGTTTTATTTTTACTTTATTTTAAATTTTTTTTAATGATATTTTGATTTATATAGAGAACCACAATTAATGTTAAAGAAGAAGTGACTTTAAGTCTTTCTGTGTGACTGGGATTGAGATAAGAGGAATATAATATTTTGGTTTCTGCAGAGCAGTAGAGATAAGAAACAATAATGATCATATTGTATGGCATCTGCAGACCATATGTTTGATAGAGGAATAATGAGAAATAGCCCAAAGATTAATGTTGTGAAATAGAATTTAGGAACACCCGTAAAGAGTTAAAATAGATATAAATGAGTGATATGGATGAACAAATAATTCTAAAACAGTTTTAAGAAATTGATGATGACTTATAGTCCAAATTTAAAGTAATGGGAAATTATGAAATCTGTAAGTTCTTTGTAAAGTTATGACACGTTTGGGTGTAAGTGGCAAGATAAGGCTAGTGAGGTTTGATGAAGTATCACTGCCAAGTGACATGAATTAAGAGGTTTAAGATTTTGGTCATTTGGAGCTTACACCTGAAGAGTTTTAATGGACAAGACATTGAGAATAAAAGAAAATTAAAAAAGGGTACTTTAAGGAAAACCCTGATGAATGATCTTAAATGTTTTACTAATAACATGGTGATTAATAATTTGGTATTTAGTATGATTAAGCATAATGTCAACAAGATAAAGATGAGTGAACAAGCTTATTGAATGGAATACGAATTGATAATTAAGTCATCTTGATGAAAAGGTTTTAACATTAACTATTTTTATTTTTTATGGTTATGTTCATTTATGGTTAAAATTTATGTGGGCTATGATGGGAGAAAATGAGTCTGTTGGAAAAAGTAAATTTAGCAAAAGGGTTCTTGAGTAAAAATTAGGAACAAGTTTATGTTTTAAGTGGAAATAATGAGATGGATGATATGAATGTTTTATTTTATTTTCTATTCTTTTGAGGTGGGGCATGCTATATGAGACTGAATGCAATTGGATGGACTATTATGTTGTTTATTTTTATTTATTTACTTTTTATTTTTTATTTCAGGCCACTATTGAGTTTTATACCTGAAAAGGTCTGTTTTGAAAAAGTAATTACAATCCTATTTTTAATTGGAAATTAGGAACCAGCCTAAATTGGTAGACCATTAATACCCCCACTTTGGCCTCAGGAGAAACTTAAAGGGTGGGTTCTAGAATCCACTGCCTCTCCAATATAATTGTATATATATATATCTTAATTAAATTTATAATCAAAGACTTAGTCAATATTTATCTTTCTATATTATTATCATGAATTGAATTATCCTCCCTAGGTATGATTTTGTTTCTTCCTTTATATTTTCTAAAGTTTGTATTTGCTCTCTGAGTGGTGACTGAGGGTCTGTCCTAGGCGTGTGTGATGTCTCACGAGAACACTCGTATCAGGAAAACTGTGTGATCAGGAACTATTATTAACCTGTCTCCATGTTTTTACTCATTTGAAATCAGACCTGGGGCTCTGCTGACTCTTGAATGCACTTTCCAAAAGGTTCCAGAGAGCCTGTTGAGGGTCAAAGATCTTAAGCGATGACCAATGAGAGGTGATTCCCCGATGACGGGTAAGCTCTTCTTTTGGCCAGCGGAGGACAACCTAAGCCAATGGGGGTCACTGCCGTTGGGGCACCTCCAAGAAGGGGGGTGTTTTTATGTGAGGTGTGTATGAGAGGTGAGGCAGATGTCTGTGAGGCCAGCAGCATCACTGTAGGGAGGGGAAGCTGTGTTTCGTAGGGGCCAAGGTCAAGACTGGACACAGCAGCCCCTGCCCTGATATTGGCCCCTCTATACCGCTCACCAAATACCGCATAATTGAGAGCCAGGAAACACCTTGAAGATTGGCATTCAAGGGTCAGCTGAGATCATTCTGGTCACTTTAACCTTGCAAATTTCAGTCATGTGTTCAGATTTTAGAGGCATCACACACCTCTAACTTGATGGGAATGCAGCACCAGTGAGTGCTCGTTTAGCCCGGCTTCCAGAGATTAAATATGGATTTGTCTTTCATTTTATTTTATTTTATTTTATTTTATTTTATATTTCCTTTTACTGAAACCCTCAAGAATTGTATGAAAACTATTGTACTATATTGTCTGTTCCCCTCTCAATGAGAGAAAGCACGTTATCAGTTTGTTGATCAGGAGTTTTGAGAAAAGAAGAACATTGGGGCCCTGTTTGTGAGTGGAAGGGGTAAAGAGCCTCAAAACGGGGACTGGTCTTTTTAGTGGCCAGCATGTCCGTGATGAGGTGAAGAGACAATTGTGACCCTAAAGGGAAACATGCGTCACCACTTGACCTTCTGTAGTGACCTCACTTGTAGACCAGACGTGGCGGTATGGGACCCCCACATATGGTCTAAAAGGGGGGAATGAAGGGTCAAGGGTCAAGCCAAACATCACTTGTCTCTTCATCAGACACATATCCTTCAAGAATGATTTTATGTTCAATATTAAAATAAGAATGAATGATAATCAAGTTATAACAGTGTCCTACATTTGATAAATCAGTTCTCTATATTCAAGGAGTGATTTTGAATATTGTAGTGTTTTAGTTGCTCTGTGCTTTTGAGGTGCTGCTCTGATGTCTGTGTCAAGACGTGCTGGCAGGCAGATGCCCTTGGTGTAGTAATAACACTCCAGGGAGTCAAACGAGATCAGCATGTGTTAACTATATGTCTTCCTGAGGTGACCCCCCCCCCCCCCCCGGGGTCATCCCTGTAACATCTGTGATTCTTTGGGGACTCAGGGAAAAATGTACCTCTTTGATATATCTTCTTTCTTTATAGAATAGAATAAAGTCACTTCTGAAGTAGAGTTAGTATCAGCATGTTTTGAAGAAGGACTTTGTTGATAGTTAGTTAAGATGTCCCGACCTTGATGGAGACTGTTTTTCTGGGAAACTTTGTGTGTGCGTCTCATGATTTGTGCAGATCCAGTATTGGATATGGGCCTTCCTGCAGGCGATGCCAGACCTTTAGACGCTTTTCTGTGACCTCCGAGGTCACTGGAGACTAATCTGGGCCTGGGCGACATCAAGTCTACGCATTTTTAGAGATATATGCTTCTATCTGTCTACGTGTGGAAAGTTGCTTACATTGCATGTTGTTAGAACCAATCAGAATCATTCCACATGGCAGTAATGACGTGTCTAGACCTTGAAAACAGTATAACTGTTCAGAAAATTGTATGTACATTAGACGGAGGCGGGGAGACTGTTAGAGGGAGCGCGGCCTACGAACTCCTCTAGAGCTGGCTTCTGCTGATGAAACTGCAAACTATTCTTCAGTAAAATTTTCTTTAATTAATCTGACTCCTGACTCCTGGTCTTCATTTTTCACTACTGATCCTGGGTCCTAAGCTGTTACCCCAACACTCTCAACTAGGATCAAAGTGATCAGAGATGCTTTCCTCCAAACAGCTCTGCATATAAATTCAATTTCTGCCCCACTGGCTCCAACCTGGCTGGGACAAATGGCGCCTCCGACTGTTTAACGACCAGTTCGAGTGTGACCAGAAGAGACTTGATGGCCCTTTCTGACCTTCAATCAGATTCTAATCAGCCAGGACAGTTCCCTCACCCTTCAGTCTGGGACGGCCGGGGGGTCGTGTGACTCTAATACACACATACACACACACACACACAAGCATTCCCCTCTATTTAGCCTTTAATTAAGCTATCCCAGAAATTACATATATGAGGATTTCTTAAGTGAATGCATGCTCCCTATATTTCTTATGCTTACGTGATGTAAGAACTATCTTAAACGCTCTAAATTGCTCTGTATAGAAGATGCACTGCCTTCATGTCTGTAAACCAAGGCATGTCTGATGTCTAAATGTTCCTTTTTCTGTGTCTTAGTCAATGGTACAAAGTATATGATTATGAGATGTACCGCTAATATGTGAGTCCTTTTGGGAGTGAAACTTTACTAGTTCTGGCTTCCAGCAACAACATTCCATTGAGTAATAAAGTCCGAACAAAGAAAGTCTCTCCCGCCTGAAATTCACACCAACGATTGGTCGTCTCAGGGAAAATGGGCGTAAATTAATGGACTTCAAAAGACAGTAACACGAGCATATCGGTTGCTCAGTCAACCTGCAAGGACCCCGACGAGACAAATTTCCTTTTCCTCCCATCTCATCAGCGCGGCTCGCGGGATTCGACCTGCGAGCCGGCGCGGTCCAGCCAAGCTGATGTTTCCTTGAAGATGGACGCGCTCCGCGACGCAGTCAGCGTTTCACCAGACCGAGGAACTTAGCCGGACGAGATGAACTTTCTCTTTCAAGACGCGCCCTTCCCAAACACCTTTAAAAGTCCCACGGACCAACGAAGCTCTGGAAGAACCAAACAGAGAGAGCGCATCAGCGCACGGAAACTCTGAGAAACGCTAACGCACGCATCTTGCTTAACACAACACCAAGAAACCATGCAAGTATCAATTCTATCGAAATTTAGATGCGTTGTAAGATTGTACCCCTGTTTAAGGTGATTTATTTCTTGCTGGCTCCAATGGTTATGTCTGGGAAAGTGTCGGATCGGACACGATCCTACCCTGCTTCCTTTCCCTTCTCCTCTGTCCTTCCTCTATTTCTATCCTTTCCATCCTCCTCTTTACTTTCCACTATTCTGTAAATACATGTATTCTTTATTTAGTCATATGTAATCGTAGTATTAGTCTTTATTAAAACCATGATATCCACGTTTTGATTGTCATTGTTTTGCTCACAGAACACGAGTCCCTTTAATGTCAGATCTAAGCTACGAGCTCTTATAAGCATCATTGAATGCTTTAATTAATACCATAACTCGGAAAGTTTGTCCTTTGTGGCCAGAGGGATAAACTTCCCGAAAATTGGGTAGGAAGAATAGACCTAGTGAGTGGATAAAGAATTACAGCTCGTTCTTTAAACGGAACGGAGAGGAATTTTGAATCAGCTCCATAGAGGTTATTCTGTGATTTTTTTAATATAGATATATCTGTAGTTAATTACAATAAATTGTTGTTAACTATATATATATATTATATATTGCATAAATACCGAGGTTAGGTATTCCCATTTTGGGTGATTTTGGAGATTTGTGATTAGATTATAACCCATTATGATTAATCATAAATCCCTAAATATTAATACCCATAATTCCCTATTGAGCTAATTGTTTATTTAAATATATATGTAACCCTAAGACCCTACATGACTAACGAATGGGGGTTTCGCCTAGAAGCCAATTACCTTCGAGGTGTTTAACAGCGCCCAATGGCGTGCCAATGCCATGGGCATGCGGAACTTGCATGCGTAACTCCGCCCCACCGCGTGGGTATATAAGGAAGTACGCTGGCAACATCGCATTATGTTTCTGCTTTGGAGCCAAGAGTACCTCTTCACTCCTTCAAGCCTACAACTGAGTCTTTGTCAAGCCTTCGAGACGAGCAGCTTTCCAGAGGCGTTGGATCTACGGCGCGTTCCAGTGATCGCATACTGCCTGCCTGCTGATCTGCGCAGTGGTCCGTCTGACAGCTGGTGTGTGGTCCCTGGGCGCTTCGGTGTCTCTGCGAAGCTTTCCTCTCCTAAAAGAGCTTACACATGGCACGTCCTTTTCAGGATGTCTCGCCCGTGTACTTCTGGGTGTGGCCAGTCGTTGACTTCCTCTGATGGGCACGATCTCTGCTTGGTATGCTTGGGCGTTCAGCATGCTCAAGCAGCGTTCGTGGATGAGTCATGTTCCCACTGCGGGAACATGACCATCGCGGTTCTGCGGTCGAGACTCAAGGATCTTCGTAATGAAGTGAGAGTCCCCTCAACCACACCCCGATCTACCGTGCCCCCCGTGGCCGGTACTTCGGCTGGTGGTCAGGGTGACCTGAGGGTTACGGTGTGGAACAAAGCCCCGACGCTCATGCCTCGGGCCACACCCCCCTCTAGCGTTCCGCAACCCGTGAGCGTTCAGGCTGAAATCGCGGGGCCAGCTCCGGCTCCCCCGCGCATTTCGTTTGGCGCTCCAGAGGATGATGCGATGTCGGTCACCGCATCACAGGTGGGCTCGAGTCCTCTGAGGATGATGACTCGGCTGTGCTGCCGCCTTCGGGCGCACCAGCATTGCCCGAGTCGGACCCAGAGCTGACAGCCATGCTGTCTCGGGCAGCCGCGAGTCTAGGGATAGAGTGGAAACCTCCGCCCTGTCCCGAACGCTCGCGGCTCGATGATTGGTTTTTGGGAGCCCGCGCTGACTCACGTCAGTCCCCGCCCTCAATACCTTTCTTTCCCGAGCTGCATGAGGAGATTGCCCGGTCCTGGAAGTCCCCGTTGTCTTCCCGTGACCGGTCTGCAGTCTCCTCCGCCTTCTCCATCCTTGATGGGGCCGCGGCCAAAGGGTACACTGGGGTCCCCCAGGTTGAACGTTCTGTTGCGATGCAACTGTGTCCTCAGAGCGCTTCGACTTGGCGAGGCGATCCTAAGCACCCCTCCAAAGCCTGTCGATTCACATCAACCTTGGTGGCGAAATCGCACAGAGCTGCGGGGCAGGCTGCCGCCTCTTTGCATGCCATGGCGATCCTCCAGGTCTACCAGGCCAGGATCCTCAGGGACATGCACGAGGTTGGAGTTGATCCGGGGCTCTTGAATGAGCTGCGTGCCGCCACCGACCTCGCTCTCCGGGCGACGAAGGTGACCGCACGCTCCCTGGGTCAAGTGATGTCCACAAATGTGGTCCAGGAGCGACATTTGTGGCTAAACCTGGCCGATATGCGGGACACCGAGCGAACACGCTTCCTCGATGCCCCCATATCCCAGGCTGGCCTCTTCGGCGGAGCGGTTGAAAACTTCGCCCAACAGTTTTCAACCGCCCAGAAGCAGACTGAGGCTCTAAAACATGTACTGCCCCGGCGGCCAGCTGCTGCTTCCACCCAGCCGCCGGCACAGTCGCTTCAGCCTGCTCGCCGCCGAGGACGCCCTCCTAAGGTTCCCGCCCCTCCCACCCGGTCCAAGCAGCAGCCTTCACCCGGGCTGGGTCGCGGAGGAAGCCGTAGGAAGGCGTCCAAGTCCCCTCAGGCCGCCCCGCGCCCCGCTAAACGCCAGGCCAAGCGCCGCTCCTGAGACGGACGGCTCAGGGATGGGAAATTATTTCGAGGAGATGGTAGCAGGACCACTCCTTCCCCCGGTGGAGGGCCGGGGGAGAATCCTTTGTTTAGCTGCTGGCCCCCGGGTCAGCAGCACCCTAATCTGGTCAAAGAAAGAATTAACACTCCCATCCCTGAGCCCCCAGAGATCGGTGATGTCAGTGCGCGCCACCCACGGGTCCTGCCACTCGCATCCCACTCTGTCGCCAGCCTCCTGGCAGAGCAGACCCCAGTGGAACTACGTCCTTCCCTGGTCTCCTCTGTCAGGACGCAGCAGTTAACCACACCCCCACACCGGGACGCCCAACAGCCTCCCTTGTCCGGGTCGGTAACGCTGCATCGCTGCCCCACACCGGGTACGTCTGTAGTCCGAATGACCCCGCTGGTGCAGTTCCTGGGAGCCTGGCTTCAGATTCCAGGGCTGTCCCGCTGGGTCGCGAAGATAGTCAGGCGCGGCTACGCGATTCAGTTCGCGCAGGTTCCTCCCTGTTTCCGGGGAGTCCGCTTTACTATGGTCGGGGCCAATGCCCCTGTCATGCGAGCGGAGGTTGCCACCCTACTGGCGAAGGGTGCGATCGAACCTGTCCCTCCAGCCGAGATGAAGTCCGGGTTTTACAGCCCCTACTTCATTGTACCCAAAAAGACCGGTGGGTTGAGACCAATCCTGGACCTGCGCATCTTGAACCGTTACCTTCACAAGTTTCCGTTCAAGATGTTGACAGCGAAACACCTTTTCGAATGCGTTCGTCCCGGCGATTGGTTTGCAGCGATCGACCTGAAGGACGCCTACTTTCATGTCTCCATCCTACCTCGACACAGACCGTTCCTACGGTTTGCTTTCGAGGGGCGGGCATACCAGTACGCGGTCCTCCCATTCGGGCTATCTCTGTCCCCTCGCGTCTTTACGAAGATTGCCGAGGCAGCCCTTGCGCCCCTACGGCAGCACGGGGTTCGCATCCTGAACTACCTCGACGACTGGCTCATACTGAGTCACTCTCGAGAGCAGGTTTGCGAACACAGAGATCTGGTTCTCCACCACTTAGCCTGTCTGGGCCTTCGGGTCAACTGGGAGAAGAGCAAACTCTGCCCCGTGCAGAGGATCTCTTTTCTCGGTATGGAGATCGACTCGGTCGCCATGTGCGCGCAGCTTACGAGCGAGCGAGCGCAGTCTCTGCTGACTTGCCTCCGTCAAATCAAGAGCAAGAGTGCGGTTCCACTGAAACATTTTCAGAGGCTCCTGGGGCATATGGCATCTGCAGCCGCGGTAACGCCGCTCGGATTGCTACATATGAGACCGCTTCAGCACTGGCTTCGCGATCGAGTCCCGAGATGGGCATGGCGGTTTGGCACGCTCCGGGTCCAAATAACCCGGGCCTGCTTACAGACACTCACTCCGTGGTCGAACCTCAGTTTTCTACGGACCGGCGTGTCCTTAGAACGAGTTTCCTGGCATGTTGTTGTATCAATGGATGCCTCCTCCACGGGCTGGGGTGCCATGGGCAATGGACAAGCAGCCGCGGGCTCCTGGACAGGACCCCAGCGCCTTCTGCATGTCAATTGCCTCGAGTTGCTGGCAGTACGGTTCGCCCTGCACCGCTTCCGAGCGTTGCTGAGGGGTCAACGCGTACTTGTCCGGACAGACAACACGGCCACTGTAGCGTTCATCAACCACCAGGGCGGTCTACGCTCCCGCCGTATGTCTCAACTCGCCCGCCATCTCGTTTTATGGAGTCAGAAGCACCTGAGGTCCCTTCGTGCTATCCACATCCCGGGAGAACTGAACCGTGCAGACGACGAGCTCTCATGGATTCAGCCACTTCCTGGATAATGGAGACTCCATCCCCAGACGGTCCAGCTGATTTGGGAACAGTTCGGCGATGCACAGGTAGATCTGTTTGCCTCCCACGACTCTTCCCACTGCAGCCTGTACTATTCCCTGACCGAGGGCACGCTCGGCACGGATGCACTGGCGCACAGCTGGCCCCAGGGCCTACGCTTATATGCGTTTCCCACAGTGAGCCTTCTCGTACGAGTACTGTGCAAGATCAGGGAGGACAAGGAGCAGGTCTTGTTGGTCGCCCCGTATTGGCACGGCCAGATCTGGTTCTCAGAACTGCTACTCCTTGCGACAGCCACTCCCTGGCCTATCTCTCTGAGACCGGACCTCCTCTCTCAGAGATGGGGCACCCTATGGCACCCGCGTCCAGCGCTCTGGAAGCTCCACGTGTGGCTTCTAGACGGGACGCGGCAGGTTTGAGTGGCCTGCCCCCTACGGTGGCCGCCACCATCACTTCTGCTAGGGCAGAGTCTACACGACACCTCTATGCGTTGAAGTGGAACCTCTTCGTCACCTGGTGCTCTTCCCGCCAAGAAGACCCCTGGAATTGCCCGATCGGGTCCGTGCTTGAGTTTCTCCAAGAGGGGCTGGAGCGAAGGCTGTCTCCCTCCACCCTGAAAGTGTATGTGGCTGCAATATCTGCCCATCACGACCTCTTGGGAGACAAAAAGGTAAGTCAGCACGACCTGATCATCAGGTTCCTGAGGGGGGCGAGGAGACTGAATCCTCCTCGCTCTCCTCTTGTTCCCTCTTGGGACCTCTCAGTAGTCCTAAGTGCTCTGCAGAGGCCTCCCTTTGAGCCTTTGCGGTCGGTTGATATTAAGTTCCTGTCGATGAAGACGGCTCTGCTGACCGCATTGGCCTCTCTTAAGAGGGTCGGGGACCTGCAGGCTTTTTCAGTTGACGAAGCGTGCCTAGAATTCGGGCCGGCTAACTCTCACGTGACCTTGAGACCCCGGCCTGGATATGTGCCCAAGGTTCCTACCACTCCCTTCAGAGATCAGGTAGTGAACCTGCAAGCGCTGCCTTTGGAGGAGGCAGACCCAGCATTTGGCATTGCTCTGTCCAGTACGCGCTCTCCGCGCTTACATAGACATGACGCAGTGTTTCAGGACCTCAGACCAGCTCTTTGTCTGTTATGGTGGAGAGCGGAAGGGAAGTGCTCTCTCAAAGCAGGGGTTGTCTCACTGGATAGTGGACACCATTGTTTTGGCTTACCAGCAGCAAGGTCGACCATGTCCCCTTGGTGTGAGGGCACACTCCACCCGGAGTGTGGCCTCCTCTTGGGCTCTAGCGCATGGCGCCTCGCTAACAGACATCTGCAGAGCTGCAGGCTGGGCGACACCCAACACATTCGCCAGATTCTACAATCTCCGAGTGGAGCCAGTGTCCGACTATGTACTCGCCCCCCCGAGGGGCCGGTAATGGACCAGGTGTCTTCGCTTGCTCGCCACTCCACTCCACGGACTGGATACGTGCGATATTCTCCTCAGGTGAGCTCCCCGAGAGCCCTGAGCTCCTCCAGCACTGTCGACGCCGACATCAGTTCAGTCTGCCCTTTCGAAGCCCAGACCCTCATGTCCGGCCAGGTGCCCCGTGTGCATGGTTCCCTCCGGCGACCCCCACACAAGTATTTCCACTGTAAGCCTCCTCAGTGAGCAGGTGTCTTTCCCTTGGCAAGCCCCTGCCACCCCTAGGGTTAAAAATCCACCTTCGGCTGGTACCCTAGAGTTTCCCATATGCAGCCCTCAGCGGGTCATATGTGTACTCTCTAAGTCCTCCCCACGGGTAGGCATCTTTGGCATTCCCTCACTGGGATATGCTTCCCAGTGTACCTTGGTAATCCTGTGATAAGTGGGAGTCCTACGGCCTTAAGTGGCGGGATCTCACACGTACGCAGGGCACTGGACGACAGCTGAGTGGCGCGGTTATATTGGAACCCCCATTCGTTAGTCACTAACGTATGTCGTAGTGACTGAACGAAAGGGAACGTCTCGGTTACGTATGTAACCCTTGTTCCCTGAGGAGGGAACGGAGACGTACGTTCCTCAGCCATGTCAGCTGTGCTGCTGGAACGCGGATTTCAGATCTTGGCTCCGCAGCAGATACATAATGCGATGTTGCCAGCGTACTTCCTTATATACCCACGCGGTGGGGCGGAGTTACGCATGCAAATTCCGCATGCCCATGGCATTGGCACGCCATTGGGCGCTGTTAAACACCTCGAAGGTAATTGGCTTCTAGGCGAAACCCCCATTCGTTAGTCACTAACGTATGTCTCCGTTCCCTCCTCAGGGAACGAGGGTTACATTCGTAACCGAGACGTTTTTACACAGATGAGGGGACTTTGTTTTTTTACATGCCCTGATATTTGAGCTTATTTCTGTTACTTGTAACATTTTCATGGCTAAAGTCTGAGTACACTGTTTTAAGCACATGCTCTGCTACAATAATATGTGAGCAGCATGTGTGTAAAAGTTTGTAGCTTTGAGAAAATGAAGTTTATGCGTGGTTTGTGGAAAGAAAGAAAAAAATCGATGAAGTCGCTGTTATAAGGCTATAAAACCAATACTGAATATTTGTTCACACGACTTTTGATAACTGGATCATGTAGGCTAGAATTTTTGCTTCACGACGATGTAAAAGTCACTCTGGCCACTCATTCAAATAAAACAATATACAGATTTAAAATTTGTAAAACATGTTTTGTGTCAGGAAGGCTTATGCGGGGAGGGCGTAAATGTCATGAATATTGATGTGTTTCACCTGAGAAAGACAAAGACCCCTCCCCTAATCCTAATGGCCCTATATCAGCTGAATGACTGTGAGGGAAAATCTGAAGAGATTCAAAGAATGGCTTTTTGAATGGTTTGCATTATTTACAACTAAGCATAATCCAAACATACACCACAAAGGACAAAAAGTGGGACAAAAGTAAGGGGCAATAGTGGTTCTTTATAAGGGACACTCAAAGTGTATGTTATTTCAGTGTCTACAGTTAAAAGGCTCTCAGATATAAACACATTTGATTTGCTCAACCTATTAATGCACAATTTAATCCTAAAAATAATTTTAACATCATAGAAATGAATGTCAGTTGTTACACACAAACCATCTAAAGCTTTTGTAGCATTAAACACTACCGTTCAAAAGTTTGGGGTCAGTAAGAATTTGTTTTAAATTAGGCCTATGCAGTTTTTCGGATGTAGGACTTGCTCATCCAACATGGATTTTTCACTTTGACTTCATAGATTGACTGAGCACAATTAAATATGTTCGGTGAATATACAACTTTAATTTTGAGTGAAGACCTTAAGCTATGATTAGTACAATGCATCTTTTTGCATGGGGATAATTATTTGGAAGTCATTAATAGGGCCAATATACAATGATCAATTTTCACAATATTTCCCCCCAATTTTTTTTTTTACAGTGCATGTAATTATGCATAATTTACTGTTATATCTATGGTAAGTACATGTAACATAATGTGTGACAAACAGGGCGGGCGAGAGCCGTGAGAGGATTCGAGACTGGTGTGACGCTCATCTGCAATCACACCACCGGCCTCACGCCGCTCTCTCACGGCTATCACCCGCCCTGCTTGTCACAATATGTACTGTAAAATAAAGTGTTACCTAACATTGTTCTAGTGTTTTTTCTTTTTTTTTTTTTCATATTGTGCCTTTAACCTCTTAAACTCTGCTGACCCTGTACAGGAATTACATCAAGTATATGCTTTAAATTTGAAATGTCTGTGGAGGAGCTCGGACCTCATATGTGGTACAATTTGAAAGTTTAGGATTACATTTTATATGTTTATTATATCACACACAACATATACTATAATATTTATCACTTTCAGAAGTGTTTTAAGTAATTTCAGGGTTTTCTGTAAAATGACACATGGGATATTGCATTTATACCACTGTATATGGGCATGGGGGTGGGGGGGATTAGGCAGATATTACATAAAATGTGATATTCCTCCATTCAGATTCATTTGAATAAATCTAGCGTACAACATGATACAGACAAAATAATTTTTCCAGTATTTTCTGGAATCTAGTGGAAACAGCCAAAACTGTCTGCAGGGTGCTAGAACTCACAGGGCCTGAGTTACACACTTTCAAAACTGAATTTTACGGGGTGGGGGTTATTACATCTCAGACAACATATACTTACATGTTTATCACTTTTAGCAGTGGTTTATGTAACTTCAAAGGGTTTCCTGTAAAATGACACCAACATTGTGTATTTAGAGACCACTGTATGTGGGTATGGGAAGCTTTTCAATTTGGGTAGGCCAAATCCAGACGGAAATCCCCAAAAATGGTCCCATAAGTGGGGTGTAATTCACCTTAAAATGAAAATTAAGTTATCATTTACTCACCCTGGTGTTGTAATGTCGTATGCCGAGTCACATGGGATCATTCTGTGATACTTTTGCATCTTTTTTGTAAAAATTATCCTTTTGTGGTCCGAAAAAGAAAGAAGGGAATACATTAGAAGAACACCAGTGTGAGTAAATGAGGACTTCATTTTCATTTTAGAGTGAACTATTTTACAATAGTGAACTATGGCTCAAACATTTTAACTTCTGTTTCCTACAGATCATCACTGCTGTTCATTACAATAAGGAGAATAAATGCAGATCTGTGCACAACATGTTTCTATTCAGGGTTTTACTAAATTCTATTATATGATACAATAAAAAGAGGATTTATTAGTCAGAGAATGGATAGTGTCAAGGATCTGCTGTGCTCCTCCCCTTTGCTCTTGCCTGTTTTCCTGTTCATTGCGTCTCCCCTACAGGTGACACAGGTGTGGGGTGTTACGCTTGATTGCTTCCAGGATCGCGGGTTATTGCTTCCAGTATCTTGGGCTTTAAAAGATCGCTCCAGACCTGGTTGAAGGAGGGCTGCCGCTTCTCCTTCTCTCTCACACCATTAGATGTTTTGTTTCCTTTTGCATGACACCTCATATCTCATGTTGCATACATTCTTATTTTTCCACCTAACATACTGACTTTATTTAACTTACTTTGTTCATTCTTTATCTTTAATAAACATATTTCTTTATTCGAATTAATCCGCGTGGTCTTCCCTTGCTGTTTACATAGCCTGGAAGAGGCAGAATGTAACAATAGCTTTATAGCTCTACTTATACCTTTAACTCTATGTTTATGGTTTATGGTAATATGATTGTTAGTAGATTCAATGAACATTATAAAACAAAACTATAATATGAGAAATTCTACATGCATGATACATGTTAGATTGCACATGGTTGTAAGTGTAGTCTGTACACTTTCATCTACATAAAACTGCTCAGTATATTAAATGGTTTCCTGTGGTCTTGTGTGTTACTTCCTAATTCACCCATTGTGTGTGAGACTCGTTCAATCCCTTTTCTCACACTCGCTGTAATGGAGTTGTTCTTCTTCATTGTGTTTCAGCTTCTTCTGGAGGTTCAATCTTACAGTAAGTGATTCTGCTGTTTAATGTCTTTTTAAAATATGTCCACATTTATAGTGAACAAGTTTTATTGGCTAAAATATTTCAGCATGTCTGATATGTGTGAAGTTTTAATATGAACATACAAACATGTGAACTACAACCTACCTGATATATTTGTTTTATAGAGTATTTATTTATTTATTTCATTGTTTATAATATAATCATTACAAAACACATAACATACATAGAGAGTAGGCTGTATATGCAATGTGAAGTGTGTGTGTGTGTGTGTGTAAAAGTGTGTAAAAGTGTGTAAAAGTGTGTTAAGTGAGCATATATTTCCATTATATTTCTACCCACCCTGAAAAACTGAAACTACTGTGTCGTTGATTTATATTGGACTAAGAAAAAATCATGGTTTCTGATGTAAAATTGTTTTGTTCAGTTTGCCTTGAAGCAAATAACGAACTCTAAAAGCGAAAATTAAAAGCAACAATTTTACTTGAATAGTATTTTTACTTCAAACCAACGTTTTCATGTCACGTGACGTCACATGAACTAACCCCTTGTTCGCGCCAACAGTGTTAAATACCAACACTGTGTTAAAATGTTGTAAAAAAAACACAGTATCAATAAACCAATGAGGTGTGTGTGTGTGTGTGTGTGTGTGTGTGTGTGAGTGTGAGAGAGAGAGAGTGAGAGAGAGTGAGTGAGAGAGAGAGAGAGAGAGATTTTGATTTTAAAACACCTTTATTACAATTAACAAACCATTCAATCAACATACAAATTCAAGCATCAATCACTTAAAAAAAAAAAAAAAATCTTAAATAAGAAAAAATAATTCATCATTAACAATTTCACACAATATACCTTTACAACACCAAATTAATTCAAACTTTAAAAGATCATCCATTGCTTTATAATAATTAAAATCTATCAAGATTCTAGATTTCATTGAATTCCAAAACACAGCTTCTAAGCTACTACATACACCTTGATCAACTTTCGCCTTCCTCGTACTGTAAATGGCCATTTTTGCCTGTCCTAATACAAAATTAAACAACTGACACTGATACTTGCGGCTCTGGGAATATTTGAAACCACAAATAAAAGTCTTCATCGAAAAACACTCATTAAAACATTTAAAAATGTTGTTTAAAACAATAAATAAAGGCTTTAACCTTAAGCACTGCATGAATGCATGAAAGACAGTTTCCCTTTGTATACAGAAAGGACAACTCTGATCAGTGTCAGGATTAATTACAGAAACAAAAGCGTTTACAGCAATAGCCCCATATAACAATCTCCATTGCAAATCCCCAATTCTCTTAGACAATGGTGACTTATACAATACTCTCCACTCAGGTTGTTCCCCTTCTTCTAATTGAAGTACTTTACGCCATGGGGTATCAATTCTTTTATCCAAAGCCTTCTTATTAAACACTTTGACACACATTTTATAACACTCCTTTCCAGATGCACAATCAATGCCTATTACAATCAACTCTTTAACTTTAAAGAAAATGCCCTCACAATCGCCCAACAAGGGAGTTAAAATCAAACTGGGAAATGGATCACTACAATCAGGGTTAATAGATCCTGAAGAATAATCTGTTTACAGTTTCAACTCATTTTCAGAAAGGGCTGACCTCCATTTATCAAGTACTCTGGCAATCAAACGGGTAGATCTCACCCCCAGCTGTCCAGTCATTGAATGCACATCTTTAAAATCCGCTCCTGCTATCCGTTGTGCATGTCCAATAGTTTGAATTCCAGAGTTGATAAGATTCTCTTGAATCACTGAGTAACCCAGTTCATTGGACAGGTCCAAGCGTGAGCCAAAAATTAATGGCTCTTGCAGCAACCAATATAAGGAATTTACAGTCCTTCTCTTTGGTACTTCAAACAAAGCCCAAACTTTAAACAGATTCCGATAAAAAACAGGAAACTTAGAGAGTTTTAACTTTTGCGGATCCATCCAAAATATGGCTTTATCCAGCCCCAGTCCTTCAAACTCTCTCAATATAGAGAAAGCTATGATCCTCCAGTTTGCATTCTCTGAGTCTTTTAAAAGTCTTTGTATAAACTGAATTCGAAAAGCTGCTATTCGACTCTGCAAATGTATTAATCCATGACCTCCTTCATCTTTAGAAAGGTACAGTACATGTTTTGGCACCCAATGCAGCTTATCCCAGAAAAAGTCTATTAAGATTGACTGAATCTTTCTTAAAAAGTCTGCTGGGGGGTCTACACAAATCAAACGATGCCAGAGAGTGGAGGCAATCAAATTGTTAATAATCAATATTCGCCCCTTGTAAGACATTTTCGGAAGTAAAAACTTCCACTTATTTAAGCGCCCTTTTACTTTTTCAATAACATCTTCAAAATTTTTCTTAACAACATTCTCCTTTCCCAAAAACACTCCCAAATATTTAAAACCATCCCTGGTCCAATTCAGACCAGCTGGAAGACTGGGCTCTCCATATAACCAACTCCCAACACTTATGGCTTCACTTTTTTGCCAGTTCACTTTTGCAGATGAAACACTTTTAAACTCTTTCAATATTCGCAACATCATGTTCACATCATTTTGATCTTTAATTAATACCACCACATCATCAGCGTAAGCTGATAATTTCACAGTATAGGTGGAATTTGGCATAGCAACACCTGACATCTCTGTTCTCAATTTAATTAAAAGAGGTTCTAAGGCTAATGTATACAGCATGCCAGATAGTGCACAGCCTTGTCTAACCCCTCTTAAAACCTTAAAAGGAGAGCATAAGTCACCAGTTATTTTCAACATACTCTCAACGTCACGATACAAAACTTTAATCATTGATATAAAATTAGAACTAAAACCAAAAGCTTCAAAAACTTTCCACAAGTAACTGTGTTCGACTCTATCGAAAGCTTTTTCTTGGTCAATTGAAATTAAACTAAACTCTGAAAAAATCTTACCATTTTCCAAAATATCTCTTATAAAAGAAATGTTATCAAAGATTTTCCTACCAGGCACACAATATGTCTGATCTGAATGAATAATTTGATCTAAAACATCTCCTAATCTATTCGCCAAGGCTTTCGAAAGTATTTTATAGTCACTACATAACAAACTCACAGGCCTCCAATTCTTTATCTCACTTAAATCTCCCTTTTTCGGAAGTAAAGTAATGATTGCTCTACGACAACTTTTTGGCAACTGTCCTTCAATTAAACTTTGACTAAGAACTTCTAGTAGGTCTGGACCTACCTCTGCCCAAAACACTTTATAAAAATCTATTGAAATAGCATCAATTCCGGGCGTTTTTCCGTTTTCCATACTTTTAAGAGCCCTCTCCAGTTCCTCCAACGACAGTGCTTTATTAATTCCAAAATTTGCCTCTTCAGATACCTGCGGCATATTTTCAAGAAAAACATTATTTGGGCCTTGTGTACCCAACAATTCACTTATATAAATCCTCATAAAACTTTCCTGCTCTCTTCCTAATCTCTAAAGTATTGAGCAAAAGGACTCCCACTTCTGAGCGCAGAGCATAAATAAATCTATTTTGCCCATTTTTCCTCTCCAAATTAAAAAAGAATTTTGAAGGAGCATCCATAGATTCAATACTCTGAAAACGTGATCTAATTATTGCACCCTGTGTAGTTAACTCTAACAATTCATTCAAAGAAGCTTTCTTTTTTTTAAAAGACTCTAAATGAGTTCCATTTTTAGTCAACTCAAAGAGTTCTTGAAGTTTGACTAAATCTTCTTCCAACTTTTTAATAGACACAATTTTATCTCGAGTGACATTGAGAGTATATTGTTTACAGAGTTGTTGAATTTGGGCTTTTACAAACTCCCACCATTGCTGTAAAGTTTGGAAAGAAGACTTCATGGACCGTGCATTAGCCAAAAAAAACTTAAAAACATCAATAAAATGTTTATCACATAACAATGTATTATTAAAATGCCAGTATGCGCTTTTTGGTTTTATACAATCAACAAACATCTCCCATTTTACCAAACTGTGATCGGAAAATCCAACTGGACATATTAAACAATCTTTAAAAAAATTAAATTGATGCTTGAAACCATAAAATCGGTCTAGTCTTGCCAATGATAAATTATTTTCATATGTACCCAAGTATATTGTCTTTGTGTATTATGAACATTTCTACATATATCAATAATATCATGGGATTTCATTAATTGAATTAATCTCTTACGTGACTGCATATGTGGCTCAATATGATTCCTATCTAAAACCTTTTCAGTACAATTAAAATCTCCCCCCAATAATAAAAAGCTCTCTGGATCACAATCACTTAGCACTTTGCACAGAGTGTTTAAAAAGAGCATTCTTTCAATTGCAATGTTTGGAACATAAACACAAATTAACTCAAAAGAAAAATTCTTTGCATAAGAAGCTTTAATTTTCAAAAGTCTACCTTTAATTACTTCATCAACTTTATAAGATGAGGGTATAAAACTTTTCGAAAACAAAATTGCAACCCCACCACTCACGGAGGAAGAATGACTTAAAACTGACAACCCATCAAACTCCATTGCCCAATCTGAAGCATTTGATAAATCACTATGGGTTTCTTGCGTAAATAAAACATCAATCTTCTTCTGTACCATTAGCTCAAATAACTGTGCTCTTTCCTACTATCTCTTGCTCCATTAATATTTAAAGAAGCAAAATGTACTACTCCCATAAGCAGGAAAAGAAGCATCCACCTTAACAAAGAAAATAAACAACATGACGAAACAAACAAAACTTAACCATTTTGGCTATTTTCACTGAATTCTGATTGAGCATTTAGTTTGGTAAGTATCTTTTTCAACCGATAACCTTCTTGGTTGGTGAAACAGTTCTCACTTCGGAAAATTTTTGCCTTCTCAATAAATTGCAATATGTCAGGAAAAAACTCTTAAATTTTAACACTCCTTACATTTTTTGTCACTTTTAAAAACTGTTTGATGTCATCTACACTATAAGCTTGACTAGAAAAACCACTCTGAGGTAAGCTACCTGTAAGGCTACATTCAGAGACTTCACTGTCACTTTCTGTATCTGTATGGCTCACCTCCCGAACATCGAGTCTTTTGATTGGTTTACTACTATGACGTTTCTTTATTTTCCTTTTTTGAGGTGCTTTAAATGAATAAACCTCCAATTCAAACACAGAGCCCTCAATATTATCCACATTCATTGCGTTCTGCTCGCCAGACACACTATCGTCATCTTCCGACTCCATCGTTCGAGCTGTTGTTTCCTGACCACTCTCTACGAGATTTTCATTCTCTTTGTCTTCAACACCCACTAATTCTGCACTTTCAACTGGTTTGACTGTTGTCAAGTCATTTATATTTTCCTCTGCGTCTCTTAAAGCAACAGGTGCACAAACTACACTTGTTCCCGGCTTTTCCGTGTCTACAGCGGGAGTTGCATTCTGCAAATCATCACCAATTATCTCAGCGCTTTGATTGTTTGTTTTATCCACTTTCCTAGGACAATCGCGTACAAGATGTCCGTTTTCTCCACAACCAAAACATTTCATTGTGTTCGTTGTGGCGAAAATCACATAATTGAAATCTTCATGATGGAAATTTAAAGTTAAATCCAATTCTTCAACATTATCTTTTAGAATCATATAGACATACCGTCTAAACGACACCACATGTTTTAGTAGGGAAGACTTTCCTCCAATTGGGATCATCTTTATTGTTGACACCAATTTACCATATCGGGAAAGCATCTCAACTAAAACCTCATTCTTAATAAAAGGTGGCACGTTAGATAACGTTACCCTTTTCGAAGGGGTAGAAAGAGGAAGCACCTGCGCAAAAATGCCACGAATTTCAACACCAGTTTCCACCAGTTGATTCGCTAATTCAATTGTCTTAACGAAAACAACAACAGCACCATTCATCCGCGTGCTGACAAGATATCCTCACAACCAATTAACGTACCTACAGCTAAACTAAATTCTTCAATACCAAAAACAGAATCAATTTTAACCGCATGTCGTCTCGTTAAAAACCCGAGATTCTGCACACCTTCTGCACTCACTCCGCACATGCGCACAGACAGAGAGAGAGAGAGAGAGACTTTGACTTTTAAGAGCAATTTATTCTACCATTAAAAAAGAACTTTTAACATACAAAAAACATCATATGACAAACCATTTACCAGTTAAAAAAAATCTCTTCACCTTCTATAAAAATCAACCCTTTGTTTACACACCATTTCTTCTCAAACATTAGGAGATTACTATTCATTTTATTAAATTCATATTCTAATCTAATTCTAGACTCAACCAAGGCCTTAAAAATATTTACCATATTAACTTCTTGTCCTTCCATTTCAATTTTATAAGCCTTCCAAATGGCTAGTTTTGCTTGACCAACCAAAAAATTGGAAAAAGTACAGAATTCCCATTTATCACGAGAATATTTGCAACCATAAATAAAAACTGTTTTCGAAAAAATTATTCCTAAACTACTCAAAATTCTATCCAAAATATTGAAAAGCGGGGATAATTTGCAACATTCACAAAAAACATGAAAAACAGTATCCAATTCATTACACAAAGTACAAAGTGCTGAAACTGAATAGTTACATTTAAACAAAAACACTTTAGTTGGTAATGCACAATGCAAAATCCGCCACTGTAAATCACCAGATCTCTTTGGTAGGGGTTTTTTATACAATAACCGCCAAGAAGGTGATTTATTTCCTGAAGACTTTGTAACCCTTTAAAAGATAGCAAATTGTTCACATTAACACCACTTTCAT
Organism: Gobio occitaniae; assembly: GCA_033150135.1. NCBI lineage: Eukaryota > Metazoa > Chordata > Actinopteri > Cypriniformes > Gobionidae > Gobio > Gobio occitaniae. The sequence goes on along the minus strand of JARQWZ010002854.1, from coordinate 132,432 downwards.
TCCAAACTTGGTCTACCTGTGGAGTTATATACACTTCTGGAAAAATAACATTTATATAATCATTTCCAGACATAAAATTGGTTATACATTCCTCTAAAACTGTAGGAAAAGAACTTTTCAAATTCTTCAATATATTTCCAGTTATTCTCTCTGATCTACCTCCAATCTTTGTTGTAAAAAAAGGTACTGAAAACCACTCTCTATTTGTCAAATCAACCAAATCTCCAACCTTAGTTACCCCAGCTGAAACAAGGTTAGAAATATCAGTGTCAGAAATGGTACATTTTTGGGAAAACCAAGGATTATAAAGAAGTGGTTCATCAAAGCCAAAATGTTCTTTTCGCTCGTACTTAAAATAACTCCAAGCTTTAAAAACCGATCCATAAAACTTGATCCCAAACATATCCGTTACAACTTTTCCAGAAATCAAAAACATTTCTTTATCAAATTCCATCTTGTTTTCCCCCCTTAGAATGGCAAGACCAAAACTGATCCACGGTACAGAGTCAGATGTATAGAGCAGTTTTTGGGCAGTTTGTAACCTCATGGCTTTTACCTTAGAGGCTAAATGAATTAATCCTTGACCACCCTCAATCACAGGAAGACAAAGTACTCCAGGGGGGAGCCAATAATGGCCACCCCAAAAAAAGTCTACAAAAGCTTTTTGAAGTTGTGACAGAAGTTCTTCTGGGTCCAGCACTGTTAGACGATGCCACAGCATTGAGGCGGCTAGATTGTTCACTACTAACACTCTGCCTCTGAAAGATAGCTGGGCTTGAATCCATTTCCATCTCAGGAGCTTGCCTGTCACTTTTTCTATTAGACCTTCCCAGTTTTTTCCCATGTACTGCTCAGTCCCAAAAAAACAGTCCAAGTATCTTAACACCTTCTTTATTCCAAAGGCGCTGATTTGGAAGCAGAGGTGGATTCTGATTCAACCAATGACCTAGCAACAAAGTATCCGTTTTTTCCCAATTGACCTGTGCGGAAGATGCATTCTGAAAGATGTTAAGACACGAAGTTAGATTTTTAACATCGTCTTCGGTTCGAATGATCACTGTGATGTCATCAGCGTACACTGTTAGTTTCACTGCTGTTATATTTGAGAGGCAAGATGATGGCAATCCTTGCAGTTTCTCTCTCAACATCTTCAACATCGGTTCAATGGAAATGATGTACAAGAGGCCAGATAGACTGCACCCCTGTCTCACTCCTCTACGTACAGAAAAAGGCCTTGTCAGATTTCCATTGATTTTCAGCATACTATGAACATCCTTATGCAGAAGCCTTATCCATGAAATAAAACCTTTCCCAAAGCCAAAGCCTTCAAGGGTTTTGAACAGATATTCATGATCAACTTTGTCGAAGGCTTTTTCCTGGTCCAAACACACAAGACCAAGATCAAGTTTGTGCAGTTCAGTTAAGTGCAACATGTCTCGCACAAGAAAAAGATTGTCAAATATAGATCGCTTTGGTACACAGTAAGACTGATCTTCATGGATAATAGATGCTATACACTTCTTGAGACGATTTGTCAGAGTCTTAGATAATATTTTATAATCAGTTCCCAAAAGAGAGACTGGTCGCCAATTCTTTAATAAACCAAGATCTCCTTTCTTGGGTAAAAGAGTCACTACAGCTCTTCTGCAACTGAGGGGTAAGACTTTTGATTCAGAACTTTCAAGAAACACAGCATACAAATCCTTTCCAATAAGAGACCAGAACGCTTTGTAAAATTCAGAAGTCAATCCATCCAATCCTGGTGATTTTCCTGGAGACTGCAGCTGAACAGCCATGGTTAACTCTTGAAAAGACAAAGTTTTCTCCAATTCAGCTTCATCTTCTTTTTCAAGATGTGGAAGTCCTTCTATAAGCTGATTAGTTGCTTCAAGATCGCAAGGTTTTCCCTTGTATAAATCTTCATAAAAAAGTAAAGCTTGTGAAATTATTTCTTTCTTTCCCGTTATTTCTTTTCCATTTGACAATTTAAGATGATTTATATTCTTCTTTTCTCTAATCTTCCTCTCCAATGAGAAAAAGAAAGTAGTTGAAGAATCCATGCTGTTTAAATTAAGATATTTTCCCCGTATGAATGCACTACGACTTCTTTCTTCATACAAATTCTTCAAAATCAAGTTATACTCTTTTAAGCTTTTTGCTGTTTCCGTCTCTTCGCCCTCACTGATGGAACTGCTTAACTTGAGGATTTGCTGTTCCAAAAACTGGACCTTTTCTTTCAGTTCATTCATTCGATTGCTTGTATATTGTTGGCAGAAGATCTGAATCTGTACTTTTCCAATATCCCACCACTGACTTAACGTTTTATACTGTAACTTTCTCTCTCTCCACTCTCCCCAAAAAAGAGTGAAACATTTTATGAAAGATTTGTCTTGTAGTAATCTATTATTAAAACGCCACATTTTATGGTAGGAAGTACTTTGTACTGTTGTCATAGTTACCGCAATGTAATGATGATCAGAAAATGATGTTGGCGAAATGTTACTATTAAAAAATCTTCCTCTCTTATTCATTTGAACATAAAATCTATCAAGTCGTGCACCAGAAACGGTGTTAGAATTAATTTTCAGCCACGTATATTGTTTATCACAAGGAAAAGCTTCCCTCCATATATCCACAAGATTATGATACTGGACAACGGTTTTGAGAGTTTTCGCTGAATTTTGATGCGGTTCAACATGATTCCGATCCATAGTATAATCAAGAGTACAATTAAAATCACCAGCTAAAAATATTATACTATTTTGCGGGATTTTTGAAATAACCTCCTTTAATTTCTTAAAAAAGGAAACTCTTTCTACACCATCGTTTGGGGCATAAATATTAATAAGAGAGAAAGACAACTCGTATAACTTAATATCTATCATTTGCATTCTGCCAGGTATAATTTCTTGAACTCTACTATCTTTGATTTGTATTAGGAGAAATAAGAACTGCTACTCTAGCACTAATATTAGAACCATGGCTAAGAAAAGCTTTACCTTTCCACTCACTTAACCATTGCACCTGATTATCCACACCTGTGTGTGTTTCTTGCAGAAAAACTACACTCGCTTTTTTCCAATTCAAAAAATCAAACAAAGCAAACCTTTTTTCAGCACCACGACATCCATTAACATTCAAAGATCCAAAGTTCATGGATGCCATGATACAGACTATCAAAAGCAAAAGGCATCTAAACCCAGGTTCAGTCCTTCTTTGCATTAGCTTTTATCATGCCCTTTACCTTTGTTACTATTTTCTTAGGGCGATATCGCTTCTGTCTACTAAGTTCTTCAAAGGTTGCCTTGTTCAATGCAGTTTTACACGACACCAAAAAATTCTTCAAATCTGGGAAAAATTTCACAATTAGTGGTTTACGAGCTCCTTTGGTTTCATCTAGAAAGTCATTAATTTGCTTTACTGTGTACAATTTAGAGCCCAAAGACTCTATTCTTTCAGAATCGTCCATATCAGAAACACTGCCTATACTCTCAAGATCATTCTCAGAATCATTTTCAGAACACGCATATTCTGAACTCATAGACATCTGAGTATTACAATCATCAGCTGCCTCACTTTCACCGTTGGCTTTATTGTTTTCTATTTCCGTTTGTTCTTTTTCCGATCGTTTATCATCTTCATTAACCGTCAGATTGGATTTCTCTCCACTAACGTTATTTACCTGATTGACGATCTCCTCGCCCTTATCACTATTTACCACATCAGTGTTTTCTTTTGGTGCCGTTTCAACACCAGGGACAAAGTCATTATTTTGTCCAATGTGTTGCTGAATTGTTTGCAAATTAGACGGCTTATCAGTTTGTTTATTTGGGCATGTTTGTCTAACATGCCCTTGTTCTCCGCACGAGAAACACCTCATGTGATCCGAACTTATGAAGATTGTATAATCTTTGCCTTCATTAGTCAACTTTACAGCCAAGTTGAGCGGATCTTGTTGTTCATTCAATATCATGTATGTGCATCGCCGAAAAGACATAACATGCTTGAGATCCGGATTTTTTAGACCTATTGGGATCATTTTTATAGGTGCTGTTAATCTGCCATATCTTTCGAGAACTCCTTGAATAGCTTCGTTCTTAATAAACGGTGGAACGTTCGATAGCACGATTTTCTATGATGGGCTTGATAACGGCAATACCGGCACAAACGTGTCATTAACTGTAATTCCGCGTTCAATCAAACCATCTAACATCTGCGAGAAAAACAACAACAGCTTTGTTCATTCTAGAAGCTGACTTGATATTTAACCCACCAACCTGTTCGCTGACTGCAACCAACACATCTTCCACAGATATGGAATCATCAGGAGTACATTTCAATTAATGTCTAAGAGTCAGGCGTGAGAGATCTCCGCTTGACCCCATTCGTCAAGTTTGCCGACCTCAGTCAGCACGCTAAAAAAAATTCACTTAAATAAATGTAATCTCTCAACGAAATTTCCAATAAAAGAAACCCCACGTGCAGTGGTCAATTTTGAGATTTTGGGCCAGTTTGCTCGGTCCGTGTACGTTTTGATCATTTCATTTCCTGTTTGGAATGGAATAACGAGACAAGATAAATCGGCTTGTTATTCGTTTTTTTGTTTTTTTTAAAAAACGAAAAATGTGATTTTGGCTCGATATTTCATTTTTCGTTTGTGGTTTACAAAACGGTTTATGGGTTCAATATTTCATTCGCACACGAGGGCGGCACTGAAACGCCCCTTTCATCTGATTGGTCAAATCGCTCCGCCTTCAGTACGAGCTTTTCTGTCTGTCAGGCAGAATAAGAGCCAGTACGAGTGCGGCACTGACAAATGTACTTTAATAAAATAATGTCACTACTCACCGTCAACTACGCACAATATTTGAAGCAGAAATATGTTGCGACTCGCAAGCAACCCCGTTAATGTGAGCCACAGTATATGACAGA
>JARQWZ010002854.1:0-122500 GCA_033150135.1 Gobio occitaniae | reverse complement strand
TGTTGAACATTATACTGTACATCACAGCAAATTTCACAATGTCTTTTCAACAGCATTAACTGTACGGTCCACTTCTGAAACCACAACATACAGTAAAACTGGTAAGTACTGATCACACCTTTCAATAATATAAAATTTCAGAAATGAATGCGATGTTATTTTTTATAGTAGACCTCCTTTCTAAGACAAACCTGCCAACAAAGACAACAAAGGAAACCATGTGTTAGTTCATCCACTCTTCCTCAATTGTTAAAGGGACTGTGTGTAGAATTAATATGTTGGATTCAAATGACAGGTTAAAAAATATAGCTGTGGTTCATTTAAAGTTTATTTGTACATCTGTAACTCAAAGAGGAAGTTCTTGAAGGTAGAAGGGAAGTACACAGAGAATTCAACAAAGACGAGGCTCAACATGGTTACTAATAGTTTATGAGTTATGTGTATATTTTTTTCCAAACATTATATTTTAATACTATAACTACATGCTGTGGCTCTATGTTTTTTTCTGCAGTTTTCATGGTAACCTCTACTCTGCCTGGTAACAGAAATATGTCAGGATATGGTATGCACATAGATGCCAGATTGCAAAGCAAATGGCAAAATTGTTTTGCTCAAAATGATGTCTGCTCAAAATGTTGTCATACTGGATGAACATTGTGTCTCACCCAATATGTTTGCCTATATTTTAGTGCATTTTATACACACACACACACACACACACACACACACACACACACACACACACACACACACACACACACACACACACACACACACACACACACACACACACACACACACACACACACACACACACACACACACACACACACATACATAAATAATACAAAAAGATACTTTCAAATGTTTTAAATTATTATTGCTACAAAGTTTAGTTCAGTACAATGTTAAGATTTATGCCAATCTTTGTAAAGACATTTTTTTCATTTTAAATGCAACCTATGATGTTCTCACTGCAGTTTCAACAGCAACATCCACTCACAAAACTAACACAGTAAAGTTCAGTGTACCTGACAATAAAAATATTATTTCATAGTGTTTATTGTAATTCATAGCTCATTATTTTACTCATCAATTTCAGCAACAACGGCAGCCATTTCCACTACTGAAACCCCAGCATCCACCAGAGCGGGTACATTTAATAAATATCAGTAAAACCACATATAAGAAAAACTGAGTCGGCTGTGTATTTTATGTATGATATAATTTGAGTTCCCTTTCGTTCAGTCACTACGACGTAACGTTAGTGACTAACGAATGGGGGTTTCGCTTAGAAGCCTATCATCTTCGAGATCTTAGAAAATGCACAATGGCAGTGCCAATGCCATGGACATGCGGAATTTGCATACGTAACTCCGCCCCACTGCGTGGGTATAAATAGGAAGTACTTGCCAATATTGCATTACATTTCTGCTTTCGGAGGCAAGAGTACCTACCTCTTCACTCCTTACAGCCTTCTGAGACTTCGTCAGCTTCTTCGAGATGAGCAGCTTTCCAGTCGTTGTTGGTGTGACAGCGCGTTCCAGTGATCGCATACTTCCTGCCTGCTGATCTGTGCAGTGGTCTGCATCCAGCTGGTCTGTGTTCCCTGGGCGCTTCGACATCGACTGCGAAGCTTCCTTTCACAAAAGAGCTTGCTTGTGGCACGTCCTTTTCATGATGTCTCGCCCGTGCACTTCTGGGTGCGGTCGATTTCTTTTGTCCTCTGATGGGCACGAGCGCTGAGTGACGTGTTTGGGCTTTCAGCACGCTCAGGCAGCGCTCATGGATGACTCGTGTTCCCACTGCGGGAACATGGCCATCTCGGGGTTACGGTCGAGACTCCGTGACCTCCATGCTGATGCCGGAGCGAGAGTCCCCTCTGCCACACCCCAATCTGTGGTCTCCCTGAGAGGCGGCACTTTGGCTGGTGGCCAGGGAGACCTGAGGGTGACGTTGTGGAATAAAGCTCCGACGCTCATGCCTCGGCCCACACCCCCCTCTGATGCGCCGAACCCGCCAAGCATTCAGGCGTGTACATCGGGGCCGGCTCCTGCTGTCCCGATTGTCACGTCTGGCGCCGCGGAGGATGAACAGATGTCGATCACCACATCACAATGTGGGCTGGAGTCATCTGAGGATGATGACTCGGCTGTGCTGCCGCCTTCGGGTGTGCCAGCATTGCCCGAGTCGGACCCAGAATTGACAGCCATGTTATCTCGGGCTGCCGCAACGCTTAGGTTGGAGTGGAACCATCCGTTCGGACACCCGTCCGGCCACCCCTCCAATACCTTTCTTCCCCGAGGTACATGAGGAGGTTGCGCGGTCCTGGAAGAACCCGTTGTCTTCCTGTGACCGTTCGGCGACCTCCTCCGCCTTCTCCACCCTTGATGGAGCCGCGGCTAAAGGGTACACTGGGGTCCCCCCAGTCGAACGCTCTGTTGCGATGCAACTGTGTCCTCAGAGTGCTTCGACCTGGCGCGGCGATCCTAAGCACCCCTTCAAGGCCTGTAGGTTTTCGTCATCTCTGGTGGCAATGACCTATAGAGCTGCGGGGCAGGCCGCAGCTTCGCTGCATGCCATGGCAACCCTCCAGGCTTACCAAGCCCAGTTGCTGTGCGACATGCACGAGGGCCGAGCTGACCTAGGACACAGCAATGAGTTCCGGGCGACGAAGGTGACCGCACGCTCCCTGAGCCAGGTGATGTCCACTGCAGTGGTCCAGGAGAGACACCTATGGCTCACACTGGCTGATATGCGTGACGGCGAGCGAACCCGTTTCTTCGACGCCCCTATATCCCAGGATGGGCTATTCGGCGGAGCGGTTGAGAGCTTTGCCCAACAGTTCTCAGCCACACAGAAGCAGACTGAGGCTATAAAACACATCCTGCCCTGGCGGTCAGCTACTGCCTCCACCCCACCGCCCACGCAGGTGCCTCAGTCTGCTCGCCGCCGAGGACGCCCTCCCGCGGTTCCCTCTACCTCTGCGCCACCCAAGCAGCAGCCTCCACCCGGGCCGCGCAGAGGTAACCGCAGGAAGGTGTCCCAGTCCGCTCCAGCCCCGCAGGCCGCGAAAAAACGGCAGGCCAAGCGGCGCTCCTGACGCGGACAGCTCAGGGATGGGCAGTTCTTTCCAGGAGATGGCAGCAGGGCCACTCCTTCCCCCTCCTTTGTTCAGCTGCTTGCCCCCGGGTCAGCAACACCCTAATGTAGTTAAAGAAATAACTGATACCCCTATCCCTGAGCACCCAGAGACCGGTGATGACAGTGTGCGCCACCCCCGGGTCCCGCCACTCGCATCCCTCTCTGTCGCCAGCCTCCTCTCAGAGCAGAACCCAGTGGAACGCACGTCATTCCCTGGTCTCCTCTGTCAGGACGCAGCCGTTAACCGTGCCCCCACCTCCTTCTGGGACTGTCCCGCTGGGTCGCGAAGACTATCAGACTCGGCTACGCGATTCAGTTCGCGCAGGCTCCTCCCCGTTTCAGGGGAGTCCGCCATACCATGGTCGGGGCCAACGCTCCCGTCATGCGTGCGGAGGTTGCCACCCTGCTGGCGAAGGGTGCGATCGAGCCTGTCCCTCCGGCCGAGATGAAGTCCGACTTCAACAGCCCCTACTTTATTGTACCCAAGAAGACCGGTGGGTTACGGCCAATCCTGGACCTGCGCATCTTGAACCGGTCCCTTCACAGGCTTCCGTTCAAGATGTTGACAGCGAAACGCCTCTTAAAAATGCGGTCCTCCCATTCGGGCTATCTCTGTCCCCTCGCGTCTTCACGAAGATTGTCGAGGCAGCCCTTGCGCCACTCCGGCAGCACAGGGTTCGCATACTCAACTACCTCGACGACTGGCTCATACTGGGCCACTCTCGAGCGTTGGTGTGCGAACACAGAGATCTAGTGTTCCAACACTTAGCCAATTTGGGCCTTCGGGTCAACTGGGAGAAGAGCAAACTCTGCCCAGTGCAGAGGATCTCTTTTCTCGGTATGGATATCGACTCGGTCGCCATGTATGCGCAGCTTTCGAGCGAGCGAGCGCAGTCTCTGCTGACTTGCCTCCGTCAAATCGAGAGCAAGAGTGCGGTTCCACTGAAACGGTTTCAGAGGCTCCTGGGGCATATGGCATCTGCAGCCGCGGTGACGCCGCTCGGATTGCTTCATATGAGACCGCTTCAGCATTGGCTTCGCGATCGAGTCCCGAGATAGGCATGGCAGTCTGGCACGCTCCGGGTCCAAATAACCTGGGCCTGCCTCCAGACACTCACCCCGTGGTCGAACCTCAGCTTTCTACGGGCCGGTGTGCCCTTAGAACGAGTTTCCAGGCATGTTGTCGTATCGACGGATGCCTCTGCCACGGGTTGGGGTGCCATGTGTAATGGAGAAACAGCCGCTGGCTCCTGGACAGGAGCCCAGCGCCTTCTACATGTCAATTGCCTCGAGTTGCTGGCAGTACGGTTCGCCCTGCACTGCTTCCGAGCGTTGCTGAAGGGTCAACATGTACTGGTCAGGACAGACAACACGGCCGTTGTAGCGTACATCAACCACCAGGGCGGTCTACGCTCCCGCCGTATGTCTCAACTCGCCCGCCAACTCGTTTTATGGAGTCAGAAGCGCCTGAAGTCCCTTCGCGCTGTCCATATTCCAGGAGGAATTCCTGAGGAGGGAACGGAGATGTAACGTCCCTTTGCCACATCCGCTGTGTTGCTTGCTGGAACGGGAGTTCAGTCTTGGCTCCTCAGCAGGTAACGTAATGTGATATTACCACGTACTTCCTATTCATACCCACGCAGTGTGGCGGAGTTAAGTATGCAAATTCCGCATGCCCATGGCATTGGCACTGCCATTGGGCGTTTTCTGAGATCTCGAAGATGATAGGCTTCTAAGCGAAACCCCCATTCGTAGTCACTAACGTTACGTCTTCGTTCCCTCCATTCCGGTTTTATTCTATATCTTTTTCTTCCATTTTTGAAATGATTTGACCATTTCATTCTCTTTCAGATCCCTGTAGAACATTTACTTCTTTCGTAATGTTAACTAATGAACCTTATTGTAAAGTGTGTAAACTTCCATCCATTTAGCCATTTGGGATGCTAATGGCTTGGTCAAAAGGAATTCTGCGTGTAAGCCTTTTCAGCATTTTGGTGAAGTTCTCTTAATTTATTAATATCTCATTTTAAATCTGACTCCATTAATAATTTTATCTGACTCCAATTTTATGTGACTCCAAAAAGTGTGTTACGTTTAGAGTTTATCAGCTGATTTAAAAATTAGTTGCGATTTAATTTAGATCGTTGATTTTCCTTAGTATCACTTATTTTCAAATATTCGTTCCTCCGTGGGACCCGGAGTCGCAAAAAGGCTAAGCGTCCGGTTTCGCTTGCTCTAACGAACACAGATTAGTCAGTTCTGATAATACAGAGGATTGCAGGGTGAACTATCTTACCTCTAAGTGACTCACACATGTTTACTCATAACAAAACGTGTAATTTTAGTGCTAGTCACAGAAACTGCAACTTATAATAACAGTGGCAGTCAGAAATCAGGTTTTCCCTCATGCTTGGCTCCATGCTCCCGTCATGGGGTCCCCAGTATGATCTGCCCTGGCAGAGAGATCTGCGGTAACTCTTACTTACTCCTCATGGACCCTACTAAAATAATGATTTCAGAAAGATACAGAATAAATCAAGATTAACATTTATTTTGGCCAGACAGGAAAAGTAAATAAGTAAACAAGAATCCATGGTACACAACTGATCAGCGTAAAAACATAAAACACAATTGCAAAGCAATATGAAAATAATTTAAAAGAGTCATCATGTCTGGCACAATACATGCAGTTTGGGCCAGTGTCTCAAAGACACTGATCCAGCACCACATGGGGGTTCTGACTACAGAATGTTCCCCCCGAGAGTTAGGTTACCCTCCCTTAAATACTCCAACTAGAACAAAAGGGTTGTAAATATTTGCAACACAACCACCTGGTTTTGGGGGAGTGGATCAGATATCTTTGAAGAGACTCCTGAATTCTCATTAGTTTTCAATCTTTCTAATACTACTAGTGACTGCAGTGAAACTGAGACCATTTTACCATTCGCACCGAGACCTTTAAAAAGACATCAAACATGAAAGGGATAAAACAATAGATTTACAAGATACATCATCACTGGTATATCTGGATTTGGTGACTTGAAAACAGGGCAAGGAGAGGGCAGAATGGGGAGGGGGTGAAATGTTTGTCAGGGTGGTGTCACCGTTTCTGTGAGATCTTCTCTCAAGATTAGTGACTTTTATTGTTCAATTGCTGGGGTGTGTAGGCTATCTCAGCTTTTGTCTTAGTACCAAAACCGATCCTTACAAGTGTTACCATGCTTTTTATTTTTTATTCTAATCACATTAAATTATTCTGCCCAGCTCACTTTTCAGTTTTATATATAATTTTATATATAATTACTGTATTAATACCACAAATAAATAGATATTTATTTCCAAACTAAATGAATCCTTTGACACTCTTTGCAGCTTCAACAGCGCCCTCTACTGGTGACACTTTGACAGCCAAAACAACTTGTGAGTGAAGTTTATATTTAAAATAAAACACTTGACAAGCACACCGAGGTATTTTGATCATTTCACTTTAAATTGCTTCAATGTGAAACTATATTTCTTAGTTTATTGCACAGCTTTCTTATGTGACTAGTAATCAGTCACAGGCAGGCCTGTCGCGACAAGGCAGGCAAACCAAGCAATTGCTTGGGGCCCCGAGCTGGCCTGGGGCCCCAAGACAGCGACAGGTTAAGAATAAAATGAAACGACAAACTGTGTGAGCGCCCCATTGAAAGTCAATGCAGTAAAGTGCAATGACACTGTTATCGGGATCCCCCTTAAGGGGCCCCCTCTCAGTAGTCGCAGACAGCAGCCAGCCAGCCACGCGATCTCTGCTGCCGGCAAAATACAAAACCTCCTCGGATTTGAAGCGGAATTTTATGCTTCAGGAAGCCAGAAAAGAAAATAGAGAAAGGAAGAGGAGGATAAGAAAAAAACAAGATAGTGGTATGTGATAAATTACACCGGATAAAATAGCTCTACTTGTCTTGTACAAAAATGTTGTAAGTTTGCAGCAGGTAGGCTAGCAAAAATATGTTTATGTTAGCTATCGTTACCTGCCTGAGGGCAAATGCTGCTTGTAACGAACAGTTAGTGCAACATTTTTTTCGAACAGACGAAATTACATGAGATTGCTATAGCTTTGTAATAGGTTTTGATGAAAGTGGCATAGCATGCTATACTAACTATTATTTATGCTATGCATAAATAACCTGGAATAGTTAATATAGCATGCTATATTAACAATTATTATAAACATTATTTAACCAGAAAGAGGCAGAGGAACATTATTTTTTTCATAGCTTATCTTAGTGTGCTAGTGTTGGGATATACGGTAGTGACAGTTTGCAAATATGACATTATTTTTATAAGTTACCAATGGATCTTGAACAATTACTTTATTCTGTGGCAATTTTTACACTGTTACATTTTGAAGTACAGTATCAGGACAACCCACATGTTTTACTGGTACTGTTTATTAACTATTTATCAAGGTATTATAGTCATCTGTTGCAAATAACCATCTAGATAATGTCTATAGACAGTTTACAAACCAACTAGTAACCCTTAAGTATTCCCAAAGTGTTAGGAATATCTGGTCCGTCTATCTATGTAATGTTTATAGATATTTTAAAAATGGTTAAAGGTTTACAATTTTTTTTTAATGATACAGTGGTGTTTTTTGCAAATGTTTTCAAATTTTATGGACAGAATATGCAACAACAGTATTTGCACTGTCTCCATGTCCATTTTGCTTGGGGCCCCCAAATTTCTTCAAACGGCCCTGGTCACAGGATTTAGCCGTCAAATATTATATACAGTATAATTACAGCTGAAGCGTATAATTGACCATTGTCTTTGGCAACTGATTTTAGGCTAATAGTTTCATATCTGTCATATCTCATCTCACTCTGACACACTGTTGATTCTCTCAGCTGTTTTCACACCAGCCTCTGCTCGTCCGGAAACCACTAGAGAGTCAGAAACATGTACGTGTATTTTTGCTTTGTTCATAAGAGAATATTAAATGTGTTAAATGTTAAATAAGAAGAATAATTTTCTTGACAGTGAGATCATCTAGAAACACTGATGCCTGTAATCATGATGCAGTTTTTTATTCTAATATGATTTCATGAGATCTTTTGTGTTGCAGCTGTTCCTCATACGGATCACATTCACTCTGAAGGTTCATTCACTCACAACACATAATCTGATTTTCTGAACACTTGTAAAAACTAAAACAAACATTGATATTTCATCCTTTCATGATCATATGATGTGGCATGTTCATTTAAAATGAATTTAATAAAAACACTCTTCACATAATATATCTGATATAGATATAAAGAGGGATTGAAGTCTTATTTTTGTCTTTTGACAGTCTCATGGCTTACAGTCGTGCTGATTTTCACTGGTATTGGTTTATTTCTGTCTGGACTGATGGGATTCTTCTGTCTCTGTCACTTTGACAGTAAGTTTACATATGCATAACCTGAGCTCCATGATATAGAAACATATGATAATAAAGTGTGTATCTGTGCAGGTTCTGATGGCGTTCTCACAGAGGTGATCTACAGCTCCTGCCAGGTAGAAACAACATCTCTGTTAACTTCCTCTGTGTGCTCCTCAAAACACAGATGAACTGTTTCATTGCTTCACTTGTTGCACCTCTAAAGATAAAAAAAATATTTGTACAGAAAGAATGATAGTATATTTACATGTAGCTATTGAATTCATACTGTCAGCGTTAGTTTATTAGGAAGTGGCAATTTTGCTTTAAAGCAAATATTTTATGCGATATTCCCATTTTGCAAGTTAAATGCTCAACTTTGGATGGAAACATATCTATTGTGAATCCTATACAGACCTAATCTTTGACAAAAACATGGTTTTCTCAGCTTTTTGCTCAAAATGTTGCTTTTTTATGAAAATTACTAAAATGTTGATTAAAAAATAATGTATGAAGCTAGAATAGGCTCTGTTCTTTCTTTTGATATATTGCATGTTAAACAATAAAACTAAATATTCCAGGGGCCATGAGAGTTATGTGAAAATGTTCAAAACTGCTGGCAGTGGCTGGCAACATTTTTCATAAAAGAGTTTAATGTAGCAGAAAGCATCTTCAAATCATCTGTAGTGATGCAGAGTGAGTGACAGATTTAAAGCAGAAAAAAATATTAAATCTTATTTCTGTATTTTTACACTTTTTTTAAATCAACTATTGTGTGCTAACAATAAAGTTGCATTTTAACTGCAGCATGTTATAAACAATTTAGCAAAATTCATATAGTGCCATACTTGTTCAGTTTGTATTCACTGTAAAAAAAGATTGTAAATTTAACTGTAAATGACTGTTAATTGGTTAACATTACATCCCTTACTATATATGGCGAAATTGTAATAGATCCAACATTACATTAATGCAATTTCACAGTAAAATATTGTTAAATGTACCATATCTGTAAGTAAAAAAAGAAAAAAAAATTGTACAACTTACAGTGAATAGACATAAGCTGACATTCCCTTTGACACTTCACATTTGATGTTTTTGAATTTTAATAATTATGTTTCTTAGTTTTTTGTTATCAGTTATGTATCAGGATTTTATGTTACCATCTTATAATTTTTATTGCATTAAAGTTGCTGTCCGTAACTTTTTTTGTGTTCAAGATTTACAAAGATTATATAATGAGAATGTATAACATGAATCCATTTTCTAACCATGTTTTTGTCTTACCCTGATTAATTATGGTATATTGGAACTATTTCAGACCGGTCTGGTAGGAACCGCTGCGGATGAGCACAGTCCCTGCGTGACTCGCCATAGACATAAACAGAGAGAAGTAGCTCCGGCTGCAATGTTCTCCCACAAGATGCATGCAGTTCTGTTTATTAACCGCTAGAGCACAAAAATTTACGGACTGCAGCTTTAATTTAGTGTCATATGTGCGATCACCTTCTATATATTAGTATTTATATCAGCTTGTGGAAAAGCTTCTTGTGAACTTTGAATTTATTTATCATTTAACTTTCTCTTTGCCATCATTGTTATTATGGTGGATGTCATATATAGTACAAAACAGATTTGAGTAGCAGCGTGGCCTTGCTAATTCAGCAGAAGAGATGTTGAGATTTTTTAAAAATATAAATTAGTTTAAATTATACAATTTACAGGTTGTTTTTTTAAATATGTAAACATTTTTACAGAAAAGCAACCACAGCTTTGTAATAATGACAGGATTTTTGTAGTGTTATTTTCTGTTAAACAACTGTCTGTTCAATGAGCAACTAATGTTTTAGTCTGAAGATGAAGATAGATGAGGCCAAAATAACAGCATTGTTTATTATCTATGCAAAACTCAGGCAATCCATAATGATAGCACAAACAAAACTGTGCAATAGCAATACCAGCCAATGAACTGAGGAAACTGAAGGACTTAAATGGTTACTTCAGCAATTGGCATTAAAGGGATAGTTCACCCAAAAATTTTAATTAGCCCATGTTTTACTCACCATCAAGTCATCCTAGGGGTATATATGACATTCTTCTTTCAGACGAATAAAATCTGAGTTATATATATATATAAAAAAGTCCAGGCTAATCCAAGCATTAAAATGGCAGTAACTGTTGCTCAGTTTTTGAAGTCCATAAAAAATGCAACTGTCCATCAAATAACGTGCTCCACACAGCTCTGGGGTGTTATTAAAGGCCTTCTGAAGCGTTTGTGTAAGAAAAATATCCATATTTAAAACTTTATAAAGTAAAGTTTTGGCTGACCAGCCGAAGGCGAGAGATTAAATACACATTCATCTTCCCAGCGCTGAAGTACCCCTTTAAACTCAAATACAGACAGGTGTGTAATTAAATGAAGCTGGAATATCCATGGCAACCAAGGACTGGCGGGAACAAAGGAGCACAAGAAACAGGTTCATATGAGAAACAAACTAAAACTCCATGAAAACAAAAGTAAAACGCAGACAGAACGAGACTCACGGTCTGCTGCTTTTATGCAAAGTAAACATACATAATAAAGTGACCACTGAGTGAACAATGTATTCCACATTATTCCACACAATTGTGATAGTATGATCTAGTCTTTCTTAAAGCCTATTAATGGTTCAGTTACTTTTGTTACTTTTACAAAACTACCTAGTCTGTGAGCCTACAAACAAATGTTACATTTGTGCCCGATCTGCTGTACATGTGGTCACATGATGTACGCTCATCTTCATAGTTCTGAATGCACAAGCATTTAATCGTTTCCTGTGGTCTGATGTGTTACTTCCTATAATTCACCCATTGTGTGAGTCTTTTCTCTTTTCACTCTCGCTGTAATGGATTTGTTCATCTTCATTGCTTTTCAGCTCCTTATGGAGGTTCAGTCTTATAGTAAGTGATTTCTGCTGTTTAATGTTGATTAAATATTGAATGTCCACATTTTAAATAATGTCCACATATGTAGTTAAAAAAGTTTAATGTTGTAAAATATTTCAGCATGTGTTGTATAGTTTGGTGCTGTTGTAAAGATATTAGGGTTTAGATTGAGCCAGGAGAAGGCTTTAGTTAAATTAAATTAGGACATTTAAGTATCTTTTTATTTAGTTATAACAGCTCAAACATGCATTTTAGACTGGGACTAGGCTTAAGCCGTAACTGTTAAAGCAGGCATTCATTTGTTTAAAGGTTAAACCAAAACATGGACCGCAGTTGGAAAGTGATGCATGCAAACGTGTTCAGTAGATGTAATGATTGATTGATCTGTTTTGTGTTGCAGAAGCACCTGCCCTAAAAGTGTCTTCAGATGTCCTAAGAGAGTCCAGCTCAGTGAAGATGATCTGTGAGACGCCAGCAGATGTTACAGTGAAACTGTGTCATTTCTACACAAACAGAAAACAGAAGAATATAAAAGACAGTTGGAAGTGTGAGGTCGATTTCACTGGTGCTGAAGTGCTCAGTTGGGCAGCTGTAAAATCACCTGCATCTGTCGACATTTCCTGCTACTATGAGGCGGACAATAATACATCATCATCTCATTCTCCGGCTGTCACAGTGACGGTTCTAGGTGAGATATTTCACTGCTGTTCTTCTAGGTTAGAAAACGTTGTTGCAATGTGTTTATTAGGGATTATTTCACTTGAGAAACCCACCATCAGTGTTAGTGATGTTACATCTATAGGGCACTTCTGGATGGATATTATTAGCCTGGTCTTACCAGACTCTCATACATTTCATTTGTACAGAGAGTCTGGCCACACTTCATTGACAAGCATTTACTTCCTTGAAGGCGGGAACTCTGTTGAAGTTTAAAACTATTGGATCTGCCAAGAGTCACTCTGGATCTGCCATAACCAATTGCTAATTTTTGGTCGTGACGTATGTCACGCGCCGTTCGCCTTTGATTCTCACAGTGTCAGTGAGAAAACCTTGTGCATTCGGATTGTGATTTCAGGGAGCAGAAAAAGACTTTTCCCGGACCACAACATCATGGCCACCAACAAAACTCAGCAATGATTGTTCTTGCTCCGTGTAACTTGAGTTTGTTTGTTCAGGGAAGAAGGAGGCGGGAACCGGCAAACATTTAACAACTTTTAATCAAATAATAAACACAAAATGCAGCCCCTCACAGACGACTGCCGTGCACATACATAACAAAACGTAATCAAAACACAACTTAAAATCCAGGCCTGGTCCTCTCTCATCCTTCACCTGTGTCGTTGTCCTTTTATGCCTCCGCGCTCCCTCATGAGAGGACTCAAGACCGGTGTGTCTCATTCTCAATCAAAATCAAAGTAAACATAAAAAATGTAATGTAGTTGTGTTATAAATAATTACAGTTAATAAGAAAAATATAAGAAAAATAAGACCCCCACCCCACACACACACACACACACACACACACACACACACACACACACACACACACACACACACACACACACACACACACACACACACACACACACACACACACACACACACACACACACAGAAAGCACACCCAGGATATCTGCCAGCCCACCCCTCTATAGGTGTCTAGAACCGGGCCTGCTGTGGTGTGTTGAGACTCATTCATTGTGGGTCACTATGAAGTCAGAAACAACTGAAGCTGATTCTATAGTAGTTGTGGTCAGTGTGAGTGTGAGTAACGCTTAACCACAGTGTGACTTTGGCATGTGAACAAGCTGATCATAGAGCCAGACAATGTCTGACAAATAGAAGCTTATTGGGTCATGGGGTCAGCAATTGCTCAGTGAGTGATTGACAGCTTACATGGGTTTCAACCAACATTTGAAGCATTAATATTACAGATGTTTTTTGTTGAACCAACTAACACCACAAAACATCACAGAAATCAGCAATTCAATTGCCAATACTGATGTTGTTGCAGTTTTTTCTCTTCAAAATCCCACAATACAAAATGACTAACAGGATTAAAGTTAACAGAGTTTTTGCAACGTTAGGAAGAGTCACCTGCTTCTAATCTGAGATATTGTTTGTATTTGAAGGACCTTTATCAACAAACACACTTTGCTTTAAAGCTTGAAAATAATGTCACTTCCATAATGATGATAATCTCAGGTTCAACAACAGCCACCACTGCACACACTACTACAGCTACCACTGCACATACTACTACAGCTACCACTGCACATACTACTGCAACTACCACTGCACACACTACTACAGCTACCACTGCACATACTACTACAACTACCACTGCACACTACTACAACTACCACTGCACACACTACTACATCTACCACTGCACATACTACTACAACTACCACTGCACACACTACTACATCTACCACTGCACATACTACTACAACTACCACTGCACACACTACTACATCTACCACTGCAAATACTACTACAACTACCACTGCACACACTACTACATCTACCACTGCACACACTACTACAACTACCACTGCACACACTACTACATCTACCACTGCACATACTACTACAACTACAACAACTGCACATACTACTACAACTACCACTGCACACACTACT
This sequence comes from Gobio occitaniae, assembly GCA_033150135.1. Classification (NCBI taxonomy): domain Eukaryota; kingdom Metazoa; phylum Chordata; class Actinopteri; order Cypriniformes; family Gobionidae; genus Gobio; species Gobio occitaniae. The sequence continues at coordinate 108,378 of JARQWZ010002854.1, read as the reverse complement.
ACATCTACCACTGCACATACTACTACAACTACCACTGCACACACTACTACATCTACCACTGCACATACTACTACAACTACAACAACTGCACATACTACTACAACTACCACTGCACATACTACTACAACTGCACACACTACTACATCTACCACTGCACACTACTACAACTACCACTGCACATACTACTACTACTACTACTACTACTACTACAACTACCACTGCACATATTACTACAACTACAACTGCCAATGCACATACTACTACAACTACAACTATCACTGCACATACTACTACTACAAGAACTACCACTGCACATACTACTGCAACTACCACTGTACATACTACTACAACTACCACTGCACATACTACTACAACTACAACTGTACATACTACTACAACTACCACTGCAAATACTACTACAACTACCCCTGCAAATACTACTACAACTACCACTGCACATAGTACTACAACTACCACTGCACATACTACTATAATTACCACTGCTCAATACTACAACTTCAACTGCACATACTACTACAACTACCACTGCACATACTACTACAACTACCACTGCACATACTACTACAACTACAACTGCCACTGCACATACTACTACAACTACAACTACCACTGCACATACTACTGCAACTACCACTGCACACTACTACGACTACCACTGCACACTACTACAACTACCACTGCACATACTACTACAACTGCACACACTACTACATCTACCACTGCACACTACTACAACTACCACTGCACATACTACTACAACTGCACACACTACTACATCTACCACTGCACACTACTACAACTACCACTGCACATACTACTACTACTACTACTACAACTACAACTACCACTGCACATATTACTACAACTACAACTGCCAATGCACATACTACTACAACTACAACTATCACTGCACATACTACTACTACAACAACTACCACTGCACATACTACTGCAACTACCACTGTACATACTACTACAACTACCAACACATACTACTACAACTACAACTGCACACTACTACGACTACCACTGCACATACTACTACAACTGCACACACTACTACATCTACCACTGCACACTACTACAACTACCACTGCACATACTACTACTACAACTACAACTACCACTGCGCCATACTACTGCAACTACCACTGCACATACTACTACAACTACCACTGCACATACTACTACAACTACAACTGCACACTACTACAACTACCACTGCACATACTACTACAACTACCACTGCACATACTACTACAACTACAACTGCACACTACTACCACTACCACTGCACACACTACTACATCTACCACTGCACACTACTACAACTACCACTGCACTTCCTACTACAACTACAACTGCACATACTACTACATCTACCACTGCACACTACTACAACAGCCATGAAATCCTGTGAGTAACTGTGTTTGTAAATCAAAAAAGCATTATTTTAATTAGTCCATCTTAAACGACTTTGGAATTATATATTTTTTGCTCATGATTACTTGTTGAACATTATACTGTACATTCACAATGTCTTTTCAGCAGCATTAACTGTACGGTCCACTTCTGAAACCACAACATACAGTAAAACTGGTAAGTACTGATCACACCTTTCAATAATATCAAATTTCAGAAACGATTGCGATGTTATTTTTTATAGTAGACCTCCATTCTAAGACAAACCTGCCAACAAACACAACAAAGGAAACCATGTGTTAGTTCATCCACTCTTCCTCAATGGTTAAAGTGACTGTCTTTAGAATTAATATGTTGGATTCAAATGACAGGTTCAAAAATATAGCTGGGATTCATTTAAAGTTTATTTGTACATCTGTAACTCAAAGAGGAAGTCCTTGAAGGTAGACGGGAAGTACACAGAGAATTCAACAAAGACGAGGCTCAACATGGTTACTAATAGTTTATGAGTTATGTGTATATTTTTTTTCCAAACATTACATTTTAATAGTATAACTACATGCTGTGGCTCTATGTTTTTTTCTGCAGTTTTCATGGTAACCTCTACTCTGCCTGGTAACAGAAATATGTCAGGATATGGTATGCACATAGATGCCAGATTGCAAAGCAAATGGCAAAATTGTTTTGCTCCAAATGATGTCTGCTCCAAATGTTGTCATACTGGATGAACATTGTGTCTCACCCAATATGTTTGCCTATATTTTAGTGCATTTTATACACACATACATAAATAATACAAAAAGATACTTTCAAATGTTATCATGATTATTACTACAATATTTAGTTCAGTACAATGTTAAGATTTATACCAATCTTTGTAAAGACATTTTTTTCATTTTAAATGCAACCTATGATGTTCTCACTGCAGTTTCAACAGCAACATCCACTCACAAAACTAACACAGAAACAAGTGAGTAAAGTTCAGTGTACCTGACAATAAAATATTATTTCATAGTGTTTATTGTAATTCATAGCTCATTATTTTACTCATCAATTTCAGCAACAACGGCAGCCATTTCCACAACTGAAAGCCCAGCATCCACCAGAGCGGGTAAATTTAATAAATATCAGTAAAACCCCATATAAGAAAAACTGAGTCGGCTGTGTATTTTTTGCATGATATAATTTGAGTTCTTTCTGTTGCAGTGGTTTCTAGTGTTCACACTTCAGATGCTGATCGTAATGCTCCACTCGCACCACCATCCAGAGGTTTTATTCTATATCTTTTTCTTCCATTTTTGAAACGATTTGACCATTTCATTCTCTTTCAGATCCCTGTAGAACATTTCCTTTTTTCCATGCACACAATAAAAGCAAAACAAATCTGGATCATTTCAATTGTCAGGACTGATGCATCTAAAGCACCCATATTAATCATCTTAATGCATATAAACAAAACATGGATTAAAGTGTTAGTTTTCTTTTGACAGAAAAATTGTTTATAGTGTTGGTTTCCACTGGTGTTGGTGTCATTGTGACTGGACTCATCCATCTGTGCTGGTTTGCATGTAAGTCAAGTTTACAATTGTTCTCTCTGTGCTGTTCAATATAGAAATTATCATGTGAAATCATTTATCATGCAAATTTATCATTAAAACTTTAGAGTTGACAAAAGTGCTGTACAGGAGTAAAAACTCAACATAATACAGTAGCTCATTGTTTTCTAGGTAAAAAACGAAGAAAACAGTAAGTTTTATTTCATTCATTCAATTTAATATTCTGTGATATGTATTGTAGGTAGTGTTATGTTAGTATCATTGAAATACTAATATAGTTTTTTTGTTGTCGAGCTGTATGTGCAAATGTTTATCACATTATATATGCATGCATGAAAAGATGCCATAAAGATCAATATTTTATTCTTAGCAATAAAATAAGATTCATACGATCAGATGTGCCCAGTCATGGAATCGGTATGGTGAGTATCTTTGCAATTACTTTTTCAAATCACAAAGTAATACATATTTATAATATCATAATGATTAAGAATGGCTGAAATTGACATGACCTTAATTATGTTTTTAGAGTTCTGAACCTGCAGAGATATATTCTCTGATCACTTCTGTACCGGCCACATCTCAGCCCATATCTGTAGGTGAGAGAACCTCATTCTCAGGAAATGATCTCAGATAACGGGAAGCTTAGTAACAGATTTCACCAAGAGAGATTAATAAACCTGTTGAGTTAAAAACAACATACAGTGACCACAGAAACTGGTACCATTTCCTCTTTCAAGTCTTCAGCAGACCAGCATTAATATTAGCCACTCTCTTAAAGAAACTGGTACAAAGATCTCATCAGAAGTAAACAAGAAGATAATAAAGGTTTTAAGAGTTTAGAGATATTTTGCTTATTATGTTGGGTGTGGCTTTGGACAAATGGTCCACCTCCTACAGTCAATACAGGCATATGGGACAGTGATTAATGTAAATTCCCATTGTTAACACGTTTCCATTTGAAAGAGGTTTCTCTCTTGGTCACAGTATATAAGGAGAAGTAGGAAAAGGGTCAGGGCGCGATACTGTAACCAGTTCAGGCCATAACGCTGAGTGTCTCCTAGATGCTCAGCGTCATGTAATTTTCAGATATCAGGTATGCATCTTTTACTCTTTACTTCAGAGTATTTGATGTTATGTATTGGTTATCTTTGAATTGATTATGTAATTGGCGTTATACATTTACCTGACTGTTAATAAGTTGTTACTTTTTGATTTATTCTGATTTACTCTGGAATTATTAACTATCTCTATTAGATTATGAAAGAGTATAATTTCAACAAAGGGTTAAACAGAATAATTCAATGTGTGGTTAACCATTAAATATAAATGACCAAATAACCATTTGGCATTCTAACCTAAATTCGAGATTATGATACAATGGAGTCAGATAAAAGATGAATTGGGATTAAATCCTTTTTCCCAGCTGAAAAGACCGAATGCCCAGCGACCTTCACTCAAGGACCGTTATCCTCCATTGGAACGATTGAGCGGGCTTTGCAAATCAATAGTTATTTACTTTGGGGCCACTTACATGACACCATTTTCATCCAAAATAGAAAACTCTCAATGTGTTCCGGCCTCTCACCCGCATGGCAACAATATTTTTATAATGTTTTCATCTATTCAGAGGGAAAGTGAAGTGAAGGAGGCCGTCACGGGGGAGACTCTAGTTGACACGGTCTCTGCTGACACTTCAGTGATGCATTGTGGTCATGTCTAGGCACAAGTCCACCATCCGATCTGGATATGGCAGACTACTGTAAACCTCGGGATAAACAGAGAGACTAAAATTAGCGTAGATGCCATTCTTCTTATGATGTAGCGAGTGCATCAGGTGTTATGGGAAGTGTCAGGCCCAGTTCTACGGGTGCTAGAGCACCCTCAAACGCAAGCAGAAGCACCCTCAGTTGATACTGTAGTATTGGCGAGACAGATTTGACAGATTTGCAAATTTGTTTCTTCTGGAGAGCGTCAAATGCATCTATTCACAGCGTGTTTTTGCAGCGGTGAGTAATGTAGCAAATCACAGATAGCTGTTGATCTCTCAAACGCGATCAGAATCTCATGTTGCTAAGAGGACAGACGGCCAAACGCATGCTGCACAGTTTAGGAAGTGACATCTAAATATAAATGCCACAGTGCAAGAGACAGAAATATCCTCCTGAGACCTATAGAGGTTTTGCCTCTGCATTATATTTTAGCGAATTTCTCTGACAACCTGCACAGTTTTAAGTCTGGATATTCTTATGAAATATGAGACATTCTTATGAAAATATTATTACACGTCTTTTTACATTACATATTTCCCCAAAACACATTCATATGCAAATTATATACAGTGTACAGATGCATTGCATAGAATGGGAATGGAACATGGCCATGTTTACACATATTGCATAGTAAAATGGTATATCAAATTATTCTGTTATATCTTTCATAACATTGAGAATCATCTTTATACAAAGTTTGGATAAAAAAAGCTTGAAGCATAAAAATTGACTGGTGAACGAAAAAAAAAAATCCCATTGTTTTTGTCTATTCATGTCTTTTCATTTTCTCAATAAATAGTTCTGGTGTCCTCTACAGAGCAGAGGATATAGCATATAACATAGGATTTTTTTTATATACATTTGTGTTTTTTATGCTCCATACAATGTAATGACCTAAAAAAAGTCTAAATTCACAAAACCTTTTTTTCTGGTTCTCAGGAAGATGATGTGTTAAACTACTAGTAACACATTAAAGAAATGTAAAGGCAGACTAATAGATTAATAGACAATTTGTTGCAAAATATTTTCGAAAATCCAAGTACTGGTAAAAGTGAATAGTAAATAAATAATCATTCATTTTTTCTCACTGTACACTGCTATGGTGGAGCACATTTACTAGAGCACTCTCAGTGATTTGATTCTGGAACCGGGCCTGGGAAGTGTTCCCGGTTCCGGCTGACTATGTTAATGCAGTCTAAACAATCATTTGAATAACAGACATTGAAAATGTTCTATGCGTGTGCCAGGTTAAAGAGATGCGTTTTAGTCTAGATTTAAACTGACAAAGTGTGTCTGCTTCCCGAACACAATACAATAAACAAGGAAACTTGTGATGAGGGGGACTATTAAAGTTTCAATCTTTAGGTGGTGCCATTTCACATCTGTCCTCTTGTTTTGGATGGTTTTCTATTGTCTCTGTTTGACTCTCTCTATCATGCTCTTCCTTCCAAAGGCCTCAAACACCCAGAGTCCCATAAGGACAGCGCATCAGATACCACAGCGGCTTACTCTTTCATTATGTCTGAAAACTCTGTTTACCAGCCCTCAGGTAATAAACATGTTTCTTTTATTAAAGTTGTCATATCATGACAAATCAAATCGTTCTTTGTTCTTTACTATGAAACCACACTTTGGTTTCACAACTTACAACTTCCTCACTTGTCCAAAAACGGCATTTTTGATGCTCACAATAAGCGCTGAGAAACTTGGCCCAACCGATCACGATGAGCTCATACGGAAGAAGTGGGACACACATAATTCATCATAACTGTTGCACAATGAATCTGAGAAGAGATGATTCTGCTGTGCAAAGTGTCAAAGCTTAAAATACATTAAAGCTTTATGACAGAGAGCTTGTTCATGAAGGACAAAACACGTTATTAACAGTGATATGATGCTTCTGCTTTACAGAAGTTTTGGTTAAAACTCAACAGAAACAGGAAAATACAGAGGAAAATGAGGTAATACGTGATCAGTCACCCCAAACCCACATAACCAAATGAACAGAAACAAACACATTCATCTTGTCTGTCTTTTCTATCTTCCTGTCTTCTTCTTTAAGAGTGTTTACCACCTGTACTGCACGATCCCTGACAAACCAGTTCACTCAAACGCAGAAGATCAAGTCTACAGTTTGGTGAAGATGCACTGATGAGCCTCAAGTCTTGTTTCATTATGTACATTCACTGTAAATAAAGAATAATTTCTGACAAATAGATGTTTCTTTTCATCATTTAGTGTTTGGTGTGGAATGCATCGTGAACTCTGTGACCACTCTGGCCAGGCTCTCTATCTCAATATCGCCTTGTAAAAAAGAATCAATAAGTTATGACAACATATGTTTTTAAGTTAATTTAACTGATCAAAATAAGTTAAGCAATTTAAACTTTTTAATTTAAGTTATACATGATTCAATTCAAAATTGTAAGTCAGTTTAATGTAAATTGTAATATAGTAAGTTGAAATAACTAAATTTAAATTAAAGGCGGCAACTGAACTTAAGTTTTTAAGTTGAAAAAGGTTGAATTTTTGTGTAAGAAGTTGAACTAAGCTGAACTAAAACATGTAATAATGAATAAAAAAATTAAGAGTTCAAATGAAAATGAAAAGGATAGTAATCTATTATTGAAATGTCTTATTTTCAAAAATGTCACATTATAGTAAATTCAATTAAATTCATTCTCATTCTTGAAACTAACCCGGAAGTGACTTAAACTGTAATTCATCGACTGGCCGCTAGAGACAGGCTCTAAAAGGAAGTCAATCCCATAGACCCCACATGTTAAAATGCCCAACTTTACAGCAGAAAAAATATGTTTACAGACTGGTACAAAAAGTGTTTTTGGTCGATATAGCTAATTTTGCCCTTCATGACAACTGTGAGGGGGGTGAATTTTTGTATAACTCATCCATTTAAATTATATTAGGCCTTAAAGTTCTACATAATTAAAGGCGTGGCCACTTGAGTGACAGGTGGATTGCCACTGCTGTCAATACTAGCCATTTATATGCTCCACCCACGTCCCGCCTTATCCAGGAATGACACTCGTTGACATGCTGCCAAGATGGCGATGGCCATCAAAATGCTTCAACGGCTCCATCATTAAGTGTGGCAAGCAGCGAGGCCCAGAGACCGTGAGAGCGGGACGTGTCTCACGGAGGAGCTTGTCGCATAAAAGGAGGAGCGACAACAGTGGAGGACGAGAGAGGACCAGGCCTGGACTTTGTCATGTTTTTGTGTGCGCGGCAGTCGTCCGTGAGGGGCTGCCACTTTTACTTTCAAAATACTTTAATCAAATAAATTTTAAAAATGAATGTTCGCCGGTTCCCGCCTCCTCCTTCCCTGAACAAAGAACTTCATTACACTAAGCTTCCGACAACTCTTCCAGCTTCTATCTAAAAACATTTTCCCAGAAAGTTTGATTTAGACTAGTTAATAAGAGCACAATTATGATCATAACGAGGCTGTAAAAGCAGACTGGGCTTACCTTTTTGGCGTGATGACGTTTAATCTCCTCGACAGCCTCTGTAGCAGGGATGGTACCACAATCTAATACTGAAGTACCGTTATTAAAACGATACCATACAGGGTCTGAATTTTGGCGTGGGTATTGCGCATCATTTTACTCATTCTCGCACGTTTCGCTTTTATAACGCAAGAAATTACAGCAAATGTGTATTAGTAAAATGATCAACACAGATTATCAAATCAAATCAGTCAAGAGGAAAGTTTAGAGCAAATAGTAGCATTAGCTTTTAATTCAACAATAACGGAAAGAAACAAAGCAACTGCGTGAACTGAAACACATTCAACACTAGACCATGAGTAGAGAGAACTGAAGGACTTAAATAGACAAGTAAACAAACTCAATACAAAACAGGTGTGCACTAACATGAGTAACCAGCAGTGATACAGCCACCCGTTCTCTCAGGTCAGCTGATCAACTGCTCATGAATGTGCCCAAAACAAAGGGTAAGCTCAGAGGGGACGTGCCTTTGCTGTGGCAGCTCCTAAACTGTGGAATGATCTGCCTCTTCGCGGTCTATTTATAAACTGCAAACCCACCTTTACTCCTTGGCCTTTGACACCTGACGTTGATATTTTGTTTTATTTTATTGTTTCTATGGTTTTGCGGTTTGTCTCAAATCTGTTTTATTTGTATTTTATGTATTATGAGTTATGGATTTTTTGCTGTACAGCACTTTGGTCCACTTCGGTTGTTTTAAAGTGCTTTATAAATTAAGTTTGATTGATTGATTGACCCTGACAACTAATGATGACGGGAACATGGTGGGAACAAAGACACGCAAACGTCTATAATGAAAATGAAAGTGAAACGAAAGGTGTCTCCTGGCGCCGAAACAAGGATTGGTAGTTGAAGAGATCTCCAGGGTGGCACAGGTGGTGGGAGGACTGGTGGTGATAAAGACTTTGCGCTGAACCGTACCAGCCATGATAAAGTCTTTGAGCTCAGTTGGACCAGAGGCAATGAAGGCTTTGAGCTGGATAGGAACAGCCATGAAAAAGTAATTGAGCTGGGCAGGGCCAGCAGCAATGAAGACTTTGTGCTGGACAGGACCAGTGGCAAATGAAGACTCTGGACTGGGCGGATTCAGCAGAAGAAGGCTGTCATCATCCTCAAGCTCTTCTCTATTTCCCATTGGCTCATATGTAGAAGTCGGCACACACACTTGGTCAGTCTGGACAGTGACATTCGGCTCCAGGATGGACGTGGCTTCAAGCTCTGGCTCCGTTGTGGGCATTGGCTCAGGTCTGTGGGGGGTATCAGTGCCATCTCCAGCTCTGCGGTGGGCGCAGGCTCCTTTCCTGCCATGGGCTTAGCGCTTATGTCAGCCGAGACATATGAGCACTGCAGACATCAGCGGATCACCTCTCCCCAGTTTCCTTTTCCCATGGTAAATATAGGGAACTGTAATAGTTAGCCCATGTCCAATAAAGAGATTTTAATGTGGCCTTGCTAATTCAGCAGATTTAATGGTTTAAAATGTTTTTGTTTGTTTTGTAAATCAGTTTATTCAATAAATATGCTGTCATTAAAATATGTTAATATAAAAATATATTTTAGAAACGAGTAAAGATTCTGAAAGCATTAAAGGAAATCCCATAATAATTTAATATAGATTTACAGTAGTAACAATAAATCATATTTTATTATATGATATGCTTAATATCATATTTCTAAATATGAGGGTTTCATTATAAATATGGTGATTATCTCTAAGGTGGACACCCAACTTAATATATGATATTTACCATCTGAATCTAACCATCGCATGTCAACAAATGGAAAAGTCATCCAGATAAGTTTTTTTTTGTTTTTTTTTTTAAACCTTTATTTAACCAGGAAAAAGTCCCTTTGAGATGTAAATCTCTTCTACCAGGGAGTCCTGGCCAAAATGGAAGCACAGAGTAATCACAACAAAATAAAATAAGTACAAACGACACACAAAACGAGAAGTACAAAAATACAAAAAGTTCTGTCCAGCACACATACAATTACAGTTCTTAATAATTGCTAAAACATATAAAATTAAGTAAAACATGAACATGATTTTTTCAGATAAACCTCCAAAAGGTTTCTAAGAATAATTAAAGATGGAAGCACTTCTAGCATCAAAATACTGCATTTCATTCCATAGTCTAGGAGCATAAGAGAAAAAGGCTGTTTTGCCCAATTCAGAGTACGATATAGGCACAATTAAAAGTAATTTAGAGGATGATCTGGTTTTATAAGTACAAGTGTGATAAAAGACTACAGATGTGTGGGGGCAATTTGCCTAACAGAGCCTTAGCAGTAAACAGCAGCAAATGCATTTTTCTCCTCTGATACAAGGAAACTCATACAAAGTACAATGATGGGTACGTGTAGGAACACCAGTCAAAAGCGTATTGCAGCATGATATATACAATCAAATTTTTTTAGTGAAGATAGGTTTGCATGCATATAGATCACATCACCATAATCCAGCAAACCGAGGAAACAACTTTGAATGATTCTCTTTTTAGCTTCAAAGGGAAAACTTTATGCACATTATTATTATCGTGTTAATTATTGTGGCTTTAGCCCTGACAGAAGGGGTGCCCTTTACCCCAAATACCATATTTATATTCTTCCATTATTGAAAAAGCAAGTTTTTGTGCCATCTAGTAGTTAAAATAAAATCAAAAGGCACCTTTAGCCACGTTGTGCCCTACCACTGAATCAATAATGTATTCCACTCTTTTTGGCAAATTTAAATGTTACGGTTACACTTTATTTTGATGGTCCCTTTTGAATATTCTGTTGACTATAAGTAGCGTTGCACCTACATGTCTACTAACTCTCAATAGAATATTAGTAATGTATTAGTAGACTGGTAGGGTTAGGGTTAGAATAAGTTGACATGTAGTTGCAAAGTTACTTATAGTCAGTGTAATGTCTGTTGGACGACCATCACAATAAAGAATTAGCAGATATTAAGCAGACGGTCTACTAATACTCTAGTGAGAGTTAGTTGACATGTAGTAGCAAAGTTACTTATAGTCAACAGAATGTTCAAAAGGGACCATCAAAATAAAGTGTTACCGTTACCTGTGACCCTGCTGTACATGGGGTCACATGACGTATGTTCATCTTCATAGTTCTGAATGCAGAAGCATTAAAAATAGTTTCCTGTGGTCTGATGTGTTACTTCCTATAATCCACCCTTTGTGTGACTCTTTCTGTCTCTTTTCTCGCTATAATGGAGTTGTTCATCTTCATTGCTTTTCAGCTTCTTATGGAGGTTCAGTCTTCAAGTAAGTGATCTTTGTTGTTTAATGTTGATAAAATACAGTATGTCCAGATTTTGTACTGAGAAAAGTTTAATTGTCAAAAATATTTCAGCATGTGTGATCATTAGCCTACGGTACATGATTTAGTAGAACACAGCAAACCCATGGACCAACCTCTCTGCTTTAAGGCATATTACTTTTACTTCAGCAATGTCATGAAAATTCATTCACTGTTGCAATAACCAGATTAAGTCAATATTGAGTAATAATGACTATAAATATTTGGACTCGTTTATGTAAACACCTTGTTTGGAATATCCACTGTAGTAGCTATTTTTTATGTGAACATAATTCTGGGTGTTACTTGATATAGGTTTTTGAGAAAGTGCATTGAAGCTTGTTTCTGCCATGGATTAAAAAGTTAAAGGGATAGTTCACCCAAAAATGAAAATTAGCCCATGATTTACTCATCCTCAAGTCATCCTAGGCTCCCTATGTTCCCTCTAATTTATTTTCTCGCTGAGCAAAACTTTTCTCTATTGGGCGGACATTTTGTTCACCTGAGCAAAAACATTCTTTACCTGTACAAAAAAAAATGGTTTCGTCATGCAGTTATAACTTTTAACTTTAATGTGCCATTTCTATTTTATTTAACCATTGATGTAACTTAGTGACATATTAAATAAAAACATAATTCAAAAGTCACTAAATTAAGCACATTTTACAGTGCTGTTAAAGGAACACTCCACTTTTTTTGAAAATAGGCTCATTTTACAAGTCCCCTAGAGTTAAATAGTTGAGTTTTACCGTTTTTGAATCCATTCAGCCGATCTTTGTATCTGGCGGTAGCCCTTTTAGCGTAGCTTAGCATACATCATTGATTCTGATCAGTCCATTAGCATCTCATTCAAAAAATGACCAAAGACACTTTCAATATTTTTCCTATTTAAAACTTGACTCTTCTACAGTTACATCGTGTGCTAAGACCAACTGAAAATTAAAAGTTGCGATTTTCTACACCTATATGGCTAGGAACTACTTTCTCATTCCTGCGTAATAGTTGCGGATCTTCGCGGCCGTACCATGGCTGCAGCGGCGCAATGATATTACGCAGCGTCTGAAAGTAGCCCCCAGCTAGGTAACTTTCAATGTGACCGGCACTAAGTTCGTGTAGTTGCAGAGAAAGTTTCAGGCTTTCAGGCAGATACAAAGATCGGCTGAATATATATATATATATATATATAAATGAAATTAAAATACCAAACCTCATGGCCTACATTTTATCAGTCATTCTGTAGTTGGATGCTGTTGCAGACATGTATGAGTTTATAAAAGCTGAGTGATACTGTATATTCATCTATAGGGCACTTCTGGACAGACACTATTTATAAAGACCCATATAGGAAAGAGTTGAATATGGTTAATCATAATCCCGGTGGTGTGTTGGGACTCATTCATTGTAGGTCCTTATCATCCATGAAGTCATAAACAATAGTTGTGGGAGGCTGTTACTGAATAATTACAGAAAACTTCTTACACATAATAACTAGTTCCTTTTCAGACAAACACCCAACCACAGTGTGACTTTAGCAAGTGAAATATCTGATACATTTAAGGAAGAGTCACTTGATGTGTTGATCATGTGATCAGGTTGAGATGTCAGAGCAAATCTACGCTGATTGTGAGACCTTTTGAACTCTGTGACTACAAAAATGAACACATTAATGTAAAATAAATGTTGGAGTCAGATGTATTTCATCAAAATATCTTTCTTATTAATTATGACTTGATTAATTTTCATTTCTACACAATGGCAATAAAATGAACAGGATGGAAATAAAGAGCAATTGCTCGGTGTGTGACTGACAGCTAGTTTACATGAGTGCCAACTACATTTAGAAGTGTTAATATGATCGTACAAATGTTTGATTTTGTTGAACCAACTAATACCACAAAAATCACAGAAATCATTCAATCAATTTCTTATGTCTGTGCTGTTGTTTCCTCTCCAAAATTACACATAACATAACAGTTAAGCACACAGATTTTGCTGCTTCTAATCTGAGATCACAAGATGAACACATTATGTTTTCTTTTTCTTCATCAGGTCTTCCTCAGGCCAAGTTAACAGCGTCTGCTTCAGTTATTCTGGAAACAGACACAGTTCAGCTGAGCTGTAATAATACTGAACATCTGAAGATGGAGATGTGTAACTTTAACATATATGGAAGAGAAGGAAACTCAAAACTGAGCACACCATGTCAGCTCTCACTCACTGGATCTCAGATCATTAAATGGTCAGATGGTCAGAGTTCATCTAGGAGAATAACCTGCTTCTACACTGTGATGGAGTCACAACAACAAACACCATCTCCTCACTCTGATCCAGTGACAGTAACAGTAAATAGTAAGTTTAATATATTCATGTGAACCAATATGACTGATGTGATGTCAAGTTATGTATGTGACGGTATTTTGTATTTGAAGGACCTGTACCTTAAAAAAAAAGTGCAATGTTTTTGTTTTGTTTTTTCAACTATGAATTATTTGACTTAAAACAGGTTCACTTCAGAAACCCATCATCAGTGTTGATGGTGTCCTGATCAACATAGCCTGTGAAATACTACTTTCAGTCAGAGCTGATTTCATCTGTAGTTTCTACACTGAGGATGGTCTTTTTCTGCACAGAAGTGTCTCTCAGACTCAGAGGAGTCAGTCTGGAGCGCATTCCTGTGTGTTTCATTTAAGTCATAGTGAACTCTTCACACAGTCAGTGAACAGCAGACGGCTGAGCTGTGATTATTTTCTCAACACTGAACCTGAGGTCAGATCACCACGCAGTGACACACGCACTGTCAGAGATGAGAACTTTTTACTGTAACAATTGAACTTTTTTTTCATACACCTGCAGAATTCTGATGCCAGTATAATTTATGTAGGTCATTAGAATGTTATGAAAGTTTACTCAATAAAAGAAAGGTTCAGTATATACAACAAATTCAGAAACTTCTGAATGGATACTATTTATAAAGACCATTTCAATCATCTGTATAATACAGAAACACAGAAAGGATAAATATACCAAAGAGTTGAGTATTGTTGATCACAATCCCTGTGGTGTGTTGAGACTCATTCATTGTGGGTTGGTGTCAGACTATGAAGTCAGAAACAACTGAAGCTGATTTTAGCAGTGGAAAGTTTGAATCAGTAAACATGATCTGCGAAGACAAACAAATGTTTCCTTCAGTGTGACTTTGGCAAGTGAACAAGCTGATACATTTAGGCAGGAAGGACGAGTCACTTAAACTGATCATGTGATCAAAGTTGAGATGTCAGAGAGCCAGACAATATCTGACAAATCTATAGACGCTTATTGGGTCATTCTTTTCTGCAGCACCTTTTGAACTCTGAGATGTTAGACAAATTAATACATTAATTGATTAATTATAGTTTTAAACAATGGCAATAAAATGAGCAAGATTAAAATAATGAGCAAGTGCTCATTGACAGCTAACCCTTACGAAAATAAGTATACTTAAGTAATGTTCAAGTATATTTTTAAGTATACTTTATGTAGCAAGCATACTAATATCAATATGTACTAGTAGTAAATTTGTAAGTGTACTATTTCCATACTGCTTGGTACTAAATTGGCCCACTTTTTAGTATATAAACGTATACGTTTAAGTGTACTATAAGTGTAACAGTAGTAAACTTTAAGTGCACAACTAGGTTTCTCATTTGTAGCCTACTGCATCTGTACAAGTGAATTTATAATTATATTAGTAGTGTACTATTTTAATACAAGTAGTAATTTGTTTAGTTTATGAAAGTAAACTTTTGAAGTATACTCTCTGTCATGAATTCACCGATTCATAGAAGTTGACTTCAATATCTTTTATTCAGTGCAACAGCAGAGATCAGTACACTTTGTAAGCGCATCTGAATACATGCGATAGTCTTATTCTTTTTAGTCAAAACACAGTAGCGACAAGCCGCAAACCTAATCAGCAGCGCCTCCTAGTGGAGCGTAGTAATTACCAAATTAAGTCACCTCACATCTCCCCTCTTAAGCTGATTCACAACAGCAGAATAAACATTTGCAACTTGTCTATAATCAATAAAGAAGATACCAATTATGATTCAACTTAACCAATATCTAATATAACATTTAGCTGTATGTGTGTTAATTCTACTATGCAGTAAACACAGCCCAAAAGAAAGAGGAAAACAAAACAATAGCAATTGGTTTGGTATTTCTAAACTTCTCTTAACTCGCTCTAGAAGGGTGTACCTTAAAACAAAACATCATTAGTAAAGGACATTTCTATCTCAAACATAATCCTTAAATCTAACAGGTGGCTTAATAGCTCGACCAGCAAGGGTCCTCTTTGGGGACAAACCAGAGCCAGTAGGAATGGTGGGAACACAGGGCACAGATGCATTAGTGTCAGCGAGCGGGGCATCTGAGTCACCTGGGTCAGGAACATCAAAGTCACTAGTCTCTGACGCAGTAACTTGGGTTGTTGACTCGGGCACTTCCTGTAAATGCCTCCTGTTCCTACGTGCTACAGTCCCATGGTCGGTTTGAACGATATAGGATCTGGGCTCTGGTGCTTTTGCAATGACTTTCGCTGGGGTCCTCCAGCCCTTCTCCCCGTCCAGCTTAACTGTAACACTCTGGCCCGGCTGTAGTGTTGACAAGGGCCTGGCTGAATGACGCCTGTTGTAGAAGAAGCGGTAGGCTGATTTAGTCTGTTGGTCTTTCAGTCTTACAGTTTGGTGATCAACTACAGTTGGACGTAACTGCTGGGGCAACACCGGCACCGTAGTCCTGATCTCACGGCCAAACATGAGGTGAGCTGGGCTGTGACCTGTTGCGGTAATGGGAGTAGCTCTGTAGCTCATCAGGGCGAGCTGTGGGTCTGGCTGTCGCAGGATTCTCTTGGCGATGGCAACGCTCCTCTCAGCCGCTCCGTTTGCTTGCGGGTAGTGAGGGCTGGACGTCGTGTGCTGAAAGTTGTATGTCTCACTGAACTGTCGGAACTCGCCTGAAACGAACTGGGGGCCATTATCCATGACTAGCTCAAGAGGAATAGCCCACCTCGCAAACATACACTTAAGCTGTGAGATGACTTGGTTACTATTTGTGGTAGGCAGGTGTGAAATCTCAATATAACGTGAATAGTAGTCTGTCGCTACCAAATATTGTTTACCATCCTGCTCACACAAATCAGCTGCTATTTTCTGCCAAGCACCTTGTGGCAGTGGTGTGGTAATCAGTGGCTCTTTTCTTTGGGTTGGTTTGTTCTTACAGCAAAATTCACATGTGCTGACTAGCTCCACAATGTCTTTCCCGACACCTGGCCACCACACTGACATGTTGGCCCTTTTCCGGCACTTTGTGAGTCCCTGATGACCCGCATGTATTTGTGACAGTACAGTCTTTTGCATTGTGGATGGAATAACAATGCGGTCATCATGCATTAAAAGTCCGCTGACTTCTGACAGGTGAGCTCTAACTGTGTGATATTTGAGCAGGTTGTGTGGCAAGCGTGACAAGTCTGAGGGCCAGCCATTGTTCGTGTAACGAATCACAGTTTGCAGAATGTTATCGTTGCTTGTGGCCTCTCTTATCCTGTTTAATCTGTCTTTAGTGATTGGCCTTGTTTCAATCACTGCCTGAACATAAGCTTTTACCTCATGCTCAGTGTCGGACACAGTACAGTCCTGCAGAGGGTTACGAGACAGAGTGTCCGCCACAATGAGCTGCTTCCCTGGAACTTGAACAGCTTCTGGATTGAACTTCATTAAGCGCATCAAAAGTCTCTGACACCTAACAGGTGCTTTGTCCAGGTCGTATGTGTTTATCAGCGGAACAAGGGGCTTGTGATCAGTCTGCAAAACAAATCTGTCCATGCCCTGCAGATATCTCCCGAACCGCTCGCACGCCCACACGCTGGCGAGGCATTCTTTTTCTATCTGGGAGTACCTGCGCTCCGTCTCTGTCAGTGTCCTTGAACAAAAAGCGACTGGGCGGAGTCCCTCGTTGTGCTCCTGCAGCAGTGCGCCTCCCAGGCCATAACTGCTTGCATCCGCACTTACAACGGTCGGCCTTGTTGCATCATAGTATGCCAAAACAGGTGCTGAAATCAACATTCCTTTTACCTTTTTGAAGGCATTCTCTTGTGCCTCTCCCCATGTCCACATTGTGTCGCTTTTCAGTAGAGAGTTGATGGGGTGCATTGTTGTAGAAAGATCCGGGAGGAATTTCCCCAAATAATTAATCATCCCGATTCTCTGGCGCAGTTCTGTTATGTTTGTCGGGCTGGGAAGCTCCGCGATGGCTCTGACTTTCTCAGTGTCCGGTTTGATGCCATCCTTTCCGATGATGTGTCCAAAGTAGTGGATCTCAGATTTGCGGAACTGACATTTATCCTTGTTTAGCTTCAGTCCTGAAGCTCTGATCGTTTGCATCACCGCTTGCAGGTTCCGGTCATGGTCCTTCATGTCTTTGCCATAGACCAGAATGTCATCCATTACCACCACTGTGCCCGCAAGGTCTTTGAGGAGAGAACTCATTTTCTGTTGAAATATTTCTGGAGCCGATGTAATGCCGAAGGGTAAACGGCAGAAACAGAAACGACCCACGGGTGTAATGAAAGTCGTGAGCTTCCTGCTGTTCTCATCGAGCGGAATCTGCCAAAACCCACTTGAAGCATCGACAGTGGAGAACACTGTTGCACCTGACAGCTTTGGAGCAATGTCCTCTAAATTCGGCAGAATGAATCGCTCTCGTTTAACAGCTTTATTAAGTTTAGTCAGATCTACGCAGATCCGTGGTTTCTTGTTCTTTTTTATCACAGGCACCATAGGAGCACACCAGTCTGTGGCTTCTTTTACTTCCTCTACGATGCCCAGAGACTGCATCCGTTTCAGTTCCTCCTCCACTTGAGGTAAGATTGGGAATGGTATGCGCCGTGGGGTAGCAATGCTGTAGGGCTGAGCGTCTGGCCTCAGCTCTATTTTCACTGGTTCACATTTCAATAGTCCAATGTCCCCAAAAACATCATCATATGATTCAAGCCCATTAACTCTGCACACTAGTCCCATTTTGATAGCTGTTTTACGACCCAGCAGGTTTGTAGTGAAGGGGCCTGACATAACATAAATCCAAAAAGGAAATATTTCACCATACCTTTCACAGCGAGTCATGAATTTGCCTTTACAAATCAGTGTTCCACCTGGGCTGGTGAATGTCGACTTCGTTTTGATCAGAAGAGGGCGCTGTTGCAGTTTCAAAAATGTCTCCTCTGGAATCACAGTGACATCTGTGCCCGTATCAATCCGAAACGTGACGGTTGAGCCATTTATTTCTAAATCCTCATACCATTTGTCCTCTTCGCTGTCAACGACCTCAGCAACAGCCCCTAGAAACCAGGCACTGCCCTCATCACTATCACAGTCAGTAACTTTAAGTGCATTCACGTTTTTGGTTTTACACATTGCTTCGAAGTGGCCCATCTTATTGCATTTACGGCAGCGTTTCCCTGTAGCTGGACATGCACTGTGCTCATGCTGTCTCCCACACCTTGTACAGCCCTTTCTGTTTGATGACTGTTGTGCACATTTATATTGTTCATTGTCTTTGTTTTTAGCATACCTTTTGTCATATTGCTTTGGCTGTTTGAACTTACGTGCATTTACGGCACCCACTTCAACATTTGTTGCTCTGGCGCTGGCATTTTGTGTTTTAACCAACTCGGAGTGTCGTGCGATACTGATCGCCTTTTCCAAGGTCAACTCCGGTTCAAGTTGTAGTTTCTGTGACACTTCCCCATCTGCGATCCCAATCACAATCCAATCTCTTATCTGTTCATCTTTTGTCTGTCCAAAATCACAGTGCTCTGCTAATTTATACAGTTGTCTGACAAACGCCTCCACGCTCTCCCCTTGGAGCTGTGAGCGGCGGTGGAAACAGGCACGTTCATGTATTGTATTTCGTCTTGGCACAAAATGTTCATTGAACTTTCTCAAAACTTCGTCATAGTAGTTATCGACGTTGTCTGGGAACGTGAAAGTGCTAAAGATAGGTTCCGACTCTTTGCCCATTGCATATAACAACGTATTCACTTGTACATCACCGTCTTCTTGGTCTAGCTTAGTAGCTATCCGATAGCGGCTAAAACGTTGTCTCCAGATCGGCCACGCCGAAGGCTGGGTGAAGTCAAACGATTCCGGAGCCTGAAACTTGGCCATGTCGCTGCCTCAGTCTTGTCCAATGGGTGAAAGAGTCACTTCTGACACCATGTCATGAATTCACCGATTCATAGAAGTTGACTTCAATATCTTTTATTCAGTGCAACAGCAGAGATCAGTACACTTTGTAAGCGCATGTGAATACATGTGATAGTCTTATTCTTTTTAGTCAAAACACAGTAGCGACAAGCCGCAAACCTAATCAGCAGCGCCTCCTAGTGGAGCGTAGTAATTACCAAATTAAGTCACCTCACACTCTCAGTAAACTATTAGTTTAGTAGTTTATACTGCATGTATGAGTGAACATAACATTATACTTACAGTTTACTATTTATATATTATTTTTGCACTTTCAGTATACTTCCTGATCTCATACAGAGCAGACGTGCCTTCTATCTGCTCCCCCGCTCTGCTTTGGCGCTGATCTTTTTGTCTTTTTTTCTTGACTCCCTGCTTGCTGGACTCCTGAAAATACTGAAATGGAATTAATTAACTGGTCTCTCAGCGCGATTGACAAGATTTTCTCACTGAGGAAAGGTACTCCGGGAGAACCCACCTGCCCGGACGGGACCTTCCCCGCGGGCTACACGCGGGACGCCTGGAACAACTGGCAAGTCCTGTGCCTGGAAGTCCTGTCCGTGGAGGATATTGAGGATTTATTCATAATTGGCATTATGATAGTGGGGTTCCTATTTCTCGGCCTTGGGATTGCCCTGACCTATCGCAAAATTGGTAAGACAGCTGCCAGTAAATTCACCCAGCCGCTGTCTGTGGAAATTAAAGAGTGCTTCGTGGATGTGTGTGACCGACTGAAGGTATTAGATCAAAGAATGACATTGATTGAGGAGCTGTATCGTAACATCTCAGCCCGGACTGCGGAGACGAAGGGAAGAGTGGGCTCCATCGGGGGTCAGGCTAGTGAACTGCTATGCAGTATGTCTGGTCTGACCGTGAAATTGGATGAAATGTCCAGGTCCATTCATGAACCGGACGCTCGCCACTGACGCTGAGGATCAGAACGGATTGATTGATTATGGTCTGGAAAATTACCGAAGATCAGCTAAATGGATTAAGATATTTTCCCTCATCCCAACGTCCAGCTTGTCCCTATCTCTCGGTTGGGAGGTCAGCTTGACAGCTGGGTCCTGCTATCTTGCTTTCGTTCCCTGTGCACGGCCATATCTCCTTTCAAGGACAAGCCACAGAACTGAACTTTGAAAACATCTTAAGTTATGGCTAACATTCTCACACAACACAGGAAGCTTCAAGACTCTTACTCGCATCACACACACCTCACCCCATCCCTGCCCCCATCCAACCGTCTGCCTCCCCTTTCCTCCTTCCTATCTCCCTTACTATTCCCAACAAAAAATCCCATCACGTGACCACGTGTACTGTGTGTACTATGTATGTAATGTTTGCATGTATGCTTAGCAATCTGCATTTCTTTATTTCCGGAGAGCGTGTGGCGGCGCTTTAAATAGCTGCGGCTCGGAGGCTTGCTCCAAACTTCATTTCGTTGCATTGTACTTGTACATGTGTAATGACAATAAACTTGAATCTCATCTCTCATCTCATACTACTATGTTCAAATGTAGATTTTTTTATACTTGAAATATACCTTTAACTGTACTTTAACTCATTTTTAAAACATTTTATTCTAGCTTCATGCATTCTTTTTTTATCAACACTTGAATGTGTGTAAGTTTCATAAAGAAAGGCAACATTTCAAACAAAAGGTTGAGAAAATCGCATTTTTGTCGAAGACTACGCCTTGATCAGATTCAGAACGATGATCAAAACACAGATGGAGTAGGCCTAGATCGAGTCCATCAACACCCCCAAAAATTCACAGTCGTTTCCTCTTCATGGGGTTCGACATTTCATTCAGTAACATTTCGATTTACATGCTGTTTAATGTTTGACGATCGTGTTATTTTACCTTTGCGTTAGCAATTTTCCAACACTTGTTTCAGCTTCTTCTCCTGTATTTTGACCCTGAGATTCTGTACTAGAAGATGTGTCATAGCGCCTCCTACCGTATAAGAGTGAAAACATGGATGTCAGGAAAATTCAGTCAATTGCAGGGAAAAGGCCAATTTATACTTCTGCATCGAGTGTACGCCGTAGCTACGCCCAGGGCCGTCGCTAGTGGGGTGAAAGCTGGTGACGATTATAGGGGCCCCCACTGCCCAAGGGGCCCCACAAAATCCAGAAGTTATACTATATAGGCCCCTGTTCTGTGAATAATTCTAATATTTTTACTAGATGTATGCCTGAGATTTTAATGAAAACCACAAAACCATGCAAATAGGTTAAAGAAGTTTTTCAAAAATCTGCTCCTCTCCTCTCCATACAAATGGTTCAGTCCGGTTTAGTATTTATTAATTAAATCAGTCAGTGACGAACATTAGATCATTTGACCCAATAAAATTGCAAGTCCCACCC
Source organism: Gobio occitaniae (assembly GCA_033150135.1). Taxonomy (NCBI): domain Eukaryota; kingdom Metazoa; phylum Chordata; class Actinopteri; order Cypriniformes; family Gobionidae; genus Gobio; species Gobio occitaniae. The sequence goes on along the minus strand of JARQWZ010002854.1, from coordinate 86,125 downwards.
CAGCTCGTGAACAGAACCAATCGGAGTTGAGGCGGCAGCTGAAGTTAACGATGAACTTGTTGAAAGAACAGGAGACTGACTGACAGGCTGAAAATGTCAGGGAAAAGAAAATATAAATCAGGGTACCAGAAACGCCTTGAAAAGAACGAGAGGGAGGCCAGGAGAGTTGCTGTATCCCAGCCGATCAAGACGTTCAGGTTAGTAACTTAGTGAATTGTTATTTCGCTGTCAGATTTACTTTCGTAGGAAAACTACCGCCTGCCGCCTACTGTCATTACCGGCACCGCGGCACGCACCGCCGTCAAATTGATTAAATGATTACGTGGTCAAAATCGTCTCGGTTACGTACGTAACCCTCGTTCCCTGAGGAGGGAACGGAGACGTACGTTAGTGACTAACGAATGGGGGTTTCGCCTAGAAGCCAATTACCTTCGAGGTGTTTAACAGCGACCAATGGCGTGCCAATGCCATGGGCATGCGGAATTTGTATGCGTAACTCCGCCCCACCGCGTGGGTATATAAGGAAGTACGCTGGCAACATCGCATTATGTATCTGCTGCGGAGCCAAGATCTGAACTAAGCGTTCCAGCAGCACAGCTGATGTGGCTGAGGAACGTACATCTCCGTTCCCTCCTCAGGGAACGAGGGTTACATACGTAACCGAGACGTTCCCTTTCGTTCAGTCACTACGACGTACGTTAGTGACTAACGAATGGGGGTTCCAGTATAACCGCGCCACTCAGCTGTCATCCAGTGCCCTGCGTAAGTGTGAGATCCCGCCACTTAAGGCCGTAGGACTCCCACTTATCACAGGATTACCAAGGTACACTGGGAAGCATATCCCAGTGAGGGAATGCCAATGATGCCTACCCGTGGGGAGGACTTAGAGAGTACACATATGACCCGCTGTGGGCTGCATATGGGAAACTCTAGGGTACCAGCCGAAGGTGGATTTTTAACCCCAGGGGTGGCAGGGGCTTGCTAAGGGAAAGACACCTGCTCACTGAGGAGGCTTACGGTGGAAATACTCGTGTGGGGGTCGCTGGAGGGAACCATGCACACGGGGCACCTGGCCGGACATGAGGGTCTGGGCTCGAAAGGGCAGACTGAACTGATGTCGGCGTCGACAGTGCTGGAGGAGCTCAGGGCTCTCGGGGAGCTCACCTGAGGAGAATATCGCACGTATCCAGTCCGTGGAGTGGAGTGGCGAGCAAGCGAAGACACCTAGAACCTGGTCCATTACCGGCCCCTCGGGGGGGGCGAGTACATAGTCGGACACTGGCTCCACTCGGAGATTGTAGAATCTGGCGAATGTGTTGGGTGTCGCCCAGCCTGCAGCTCTGCAGATGTCTGTTAGCGAGGCGCCATGCGCTAGAGCCCAAGAGGAGGCCACACTCCGGGTGGAGTGTGCCCTCACACCAAGGGGACATGGTCGACCTTGCTGCTGGTAAGCCAAAACAATGGTGTCCACTATCCAGTGAGACAACCTCTGCTTTGAGAGAGCACTTCCCTTCCGCTCTCCACCATAACAGACAAAGAGCTGGTCTGAGGTCCTGAAACACTGCGTCATGTCTACGTAAGCGCGGAGAGCGCGTACTGGACAGAGCAATGCCAAGGCTGGGTCTGCCTTCTCCAAAGGCAGCACTTGCAGGTTCACTACCTGATCTCTGAAGGGAGTGGTAGGAACCTTGGGCACATATCCAGGCCGGGGTCTCAAGGTCACGTTAGCCGGCCCGAATTCGAGGCACGCTTCGTCAACTGAAAAAGCCTGCAGGTCCCCGACCCTCTTAAGAGAGGCCAATGCAGTCAGCAGAGCCGTCTTCATCGACAGGAACTTAATGTCAACCGACCACAAAGGCTCAAAGGGAGGCCTCTGCAGAGCACTTAGAACTACTGAGAGGTCCCAAGAGGGAACGAGAGGAGAGCGAGGAGGATTCAGTCTCTGACTTACCTTTTTGTCCCCCAAGAGGTCGTGATGGGCAGATATTGCAGCCACATACACTTTCAGGGTGGAGGGAGACAGCCTTCGCTCCAGCCCCTCTTGGAGAAACTCAAGCACGGACCCAATCGGGCAATTCCAGGGGTCTTCTTGGCGGGAAGAGCACCAGGTGACGAAGAGGTTCCACTTCAACGCATAGAGGTGTCGTGTAGACTCTGCCCTAGCGGAAGTGATGGTGGCGGCCACCGTAGGTGGCAGGCCACTCAAACCTGCCGCGTCCCGTCCAGAAGCCACACGTGGAGCTTCCAGAGCGCTGGACGCGGGTGCCATAGGGTGCCCCGTCTCTGAGAGAGGAGGTCCGGTCTCAGAGGAATAGGCCAGGGAGGGGCTGTCGCAAGGAGTAGCAGTTCTGAGAACCAGGTCTGGCCGTGCCAATACGGGGTGACCAAGATGACCTGCTCCTTGTCCTCCCTGATCTTGCACAGAACCCGTGCGAGAAGGCTCACTGGGGAAAACGCATATAAGCGTAGGCCCTGGGGCCAGCTGTGCGCCAGTGCATCCGTGCCGAGCGTGCCCTCGGACAGGGAATAGTACAGGCTGCAGTGGGAAGAGTCTTGGGAGGCAAACAGATCTACCTGTGCGTCGCCGAACTGTTCCCAAATCAGCTGGACCGTCTGGGGATGGAGTCTCCATTCTCCAGGAAGTGGCTGAATCCGTGAGAGCTCGTCGGCTGCACGGTTCAGGTCTCCCGGGATGTGGATAGCACGAAGGGACCTCAGGTGCTTCTGACTCCATAAAACGAGATGGCGGGCGAGTTGAGACATACGGCGGGAGCGTAGACCGCCCTGGTGGTTGATGTACGCTGCTGTGGCCGTGTTGTCTGTCCGGACAAGTACATGTTGACCCCTCAGTAACGCTCGGAAGCGGTGCAGGGCGAACCGTACTGCCAGCAACTCGAGGCAATTGACATGCAGAAGGCGCTGGGGTCCTGTCCAGGAGCCCGCGGCTGCTTGCCCATTGCACATGGCACCCCAGCCCGTGGAGGAGGCATCTGTTGATACAACAACATGCCTGGAAACTCGTTCTAAGGACACGCCGGCCCGTAGAAAACTGAGGTTCGACCACGGAGTGAGTGTCTGTAAGCAGGCCCGGGTTATTTGGACCCGGAGCGTGCCAGACCGCCATGCCCATCTCGGGACTCGATCGCGAAGCCAGTGCTGAAGCGGTCTCATATGTAGCAATCCGAGCGGCGTTACCGCGGCTGCAGATGCCATATGCCCCAGGAGCCTCTGAAAAAGTTTCAGTGGAACCGCACTCTTGCTCTCGATTTGACGGAGGCAAGTCAGCAGAGACTGCGCGCGCTCGCTAGTAAGCTGCGTGCACATGGCGACCGAGTCGATCTCCATACCGAGAAAAGAGATCCTCTGCACGGGGCAAAGTTTGCTCTTCTCCCAGTTGACCCGAAGGCCCAGACAGGCTAAGTGGTGGAGAACCAGATCTCTGTGTTCGCAAACCTGCTCTCGAGAGTGACTCAGTATGAGCCAGTCGTCGAGGTAGTTCAGGATGCGAACCCCGTGCTGCCGTAGGGGCGCAAGGGCTGCCTCGGCAATCTTTGTAAAGACGCGAGGGGACAGAGATAGCCCGAATGGGAGGACCGTGTACTGGTATGCCCGCCCCTCGAAAGCAAACCGTAGGAACGGTCTGTGTCGAGGTAGGATGGAGACATGAAAGTAGGCGTCCTTCAGGTCGATCGCTGCAAACCAATCGCCGGGACGAACGCATTCGAAAAGGCGTTTCGCTGTCAACATCTTGAACGGAAACTTGTGAAGGTAACGGTTCAAGATGCCCAGGTCCAGGATTGGTCTTAACCCACCGGTCTTTTTGGGTACAATGAAGTAAGGGCTGTAAAACCCGGACTTCATCTCGGCTGGAGGGACAGGTTCGATCGCACCCTTCGCCAGTAGGGTGGCAACCTCCGCTCTCATGACAGGGGCGTTGGCCCCGACCATAGTAAAGCGGACTCCCCGGAAACAGGGAGGAACCTGCGCGAACTGAATCGCGTAGCCGCGCCTGACTGTCTTCGCGACCCAGCGGGACAGCCCTGGAATCTGAAGCCAGGCTCCCAGGAACTGCACCAGCGGGGTCATTCGGACTACAGGCGTACCCGGTGTGGGGCAGCGATGCAGCGTTACCGACCCGGACAAGGGAGGCTGTTGGGCGTCCCGGTGTGGGGGTGCGGTTAACTGCTGCGTCCTGACAGAGGAGACCAGGGAAGGACGCACGTTCCACTGGGGTCTGCTCTGCCAGGAGGCTCGTGGGTGGCGCGCACTGACATCACCAATCTCTGGGGGCTCAGGGATGGGAGTGTTAATTCTTTCTTTGACCAAATTAGGGTGCTGCTGACCCGGGGGCCAGCAGCTAAACAAAGGATTCTCCCCCGGCCCTCCACCGGGGGAAGGAGTGGTCCTGCTACCATCTCCTCGAAAGAATTTCCCATCCCTGAGCCGTCCGTCTCAGGAGTGCCGCTTGGCCTGGCGTTTAGCGGGGCGCGGGGCGGCCTGAGGGGACTTGGACGCCTTCCTACGGCTTCCTCCGCGACCCGGTCCGGGTGAAGGCTGCTGCTTGGACCGGGTGGGAGGGGCGGGAGCCTTAGGAGGGCGTCCTCGGCGGCGAGCAGGCTGAGGCGACTGTGCCGGCGGCTGGGTGGAAGCAGCAGCTGGCTGCCGGGGCAGTACATGTTTGAGAGCCTCAGTCTGCTTCTGGGCGGTTGAAAACTGTTGGGCGAAGTTTTCAACCGCTCCGCCGAAGAGGCCAGCCTGGGATATGGGGGCATCGAGGAAACGTGTTCGCTCGGTGTCCCGCATATCGGCCAGGTTTAGCCACAGATGTCGCTCCTGGACCACATTTGTGGACATCACTTGACCCAGGGAGCGTGCGGTCACCTTCGTCGCCCGGAGAGCTTGGTCGGTGGCGGCACGCAACTCATTTAAGAGCCCCGGATCAACTCCACCCTCGTGCATGTCTCTGAGGATCCTGGCCTGGTAGACCTGTAGGATCGCCATGGCATGCAAAGAGGCGGCAGCCTGCCCCGCAGCTCTGTGCAATTTCGCCACCAAGGTTGATGTGAATCGACAGGCTTTGGAGGGGTGCTTAGGGTCGCCTCGCCAGGTCGAAGCGCTCTGAGGACACAGTTGCATCGCAACAGAACGTTCAACCTGGGGGACCCCAGTGTATGGAGAAGGCGGAGGAGACTGCAGACCGGTCACGGGAAGACAACGGGGACTTCCCGGACCGGGCAATCTCCTCATGCAGCTCGGGAAAGAAAGGTATTGAGGGCGGGGACTGACGTGAGTCAGCGCGGGCCCCCAAAAACCAATCATCGAGCCGCGAGCGTTCGGGACAGGGCGGAGGGTTCCACTCTATCCCTAGACTCGCGGCTGCCCGAGACAGCATGGCTGTCAGCTCTGGGTCCGACTCGGGCAATGCTGGCACGCCCGAAGGCGGCAGCACAGCCGAGTCATCATCCTCAGAGGACTCGAGCCCACCTTGTGATGCGGTGACCGACATCGCATCATCCTCCGGAGCGCCAAACGAAATGCACGAGGGAGCCGGAGCTGGCCCTGCGATTTCAGCCTGGACACTCACGGGTTGCGGAACGCTAGAGGGGGGTGTGGCCCGAGGCATGAGCGTCGGGGCTTTGTTCCACACCGTAACCCTCAGGTCACCCTGACCACCAGCCGAAGTACCGGCCACGGGGGGCACGGTAGATCGGGGTGTGGTTGAGGGGACTCTCACTTCATTACGAAGATCCTTGAGTCTCGACCGCAGAACCGCGATGGTCATGTTCCCGCAGTGGGAACATGACTCATCCACGAACGCTGCTTGAGCATGCTGAACGCCCAAGCATACCAAGCAGAGATCGTGCCCATCAGAGGAAGTCAACGACCGGCCACACCCAGAAGTACACGGGCGAGACATCCTGAAAAGGACGTGCCACGTGTAAGCTCTTTTATGAGAGGAAAGCTTCGCAGAGACGCCGAAGCGCCCAAGGACCACACACCAGCTGTCAGACGGACCACTGCGCAGATCAGCAGGCAGGCAGTATGCGATCACTGGAACGTGCCGTAGATCCAACGCCTCTGGAAAGCTGCTCGTCTCGAAGGCTTGACAAAGACTCAGTTGTAGGCTTGAAGGAGTGAAGAGGTTCTCTTGGCTCCAAAGCAGAAACATAATGCGATGTTGCCAGCATACTTCCTTATATACCCACGCGGTGGGGCGGAGTTACGCATGCAAATTCCGCATGCCCATGGCATTGGCACGCCATTGGGCACTGTTAAACACCTCGAAGGTAATTGGCTTCTAGGCGAAACCCCCATTCGTTAGTCACTAACGTACGTCGTAGTGACTGAACGAAAGGGAACCCCGTCTTTTTACGCTATTGTAAATAGAGTTTGTTTCTATAACACATAGAAAAAAATGTCACAACGCATGTCACAAGCATTATGCACCTACTGGCTGTTGATTTATTTTATTAGGCTACAGTCAAGAAAACACGAATACAACACACTGCTCTTGGATGGATACATTCATTAGCTTTATTTAATAATATATTACACAGTTACATAGTGTCTTTATATAAATAAGACAAGTAATTCTTATAAAAAAGACAAAAGTCTTTACATTTGACTGCATTCTTGACAATTTATTTGTTTACTTTTTGAATTTATTAATATTTAAAAATGTCTTGGTTTTTGTTAAGTTTTTATTAGTTGTAAAAATGTATATAAACATTTACCTTTTAAAATAAAGAGTTTACAACACCACCACCATCTTTTGTTACATATAGACTGTCGTAGTGACTTATTTATACTTATTATAATGTTCTGCAGCAACAGATGTGGCATCATCTGACTCACAACCCCATTCCAAAGATGACATGGAGGGTCAGTGTGGAACATCCTCATTGGGTATATAACTTGTCAGGAATCACTTTATTTTTTTGTATTTAGTATTTAGTAGTCACATATGTTTTAACTGAACTGAATTGGAAAGTATTGGTTTATTCTTGATACAACTATTTGAGTCATGGTATTTGTTGTCTACAGAGCCAGGCTCCTCAACCCAGCAAATGCATGAAAGTTGGCCAACATCAGTTAGTGAAGGTCAAAGTGAAGAAGCTGAAAGTAGCACCAGTCAGAACACAGTAACAGACAGCCCAAACTCAGCAAGTGCAGGGAGAAATGAAGACGAGAGTGAAGGAGATTTTTTGACAACTGATCCAGGATTATGGCCAGAGAAGTTCACAGATCGTAAACGTGAGGTAATTGTTAGAAAGCTAGCCACTGCCAGTCAAACAGACCTGAAAAATATTATGCCCAAGGATTCAGAAGGAAAGAAATTTCCAGAGTATCTCCAGTTTAGTAAGTCAGCAAGCATGGATTCATTATATTGTGTGCCATGCATGCTCTTTTCACAGGATGACCTTAGAAAGACATCATCTAGTGCGCTAAACACTAAAGAAGGGTACAAAACAGCAGACCTAAAATGGCGGAGAATGTAATGTTTAGTGTTTGCTATCTCTTTGTTTTATAATGTGTATTTTGCTTTTGCTGGTGTTAAGTAAAAATCTTTATTTACATTTATCTGTTTTGTTATTTTGTAATAAACCCCTATTAGGTTACATGTGGGCTTCCATTCTCATATATTGTACAGTATATGATTTGGGTGGGGGGCCACATCAATATTTTTTCAGGGGGCCCCAAATCCTCTAGCTACGGCCCTGGCTACGCCGTAGGCTGTGTGATGCGTGCGTACCCTCACGCGCACCTCTCCAAAAATGTAACAACGCGTCAATTCTACGCGGACCGCAAGCGTTGTGATTGGTCTGCCAGAACCTCTCCCGCCTCAGGTCAATAAATAAATAAATCTGCGATAGGAGTGTGTGTGTCCAGAAATGGGATGATAGTTTCTTCCTTACGTCTGCTATAACATTATTTTGTAGTGCAGAGATTCTTTATGTTAGTAAATAAATACATAGATCCGCTGAGTATAGTTTATTTATTTTCTCATTAAAACCAAATATGTTAATCAGTGATTGCATATCAAGAACAGGGACACATTAGGGTACATTTCGTGAATGAAGTCTCTGCGACAGCAATCGATTGCTCGAGCCACCGCGAACGAAAACAGCGGCCACAAGCTCTGCATGATTTCACAAACACATTCCAGCGCCAGCTTGCCTTATTTAACTCTACTAATCAACTAGAGATGCTTAATTTGTATTAGATACAACAACTCAAGCTGCAAGAAAAGCTGCTCTCTCACTGCTGATACTCCGACAATGAATGTACACATTCTACACAACAAGCTGCTTCTTCTTCGGCTGTTGTCTTTATTACACCATCATGCGCGAGGACACTGCCTACTAGCGTCTGCATGTGTAATTGCACATTGACGTGGACAAAAACGCAGAAGTATAAATCAAAACCAACGTGTAACCAACGGCGTAGAGGGTACGGCGTAGGTCGGACGCAGAAGTATAAATTGGCCTAAAGAGTAGCCTGACGTCGTCATACTCAATTCAGAATAGACCCCTTCAATGTTTGTAAACATCGAAAACCTAGGTTGGGTGCGCACACAGTATGGGGTCAGAAAAACAACGCAATCTACTGTTATCATTAGATTAGATTAGATTAGATTAGATTCAACTTTATTGTCATTACACAAGTACAAGTACAAGGCAACGAAATGCACTTTAGGTCTAACCAGAAGTGCAATAGCAGCAAGTGCAGGATATACAACGTTTGCATAAGTGCAGGACATGGATATGTACTGAATATATATAAATATATCTATAAATAGAAAGATGGTTATTACTATAAACAGAATTTACAGGTGAATATGTAGAGTGAATAATATACAGATGGTTATTACTATAAACAGAATTTACAGGTGGATATGTACTATGAATATAATATAATATACAGATGGCTATTACTGTAAACAGAATTTTACAGATAGAGGTATACAATGATATGTTAGGCTAAAATGAGGAATATGGTAGTGGATTAAGGTATTGCAATAAATTATGGACAGAAGCTATCCGAAAAAAAGTGTAAAAGTGCAGTGGAAAGTGATTGCATCTTACAGTTAGAAGTACGGTGCAAAATGCAGATGTAAACAGTTGGTACTGTAAATAACAGTCGGCAGTGCAAATGAGCATCATCCAGTTACGGTGTGGTAGTGCAAAATGCATAAGTAAACAGTTGTTACTGTAATAAACAGTCGGTAGTGCAAATAACAAAGTGAAGGTGGATGTGAGGTAGGAGAGTTATCAGTATATGAGGGAAGTGGATCAACGGGGGTTTGAGTTCAGTAAAGAGACAGCTCTGGGGAAAAAACTGTTCTTTAGTCTGCTGGTCCTGGTCCGGTGGATCCTGAAACGCCTGCCGGAGGGCAGGAGAGAAAACAGTCTGTGGGCTGGGTGAGAGGAGTCCTTGAGGATGCTGCGAGCTCGATGCAGACAGCGTTTCCTCTGGATGTGCTCGATGGCAGGTAGTGGAGTCCCTGTGATGCGCTGGGCAGTTTTCACCACCCGCTGCAGTGCCTTGCGCTCCGCAACAGAGCAGCTCCCATACCACACTGCCACACAGTTGGTCAGGATGCTTTCTATTGCGCAGCGATAGAAGTTCACCAGGATAGCCGAGGAGAGCTGATTCTTCCTCAGTGTCCTCAGGAAGAAGAGGCGCTGGTGAGCCTTCTTGACCAGGCTGGAGGTGTTGGTCGTCCACGACATGTCCGCCGAGATGTGGATCCCCAGGAATTTGAAACTGGAGACACGTTCAACAGCCATTCCATTGATGTGGATGGTGTCGTGTGTGCCTCTTGACTCCTTCCTGAAGTCCACGATGAGCTCCTTCGTTTTGGTGGTGTTGAGGAGCAGGTTATTTTCGGTACACCATGTGGCCAGGTGCTGGATCTCCTCCCTATAGGCAGTCTCATCGTTGTTGCTGATGAGACCAATCACCGTTGTGTCGTCCGCAAACTTGACGATAGAATGAGATCCATACACAGGCTTGCAGTCGGCGTTGAAGAGGGAGTAGAGAAACGGGCTTAGCACACAGCCCTGTGGTACACCAGTGTTAAGAGTGATGGATGTGGAGCAGGTGAATCCTGAACGAACATTCTGGGGTCTCTCAGTTAGGAAGTCCAAAATCCAGTTACACATTGAAGTGTTGATGCCCAGGTCTCCAAGTTTAGCTATTAACTTGGTTGGGATGACAGTGTTGAATGCTGAGCTGAAGTCAACAAACAGCATGCATGCATAAGTGTTTTTATTGTCCAGGTGAGTGAGCACAGAGTGCAGTGCCATGGAAACGGCATCCTCTGTGCTCCTATTGCTGCGGTAGGCAAACTGGTGTGAGTCCAATGTGGATGGTAGAGAGTCTTTTAGGTGTTCCAGGACCAGCCGCTCAAAGCACTTCATGACGATGGGTGTGAGTGCTACAGGGCGGTAGTCATTAGGGCACCTCGGGTTAGAGTGTTTTGGCACTGGCACAATGGAAGTGCGTTTAAAGCATGAAGGTACAGCTGCTTGGGCAAGAGACAGGTAGAAAATGTCTGTAAAAACCTCAGCGAGCTGCTCCGCACATGCCCTGAGAACACGACCAGGGATGTTGTCTGGTCCAGCAGCCTTGTGCGCGCTGATCCGGCTCAGTGCCTTGCAGACATCTGTGGAGGAGAGTGTGATTGGTGGGTCAGCTGAGGGTTTGAGCTTGGTGGCAGTTTCTCTGTTGTCTCTTTCAAAGCGAGCATAAAAGTGATTTAGCTCGTTCAGGAAGTTGACATCAGTGGCTGCGGGGGTGGAGTGGGGGGGTTTGTAGTCACTGATGGCCTGAATGCCCTGCCACATGTGTCGAGGGTCAGAGTTGGAAAAGTGACCCTCTATCTTTAGCTTGTAGCAGTGCTTGGCCTTTTTGATCCCCCTCTTCAGGTTTGCTCTGGACGTACTGTAGGCTTGTGCATCTCCTGATCTGAAGGCAGTATTGCGTGACTTCAGCAGGAGTCGCACTTCCCTTTTCATCCATGGCTATCATAGTGAAAGCGCTAAAGTAAAGATAGTCAGTAGCATGCCACAGGTCACAATTATTGCCAGATATCAAACTTCACCTAACTATTAAATCAGTCTACAGTTTACAGAAAACATTTTGTTTACTTATCATGGCTTAACTCTACCGTTGTTGTTCCAATGTTGGCGCTAGCCTGCGGCTAACTACTACCACTTTTTGTAACACTTTACTCTTTTTACCTTGGCTTAGTCACTGAATTTCAGAGCACCAGGTAATGGGCCAGTAGCTTAGGTTTTCTACAGAGGGCAAGTATTTATAAGGCACATATAAAACACAGACAATGACTAGAAACGTACCAATTTATATTGTTTGTGCAAGATTAAATGAATATGCAAAAGCATCGTTAGCCAACTATGGTCGCAAGTTCCGTCATTATCAACATAGTTTAACGAGTCGGTGTTTCCCGAAACCATAGTTCGAACGAACATTCGCAAAGAGCATCGCAAAATTGTGGTTGGAACGACAGCTCTCGACCTGTGGTTAGAAGCATAGGTTCTTGTTTGCATGACTTGGACTTAATAAATCCTTATCTTGAGCAAAATAAGCAAGCTGACATTCAGTACAACCTATATATTTTATTTCGACTACATACAGATTTCATTAATGTCTTTTATTTTGTAAAGAGATTTAAAGCACCTTTTTTGAACAGTGCGCATGTAGGCTACGTACGTGCCCTAGTAAGAACGAGCTTATGATTCAATCTGGAAATAAAGAAAAAAACGGAGAAAAGATACCATGTCCATAATTTATAGCAAAAAATCTAGCATGAATTCGATCTCAAACTCATTCATTAAAAGCAGTTATTACTCCACCACCTGCGTGACATCAACACACCCCAGCCCGTTTAATAGCTTGCAGCCACAGATGTCGTAGATCCTGCAGGAATCCTGAAAAACTTGACTCCACAACTGGTGCGATTTTCACAGTTCACGACGCAAGTAGGCATTTTGTTTATTGGGACAATGGGATGGAATTAACTTTCTGACCCTGACATGCGCACTGCGAACTTTCCTGTGACGTGAACTGTGAAGGGGTCTATATGAGTCTGATACTGCTCCATTGGACTGTGATTATGAGGCGTGTTTCAACCGAACCAGGAAAGACCTCAATTGGATAGACCTACAACCAATCAGAGCAACGGAGCGACGCATAACGTTAGTTGTCAACAGAACTCAACTGCACTCATGCTGGAAGAAGTAGAAGAAGAAGATGAGTGTAAAAAAGTCTTTGCCGGTGTTATAAAAAAGAATTGGATCAAAACAGGGCAAATACATTAAAGATAATTAGCAAATATGACTACAGTATATGTTCAGGTGGAAACTGTCAAAACGGCAATCCCTCAGAAAAACACATGCATCATTTTCAACGTCAACAGTAAGAATAAGCCAATATAAGTGCACAAAGTGGCCAATATAAGAGATCGAAAGAAGCAATGTAAATAACAGGCCTTCACACACGGACTTCAACGAATTCAAATCAAGCGCTCTTTGGTGACGTGAATGCTTATGTTACTGTTAATCAATTGTCCATGATCGTATAAAGCCCGCTCTGACAATTTCATTGGTCAGAACAGCTCCTGTTCGAGCATAGTTGCTCCACAACAGATCAAGTCCAGACAGAATTTCCCGAACTCAAATGTTGTGGGTGGGGCTAAATTCGGCTGGCATCCCAGCTAGGGAAAGAGTAAAGTAGACTGTAAGAAAATTCCTATGAACAATGTGTTTGTAAATCAAAAAAACATTATTATTATTAGTCGAACAACATTCTTTCCTGCTCTTACTTGTTGAACATTATACTGTACATGACAGCAAATTTCACAATGTCTTTTCAACAGCATTAAATGTACGGTCCACTTCTGAAACCACAACATCCAGTAAAACTGGTAAATACTGATCACACATTTTCTGGTTAGATCAAATTTCAGAAACGATTGCGATGTTATTTTTATAGTAGACCTCCTTTCTAAGACAAACCTGCCAACAAACACAACAAAGGAAACCATGTGTTAGTTCATCCACTCTTCCTCAATGGTTAAAGTGACTGTGTGTAGAATTAATACGTTGGATTCAAATGACAGGTTCAAAAATATAGCTGGGGTTCATTTAACCCCTTACCAGTCACCCCCACTTTTGGCAAAGGAGTGCAAAATGACATACCTAAAATAAAATTGTTGCTGCTAATGAGTCCTTCTGACTACACACAAATCAAAGGTATTATTTGAAAGCTGACACTTGACAGTTTACCATGAAAGACTCAAAATTACTCTAGAAATTACTAGTAGAGAGATAAATAAGCTCAAACACAATGGACAATTGAAAAAAAAAATTATAACGGTTTATGAACAAGAAAAATACATAAGGCAGAAATATATATGGATCTGGAAACACAAGTAAACTAAAGCCACATGTCTTTTAAATGTACGTTTCAAATTTGAAGTTGATACAAGCCAAAATGACTTTTTTACAAGCATTTAGTTCTGAGTATGTCTAGGCACCTTTCCAAAAAGGCCACTTGGAGACTCCAAAGGGACACTTGGTGACCACCTTTTACCATGAGGTATAACCAGTTAGTTTGATCCTTTCAATCTATTTTCTCATTACAACATGACAAAGCTCAATTTATATACTTTCTCTGGTATATTTTTCACCCCTAAATGTTTATAAAAATGCATGTATGTGCATATTTTTTTGTAAAATAATATTTTTTTGAAAGAGCTCCAAAAGGACACCAAAGTGACACTTGGTAACGTATAAGACGTTTAACAAAGTCTTTGTTCACTTCCATTAATTTAAAGGTTTAGAATAATGACATACATTATTTAGCAAATAAAAAGTTTTATTTATGTATATATTGTATACAGCAACAAACATCTGTTCCTTAGTTATTCAACACAGTGATAACCCCCCCCCCAAAAAAAGGACTATTTACAAAGTACTGAGTTTGTCTCGGTCTTCCTTTCTTTCCTCCTCCCCTGGAACTTCTGGAGGCAGCGAGAGATGTTGCAGCCAGGCAGGGACGTTTTGTCGGTTATCCAGAGGCCTCTGGTACCCAGTCATCATCTGAAGTTTCATCACTGTTGAATTACACAAAAAGGATTAGAAATAAACCCAACACAACTGTTTATCTTACACATAGAAAAAACTACAGCAATTTACTCCCATACACACTCTATTGTTGCCCTGATGGCACATTTACATCAACTTACTGATTTTCTATTCAAATTCAAAGAATCATTCACATACAGTGATCTACCTACATACCCACTCTATTGTTGCCCTGATGGCACATTTACACAAGCTTACAAATTTTCTATTCAAATTCAAAGGATCTTTCACATACAGTGATCGACCTCCATACCCACTCTGTTGTTTCCCTTATTGAAACATTTACACTACCAGCTAATGACTCAGACTGTAATCAGACAATAATCATACCCCAAAACAGTTTCTTCTCTCAAGAAACATTTCTTGCTTCACATTATTTGCTTACCACAAAGTACTGCGCTGTCTCTGTCTTCCTTTCTTTCCTCCTCCCCTGGAACTTCTGGAGGCAGCGAGAGATGTTGCAGCCAGGCAGGGACGTTTTGTCTGTTTTCCAGAGGCCTCTGGTACCCAGTCATCATCTGAAGTTTCCTCACTGTTGAATTACACAAAAAGGATTAGAAATAAACCCAACATAACAGATTATCTTGCACAGAAAATAGCACATATTATTGCATTTTTTCCTCTGACACATTTGGTCTGAACTTTGTCCTGCTTTCTACATACACAACTGTACATACATAAAGTTATATGCTCAAGTACGTTGTACAGGGTTTCTTCTAGAGGTTTACCAATACTCCCATGTCACATTTCGATAAATAGCACAATACTGAACTCACAATACAATATTATTGCGATACTCCAAGGCATATTGTAAAAAGGATAACAAAAAATATACCGAAATGCTAAATTTGTATTACATTGGGGTGGATATGAATAGGCTTGGACCTGGTGCTGATAACCAAATGCACAGGACAATGGTGACAACATAGTAAAAACTATTCTGGTGATAATAGCCGAAAAGACTGAATTATTTTAGACAAATATGCTTACACTCTCACCCACTCACTGACTAGATATATTTAAAATATTGCTGGTCACTTTTTAGTGGCAACATAAGACATTTGTCATTATCAGGTCCCACAAATATTCCCCCATTGCATTATTATACATTATATTCAACATTTTATAGTAATTGAATGTAGTACTGACACTAAAACACTGTGAAATTTAACTTTTTCCTCACACTGTCATTTTTATTTTGGGTGAAATATACACAATACAGATTTTCACTATCCACGATACATTGTTACAACTTACATCACTAGCTTCTAACTCAGAACTTGAATAAAAAAGGAATTTTGCGGTACTTGAATGTACTAATAAGCCGTAATAGTGTAGAAACACAAAACTACAAAACAAAGCAACAAAAACATACTAAATGTAGACACTTACCGATCTAAAACAGGATCGAGACCTTCCAAAAACATTTCCTCTTCTTCAGAGTCGACGCTGGATACAGCACTCTCTTCTGATTATTACACATTTTCTTCATCACTGCTTCGCAAAAGTTCTTCCAATGCAGCAGCAGGAGAAAATAACTTCTGTCTTCGACGTGGATCCATTGCAGGCGAATGCTGACAGAGCGAGCGCTAGTGAGCAAGTGTAGCAAGGGAACCTCTATGCGTCACGAGGGGCGTGCGTGAGTAATTTTCCAGGATGCAAATGGTTACGCAAACAAAAATACAATGTGATACTCGCGAGATTTATGCTAATCAACACATCGGCGTATTCGTTATTGCATAGACTACATGTTAGATGACAACACAAGACTTTCCCATTGCTGTTTTTTTTTTTTTTTACCAAACACATTTGCATGTGGATAATCATGCGTCACCAAAAGTGACTGTCATCTTTCAATCTTTTCTAAAATTGCGTGGCTAGTTTTCATCAGATATCTTCTGGGCGGTTCTCATTCAGTTCCAGACACTCTACTAAATACATTGATACGTTATATTTCATTGAATAATGCGCTTCATGCGTACAGTTCATCAAATAAACAGGACAGCGTCCTCGTGATTAGTAAACTTCAGGAAGTAAACAACGGAAGTTCTATAGCTTTTTTTACCAGTTTGCTTGTTTTTGGACAAATATTTACTATGGACATCGTACACTGGACTCTTCCCATGGAAAAAAGGTCGAAGTCACCATTATTCTGCCAAACATTACATTTCCAAAGCACAAAAAGGTAAGGGACCCCCCTCTCTTTGTTGTCATATCACATTGTTTAGATTCATACAGAATGACAAAAAAACGTTGCAAAGTTATCTTGATTGTATAATACTTATACAGATACGAATCTGCAGTCTCTTATCTTTCAAACAATGCACTGGTTGACCTTATTACTTGACAAAATGATATTGTAAACTAGCGATCAATGTAAACACTATCAAACGCGGGGCCGTCGGCGATCTCTGTACACAAAGGGGTTAAAGTTTATTTGTACATCTGTGACTCAAAGAGGAAGTCCTTGAAGGTAGACGTGAAGTACACAGAGAATTCAACAAAGACAATGATTGTGCTGCTTTTTTCAACATGGTGACCGCTATTATGTCTGCTCAAAATGTTAAGTCATGGATGAGCATGGATGATTCCTGTGTCTCACCCAATATGTTTGTCTATTTTGGTGTATTTTTTTTTTTTTACACACACAAATACATAATACAAAAAGATCATTTTGGATGTTATCATGGTTATAACTACAATCTGTAGTTCAGTACAATGTTAAGATTTAAGCCAGTCTTTGTAAAGACAATATTTTACACTTTACAACTTTATTTTACAGCCCTGTTCCCCATGTACATACATACAATGCGCCTCATTCACGAAACACGAGCAGAACGAATTTGTGTGTAAATCGTTCGTAAAGCCGCTCTGACGTACATTTTCGGATTCATGAAAATGTTCGTATTTTCAAAATGTTAGTTGGTACAAAGGAAATTTACACCTGTTCCCTACCACGTGTAAATGGTGCGTAAAACATTTAAACGTTCTATGTTCTAATTTAGGCAAAATAATGATATTGCATTTTGATGCACTATTTACCATAATAATATTTCAAGAGTCGATTTTTAACACATTACTGCCATGGATATTCTCTATAATAGGAAACAAAGTACCCTTACAAAGTGCTTTCAAGCGCCACCAGCTGGCCGTTTTCAGAAGAGCACCAGGCGTTTTTTAGCTGGCTAATAATGCTTTGGTGGACACACGATAATTGAAAATGTATTGCTAGGCATATGGTCAATTAGTCTCTTTAGCATTTATGCAACATACTGGAGCCAAACCTGAGAAAGAAGTCCCAAAGATTCCACAGCGTTTCTGCAAACTTGCAGTTGTAACTCATGGGCGGGGATTATGCTAATTATGAATGAGCATGCACGTGCATCCTATTTACCAATGTTTGGAATTCATTAATATACACAAGTTTAACTAATTAATATACTAAATTGAACCGAATCCGGGGTATACGAAGTGTTTGTGAATCTGGAGAAGAGTTTTCGTAAAGGTCCATTTTACGCGGCAATTATTCAGAATTTGCTCATATATTTACATGACTCAAGTTACATGAATGAGGCCCATTGTACATATTACAGTAATTACAGGAACCTACCCCAAAACCTAACCTTCACCCCTGCAGTTACCTTATATTAAATTACCCAGTATTTTCATAGGTAAAAGTACACTGTAAAAGCTTCACAAACGAACACAGAAACATGCAAATAAAGTCTGTTTGCAGCGGAGATGAAACTGGATCTAAGTGCAACAGTATTTATTAATAACAAAATAAACTAATAGAAATACTCAGAATTCTCAGGGATTCAAAAACAAGTATAGAACAACCAGCTAATAGTGACAACGACAGAAAACTGAACAGGGGGGTTTTCCAGAAAGCAAGGTTAACTTACCGTCACATATACCTTGAACTCTCAGTTGATTAACCCAAACCTTGCTTACTCGAGGTATGATGGTTCCAAAAATGAGTCCGGGAGTAAGTTCAGACAACTCAGAGTATGTTAACCGTGAAGAGACAAGACATTCTCAACAGAGCGACGAATCAATGATTCACCATGGAAACAGACGCTAAGAAAAAGCGCCCCATTCTACTTTCTCTTCTTCTTTTGTTTAATGGCGATTTACATAACCTACTTAGTGCACATCGCCACCTATTTGGTGGTTATGCAATCATCTTTTCGTTTAATAAGTAATCTTTAAAAAATTATATTGTTTGTTTGATGCTAATAATAAATATATTTTAATTAAATTAACATTTAAACTTATTATTTTTTATTTTTTATTCTAATTCTTTAGAATAAATATAATATTGTATATTATATAACTGAAACAAATTTGGTTATATTAACATAACTATATTAATTATATAACACACATCTGAATAGCTCTTAAGCAAACTAACCCTGGAACATAACCTGGTCCGGAGCAGGTTATGTTCAGAGAGTGAGTTGCTATGGTTACTTACATACCCTGAAAGTTACCTCCGTTTTTGGAACCGAAACTTGAGGTTATCCGCTTACTTATCCTTAAACATACCGGGTATGTCACATCACCTGCTTTCTGGAATACCCCTCAGGACTTAACACTATCAGTTCAAAATCGCCCCCTATAGGCTAACCTCATTCCCTACATTACTCCACTAACATAGTCCACTTGAAGGAGTGATTGAAAACGAGTGTGCGCGGGAAGGGCTGCCGCTTTTGCATAGTTTGTGCTTGATGTTTAATAATAATTTGAAACTGGCAACTCCAGTAGTACTGGAAAGATATATCTTGAACTCTGTCATGGAAACAATCATGTATGAACCGTAATTAATGTAATAATCAATAAAAAAGGAATGTATACCTATTTGGTAAATGTATGGATGATTGATTCAGCTGCGGGCGCCATCTCCTGGTGAGACACAGGATTTATGCCGCCTTCACGTGCTATCGGAAATGTCCTACTTCCCACTTCAGAAGTCGTGATTACGAACTTGTTGCATTCAAGTGCTTTGTTGTCGGAATGAACAGGAATCAAGGAGGACACCATGTTTATTCTTGCCTATATTTATTGGGAAAATCTTATTAAAACCAAAATCATATGTAGTGTCACATGCACTGACAACCATAAACATTTACGATGCCAGATTCTGTCATTTCGGTCAAATGCAGGCAATTTTTGCTTTGTATAGAACATACAATAGCCGCCTACGCTTCAAATAATTACTTGTGTATGTAAATATGCACTACATTAACGACAAGACTAGACGATCTAGCTGTTTTGGGGTAAAAACGAATACATCAGATACCTGTCACAGCAGTAGTTCTCCCCGTCACCATGTTTAAAGTTTATGGCACGCCCATCTTGGGAATTTGGGTATCAAAATTATTTCAGAACTTCCCAGTGTTAAACACGACATCAGAGGGCGTTCAAGTGCAATTTTTGCCTCAGTATTTACGATAATTCCGATAGCACGTGAAGGCAGCATTAATTCAGCGAGTGACTCTCACAGTGCATTATGGGTATAGAGTGGTGTAAGTATGAATTCACTTTGTAGGCCATCCAGCAGTTAGCATCACGCTGGTTCTGTCAGGAAAAACCCAATAGGATTTTCCCATAGGCTTTTGGGTTATAGCAAAAAACAAGCTCTGTGATCAACAAAAGTTTATGATACTTACATGTTTTGTCCATCAAGATAATTATCACAGATGAACACAACTTTTTGAAGCCTAAATGCAGTCGCCAGAAGTAAAAAGCTAAAGGTAGGCTATAAAACGGACTACACCATGGTCCCACGACTTCAACGTTACCATCACTAAGTTTCCCATAACTCTTCCAGTGTTTATCTAAAAACATTTTCCCAGAACATTTGAGTTAGAATAGTTTATAAGAGCAAAATTATGATCATAATGAGGCTGTAAAAGTGAACTGTCTTTACCTGTTCGGCGTGATATTTATAATCTCCTCGACTGCTTTTGAAGTCCCATTTAGCCACTTGTTAGCAACCACCTTTTCCAAGACACGTAGCAGCTTCAAAAAATTACGAGTGGAGTAATACTGATGTAACCTATTTTATGTCATAGAATAAAATGTGAAAGTGTCTTGAGCTTGTGTTCACCACAGACCTTATTTCAGCCATTTAAACAAAATCCCATTAAAAAAGAAAACATTGACTTTGGGACGAGGGAACCGGAAGTGCTAAAATACTAACTTGCTTCCGCATTTGGCCTACAAAGTGATGTCATACCTGCATCACTCTATTCACCCCAAACTATTTACAAAGTACTGAGTTTGTCTCGGTCTTCCTTTCTTTCCTCCTCCCCTGGAACTTCTGGAGGCAGCGAGAGATGTTGCAGCCAGGCAGGGACGTTTTGTCGGTTATCCAGAGGCCTCTGGTACCCAGTCATCATCTGAAGTTTCATCACTGTTGAATTACACAAAAAGGATTAGAAATAAACCCAACACAACTGTTTATCTTACACATAGAAAAAACTACAGCAATTTACTCCCATACACACTCTATTGTTGCCCTGATGGCACATTTACATCAACTTACTGATTTTCTATTCAAATTCAAAGAATCATTCACATACAGTGATCTACCTACATACCCACTCTATTGTTGCCCTGATGGCACATTTACACAAGCTTACAAATTTTCTATTCAAATTCAAAGGATCTTTCACATACAGTGATCGACCTCCATACCCACTCTGTTGTTTCCCTTATTGAAACATTTACACTACCAGCTAATGACTCAGACTGTAATCAGACAATAATCATACCCCAAAACAGTTTCTTCTCTCAAGAAACATTTCTTGCTTCACATTATTTGCTTACCACAAAGTACTGCGCTGTCTCTGTCTTCCTTTCTTTCCTCCTCCCCTGGAACTTCTGGAGGCAGCGAGAGATGTTGCAGCCAGGCAGGGACGTTTTGTCTGTTTTCCAGAGGCCTCTGGTACCCAGTCATCATCTGAAGTTTCCTCACTGTTGAATTACACAAAAAGGATTAGAAATAAACCCAACATAACAGATTATCTTGCACAGAAAATAGCACATATTATTGCATTTTTTCCTCTGACACATTTGGTCTGAACTTTGTCCTGCTTTCTACATACACAACTGTACATACATAAAGTTATATGCTCAAGTACGTTGTACAGGGTTTCTTCTAGAGGTTTACCAATACTCCCATGTCACATTTCGATAAATAGCACAATACTGAACTCACAATACAATATTATTGCGATACTCCAAGGCATATTGTAAAAAGGATAACAAAAAATATACCGAAATGCTAAATTTGTATTACATTGGGGTGGATATGAATAGGCTTGGACCTGGTGCTGATAACCAAATGCACAGGACAATGGTGACAACATAGTAAAAACTATTCTGGTGATAATAGCCGAAAAGACTGAATTATTTTAGACAAATATGCTTACACTCTCACCCACTCACTGACTAGATATATTTAAAATATTGCTGGTCACTTTTTAGTGGCAACATAAGACATTTGTCATTATCAGGTCCCACAAATATTCCCCCATTGCATTATTATACATTATATTCAACATTTTATAGTAATTGAATGTAGTACTGACACTAAAACACTGTGAAATTTAACTTTTTCCTCACACTGTCATTTTTATTTTGGGTGAAATATACACAATACAGATTTTCACTATCCACGATACATTGTTACAACTTACATCACTAGCTTCTAACTCAGAACTTGAATAAAAAAGGAATTTTGCGGTACTTGAATGTACTAATAAGCCGTAATAGTGTAGAAACACAAAACTACAAAACAAAGCAACAAAAACATACTAAATGTAGACACTTACCGATCTAAAACAGGATCGAGACCTTCCAAAAACATTTCCTCTTCTTCAGAGTCGACGCTGGATACAGCACTCTCTTCTGATTATTACACATTTTCTTCATCACTGCTTCGCAAAAGTTCTTCCAATGCAGCAGCAGGAGAAAATAACTTCTGTCTTCGACGTGGATCCATTGCAGGCGAATGCTGACAGAGCGAGCGCTAGTGAGCAAGTGTAGCAAGGGAACCTCTATGCGTCACGAGGGGCGTGCGTGAGTAATTTTCCAGGATGCAAATGGTTACGCAAACAAAAATACAATGTGATACTCGCGAGATTTATGCTAATCAACACATCGGCGTATTCGTTATTGCATAGACTACATGTTAGATGACAACACAAGACTTTCCCATTGCTGTTTTTTTTTTTTTTTACCAAACACATTTGCATGTGGATAATCATGCGTCACCAAAAGTGACTGTCATCTTTCAATCTTTTCTAAAATTGCGTGGCTAGTTTTCATCAGATATCTTCTGGGCGGTTCTCATTCAGTTCCAGACACTCTACTAAATACATTGATACGTTATATTTCATTGAATAATGCGCTTCATGCGTACAGTTCATCAAATAAACAGGACAGCGTCCTCGTGATTAGTAAACTTCAGGAAGTAAACAACGGAAGTTCTATAGCTTTTTTTACCAGTTTGCTTGTTTTTGGACAAATATTTACTATGGACATCGTACACTGGACTCTTCCCATGGAAAAAAGGTCGAAGTCACCATTATTCTGCCAAACATTACATTTCCAAAGCACAAAAAGGTAAGGGACCCCCCTCTCTTTGTTGTCATATCACATTGTTTAGATTCATACAGAATGACAAAAAAACGTTGCAAAGTTATCTTGATTGTATAATACTTATACAGATACGAATCTGCAGTCTCTTATCTTTCAAACAATGCACTGGTTGACCTTATTACTTGACAAAATGATATTGTAAACTAGCGATCAATGTAAACACTATCAAACGCGGGGCCGTCGGCGATCTCTGTACACAAAGGGGTTAAAGTTTATTTGTACATCTGTGACTCAAAGAGGAAGTCCTTGAAGGTAGACGTGAAGTACACAGAGAATTCAACAAAGACAATGATTGTGCTGCTTTTTTCAACATGGTGACCGCTATTATGTCTGCTCAAAATGTTAAGTCATGGATGAGCATGGATGATTCCTGTGTCTCACCCAATATGTTTGTCTATTTTGGTGTATTTTTTTTTTTTTACACACACAAATACATAATACAAAAAGATCATTTTGGATGTTATCATGGTTATAACTACAATCTGTAGTTCAGTACAATGTTAAGATTTAAGCCAGTCTTTGTAAAGACAATATTTTACACTTTACAACTTTATTTTACAGCCCTGTTCCCCATGTACATACATACAATGCGCCTCATTCACGAAACACGAGCAGAACGAATTTGTGTGTAAATCGTTCGTAAAGCCGCTCTGACGTACATTTTCGGATTCATGAAAATGTTCGTATTTTCAAAATGTTAGTTGGTACAAAGGAAATTTACACCTGTTCCCTACCACGTGTAAATGGTGCGTAAAACATTTAAACGTTCTATGTTCTAATTTAGGCAAAATAATGATATTGCATTTTGATGCACTATTTACCATAATAATATTTCAAGAGTCGATTTTTAACACATTACTGCCATGGATATTCTCTATAATAGGAAACAAAGTACCCTTACAAAGTGCTTTCAAGCGCCACCAGCTGGCCGTTTTCAGAAGAGCACCAGGCGTTTTTTAGCTGGCTAATAATGCTTTGGTGGACACACGATAATTGAAAATGTATTGCTAGGCATATGGTCAATTAGTCTCTTTAGCATTTATGCAACATACTGGAGCCAAACCTGAGAAAGAAGTCCCAAAGATTCCACAGCGTTTCTGCAAACTTGCAGTTGTAACTCATGGGCGGGGATTATGCTAATTATGAATGAGCATGCACGTGCATCCTATTTACCAATGTTTGGAATTCATTAATATACACAAGTTTAACTAATTAATATACTAAATTGAACCGAATCCGGGGTATACGAAGTGTTTGTGAATCTGGAGAAGAGTTTTCGTAAAGGTCCATTTTACGCGGCAATTATTCAGAATTTGCTCATATATTTACATGACTCAAGTTACATGAATGAGGCCCATTGTACATATTACAGTAATTACAGGAACCTACCCCAAAACCTAACCTTCACCCCTGCAGTTACCTTATATTAAATTACCCAGTATTTTCATAGGTAAAAGTACACTGTAAAAGCTTCACAAACGAACACAGAAACATGCAAATAAAGTCTGTTTGCAGCGGAGATGAAACTGGATCTAAGTGCAACAGTATTTATTAATAACAAAATAAACTAATAGAAATACTCAGAATTCTCAGGGATTCAAAAACAAGTATAGAACAACCAGCTAATAGTGACAACGACAGAAAACTGAACAGGGGGGTTTTCCAGAAAGCAAGGTTAACTTACCGTCACATATACCTTGAACTCTCAGTTGATTAACCCAAACCTTGCTTACTCGAGGTATGATGGTTCCAAAAATGAGTCCGGGAGTAAGTTCAGACAACTCAGAGTATGTTAACCGTGAAGAGACAAGACATTCTCAACAGAGCGACGAATCAATGATTCACCATGGAAACAGACGCTAAGAAAAAGCGCCCCATTCTACTTTCTCTTCTTCTTTTGTTTAATGGCGATTTACATAACCTACTTAGTGCACATCGCCACCTATTTGGTGGTTATGCAATCATCTTTTCGTTTAATAAGTAATCTTTAAAAAATTATATTGTTTGTTTGATGCTAATAATAAATATATTTTAATTAAATTAACATTTAAACTTATTATTTTTTATTTTTTATTCTAATTCTTTAGAATAAATATAATATTGTATATTATATAACTGAAACAAATTTGGTTATATTAACATAACTATATTAATTATATAACACACATCTGAATAGCTCTTAAGCAAACTAACCCTGGAACATAACCTGGTCCGGAGCAGGTTATGTTCAGAGAGTGAGTTGCTATGGTTACTTACATACCCTGAAAGTTACCTCCGTTTTTGGAACCGAAACTTGAGGTTATCCGCTTACTTATCCTTAAACATACCGGGTATGTCACATCACCTGCTTTCTGGAATACCCCTCAGGACTTAACACTATCAGTTCAAAATCGCCCCCTATAGGCTAACCTCATTCCCTACATTACTCCACTAACATAGTCCACTTGAAGGAGTGATTGAAAACGAGTGTGCGCGGGAAGGGCTGCCGCTTTTGCATAGTTTGTGCTTGATGTTTAATAATAATTTGAAACTGGCAACTCCAGTAGTACTGGAAAGATATATCTTGAACTCTGTCATGGAAACAATCATGTATGAACCGTAATTAATGTAATAATCAATAAAAAAGGAATGTATACCTATTTGGTAAATGTATGGATGATTGATTCAGCTGCGGGCGCCATCTCCTGGTGAGACACAGGATTTATGCCGCCTTCACGTGCTATCGGAAATGTCCTACTTCCCACTTCAGAAGTCGTGATTACGAACTTGTTGCATTCAAGTGCTTTGTTGTCGGAATGAACAGGAATCAAGGAGGACACCATGTTTATTCTTGCCTATATTTATTGGGAAAATCTTATTAAAACCAAAATCATATGTAGTGTCACATGCACTGACAACCATAAACATTTACGATGCCAGATTCTGTCATTTCGGTCAAATGCAGGCAATTTTTGCTTTGTATAGAACATACAATAGCCGCCTACGCTTCAAATAATTACTTGTGTATGTAAATATGCACTACATTAACGACAAGACTAGACGATCTAGCTGTTTTGGGGTAAAAACGAATACATCAGATACCTGTCACAGCAGTAGTTCTCCCCGTCACCATGTTTAAAGTTTATGGCACGCCCATCTTGGGAATTTGGGTATCAAAATTATTTCAGAACTTCCCAGTGTTAAACACGACATCAGAGGGCGTTCAAGTGCAATTTTTGCCTCAGTATTTACGATAATTCCGATAGCACGTGAAGGCAGCATTAATTCAGCGAGTGACTCTCACAGTGCATTATGGGTATAGAGTGGTGTAAGTATGAATTCACTTTGTAGGCCATCCAGCAGTTAGCATCACGCTGGTTCTGTCAGGAAAAACCCAATAGGATTTTCCCATAGGCTTTTGGGTTATAGCAAAAAACAAGCTCTGTGATCAACAAAAGTTTATGATACTTACATGTTTTGTCCATCAAGATAATTATCACAGATGAACACAACTTTTTGAAGCCTAAATGCAGTCGCCAGAAGTAAAAAGCTAAAGGTAGGCTATAAAACGGACTACACCATGGTCCCACGACTTCAACGTTACCATCACTAAGTTTCCCATAACTCTTCCAGTGTTTATCTAAAAACATTTTCCCAGAACATTTGAGTTAGAATAGTTTATAAGAGCAAAATTATGATCATAATGAGGCTGTAAAAGTGAACTGTCTTTACCTGTTCGGCGTGATATTTATAATCTCCTCGACTGCTTTTGAAGTCCCATTTAGCCACTTGTTAGCAACCACCTTTTCCAAGACACGTAGCAGCTTCAAAAAATTACGAGTGGAGTAATACTGATGTAACCTATTTTATGTCATAGAATAAAATGTGAAAGTGTCTTGAGCTTGTGTTCACCACAGACCTTATTTCAGCCATTTAAACAAAATCCCATTAAAAAAGAAAACATTGACTTTGGGACGAGGGAACCGGAAGTGCTAAAATACTAACTTGCTTCCGCATTTGGCCTACAAAGTGATGTCATACCTGCATCACTCTATTCTCCAGCCATTGACTGTACATTGGTTGTACACTCGTTATGGTGGTGCATTGTGGGATTAAATGAGTGCACTCAATAACGTTCACTATGGTTTCGGACAACACTACAAATGGCTGTCCCCTCAAATAGTGCCCTATTTAAGGGTATAGGGGGCGATTTCGGACACAGCCAGGCTTTTAATACACAGCAAACAAAGCGAGGGTAAATTAACGAGGGTATTAAAGCGAAGGTAAATTAACTACACACACCTGAACAGAACTAACTCAACCAGTAACCAAGAAAAAAAACAAGGAACGGACGGAGAACTGAACCAATTAACAGGCTAGAAGATTAACAAGGAAATTCAAACATGAACACAACAGAGAAAAATATCAAAACATTTTAAACGTGACAACCTGACAATACAAATATTATTTCATAGTGTTTATTGTAATTCATATAGCTCATTATTTTACCATTTCAATTTCAGCAACAACAGCAGCCATATCCACTACTGAAGCCCCAGCATCCACCAGAGCGGGTAACTTTTATAAATATCAGGAGAACGCCATATAAGAAAAACTGAGTCAGCTGTGTATTTTATGTATGATATAATTTGAGTTCTTTCTGTTGCAGTGGTTTCTAGTATTCACACTTCAGATGCTGAAACTAATGCTCCACTATACAGAGGTTTTATTCTATATCTTTTTCTTACATTTTTTAAATGATTTGACCATTGTATTCTCTTTCAGACCTCTGTAGAACATACTTAGTTCTTCTTTCATACTTCTTTATGCACATAAACATGGATTAAAGGTTTTGTTTTTGACAGAAGAATGGTTTATAGTGCTGGTTTCTACTGGTGTTGGTGTAATTGTGACTGGACTCATCTGTCTTTGCTGGTTTGCATGTAAGTCAAGTTTACAGTTGTTCTCTTTGTGCTGTTCAATATAGAAATTTCATGTGAAATCATTTATCATGTGAATTTATCATTAAAACAATAGAGTTGACCAAAATGCTGTACAGGAGTTAAAGCTGAGCATAATGCAATATAGCTCATTGTTTTCTAGGTAAAAAAAGAAGAAAACGGTAAGTTTTTTTTAAATGGTTGACTGTGTTTTTTTTTTTTTGTGTAGTCTATGAGCTGCATGTGCAAATGTGTAGCACCTTATCAGATATATGTATAAATAAAAAGATGTCATACAGATCAATATTTGATTCTTAGCAATAATATGAGATTGCCATCAGATCAAGGAATCGGTATGGTGAGTATCTTTGCAATTAATCTTTAAAATCACAAAACAATAAATATCTATAATACCATAATGATTAAGAATGGCTGAAATGGACATGACCTTAATTATTCTTGATGTTTTTAGAGTTCTGGACCTGCAGAGACATATTCTGTGATCACTTCTGTACCGGCCACATCTCAGCCCATATCTGTAGGTGAGAGAACCTCATTCTCAGTAAATGATCTCAGATAACGGGAAGCTTAGTGACAGATTTAACTTAGAAATTTGCTAAGTTAAAAACACCATGTAGTGAGCACAGCTTCTCAGAAACTGGTACCATTTCCTCTTTCATGTCTTAAGCAGACCAGCATTATTAGCCACATATTTTCTTAAAGAAACAGTTCACACCAAAATGAGCTATTTTGCAGAATGTTTGCACTGTCTACACAATGAAAGACTGTAAAGCTACTAAGTTTCAATCTTTAGGTGACGCCATTTCACATTTGTGCTCTTGTTTTGGATGGTTTTCTATTGTCTCTGTTTGACCCTCTTTATCATGCTGTTCTTCCAAAGGCCTCAAACACCCAGAGTCCCATAAGGACAGCACACCAGATCCCACAGCGGCTTACTCCTTCACTATGTCTGAAAACTCTGTTTCCCAGCCCTCAGGTAATAACATATTTCTTTCACTTAAATGGTCATATCATGACAAATCAAATCGTTCTTGTTCTTTACAATGAAAACACACTTTGGTTTCACAACTCACAACTTCCTCACTTGTCCAAAAAAGCATTTTTGATGCTCACAATAAGCGATGAGAAACTTGGCCCAACCGATCACGATGAGCTCATACGGAAGAATTGGGACACACATAATTCATCATAACTGTTGCACAATGAGTCTGAGAAGAGATGATTCTGCTGTGCAAAGTGTCAAAGCTTAAAATACACTAAAGCTTTATGAAAGAGAGCTTGTTCGTGAAGGATAAAACATGTTATTAACAGTGATATGACGCTTCTGCTTTACAGAAGTTTTGGTCAAAACTCAACAGAAACAGGAAAATACAGAGGAAAATGAGGTAATATGTGAACAGTCACCCCAAACCCACATAACCAACTGAACAGAAACAAACACATTGATCTTGTCTGTCTTTTCTATCTTCCTGTCTTCTTCCTTAAGAGTGTTTTCCACCTGTACTGCACGATCCCTGACAAACCAGTTCACTCAAACGCAGAAGATCAAGTCTACAGTTTGGTGAAGATGCACTGATGAGCCTCAAGTCTTGTTTCATTACATACATTCACTGTAAATAAAGTATACTTGCTGACAAATAGATGTTTATTTTCATCATTTAGTGTTTGGTGTGGAATGCATCGTGAACTCTGTGACCACTCAGAAGATGTTCTCTGGCCAGGCTCTCTAGCCCAATATCGCCTTGTAAGAAGTTGAACTAAGCTGAACTAAAACATTTAATAATGAATTAAAAAAAATTTTTACACAAACATAATTTCATAATTTCAGTAAAGAAAATTAATGTCTGCCAAGAGTTTTATAATGGATGCCGGCTGAAGAAGCCTTTTGGAGGAGTTTGCAAGGGTCAATGTGTTTATGTACAAAGTTTCCCACAGGATTTTGTGAGACTATGAGGGTTGGACCTCGGTTCCTGTTGGGGGGCATGTCCAATCTAGTGCATTTAAGCGATTAAATTTAAGTGCTTAACCCCAGGTTATCGGCGATCTAACCCCCATTTTAACCCCGGGTAAAGGAACAATTCACACTTCTAATTTAGAAGCAAGGTTAGCACTGCTTTTTACCCAGGGTTATGAAACCCTGCTCTGTAGTAGGGCTAGCACAGCTTTTGCAGTGCTTTGTAAAACGATGTGGTGTTATGTTACGGCTAGATGCTTCAGAAAACAAATTGCGTGTCTCATATTCGACAGGCTGCTCAATGCATAGCCAATGGGTGGAGCTTGACCATGGCCGTAGCCAGCTATGAGGTCACCGCACTTTTCAGAGGTGTATATAAATGAATCGAAATATTTCCTAATATTGTATTAACACTACTTTAGTGTTGTAAAGATATTGCACAGCACAAAGATCGTCTCATCTGAGCTGCCTCTACAGTCTGTCATCGCTCGTCAATGTCAAAATATTTGAGATAACCAATCAAATCAAAGTAGGTAGGATTTTATGATCACTGAAGCTGGTGGGCGCGATTTCGTGCAACACTGTGTAAACGGTCATAAAGTGCTAGATGAAAGTAGCTAAACTAAAAATTTCATATTTGACAGCTGTTTTAGGATAGAAATGTTAAACCACCGACGAAAATAATCAGGCAAACTAATAAAATTGTCTAATTTTGCCATTTTGAATTGAAAATAGGCCTATCATTTACGTGATTCATGTAATGCAATAATTAGAAACCAAATTACTCAAAATGAAATAAATAAATAATGAATTAAATAAATCAACAATTAAATGTACCAGTTTATTCTGAAATAATTAAATCATTATTAAATATATATTTTTCTATGAAAATACAACATTTATTGTTTAATATATTTCATAATATCCTCTTTCACAGACTATTACAGTTTAAATATCAAATATCATATTTTTTTTCATAATAAAATGTGCTTTTACAAAAAGCTAAATTTAAAAAGCTTATTTACGGATGACACCTATTTGACAAATTATGTATTTCCAAAAGCACGATTTCCCCCCCCCAATTTTTTTCTAATAATAGAGACATTTCACAAATGCCAATCAACAGGCAGTAGGTGGTGCTTAATAGTAGCACCAGGTGGCTAGCCATTTATCTGCTGTCTGTTAGTCATCCCGCCTTTTTGCCCATTTTCTGTTATCCGGGAGTGACGCGCTGCCAAGATGGCAATGGCCATACTTTGCACTACAGAACGGCTCATCAGAATCCTATGGGTGACGTCACGGACATTACGTCCATATTTTTTTTACAGTCTATGGTGTGAACGCAGCATTAAGTTCCTAAACATAATTTCACAGTCTGGCTCACAGTCTCCACTCTAATTCATCCCAAAGGTGTTCTATCAGGTTGAGGTCATGACTCTGTACAGGCCAGTCAAGTTCCTCCACACCAAACTCGCTCATCCATGTCTTTATGGACTGACGCTTTGTGCACTGGTGCGCAGTCATGTTGGAACAGGAACAGGCAATCCCCAAACTGTTCCCACAAAGTAGGAATCATGAAATTGTCCAAAATGTCTTGGTATGCTGAAGCATTAAGAGTTCCTTTCACTAGAACTTAAGGGTCAAAACAACACCACACTATAATCCCCCCTCCACCAAACTTTACACTTGGCACAATGCAGTCAGGCGAGTACCGTTCTCCTGGCAACCGTCAAACCCAGACTCGTAAGATAGATAACCTGTTTTCCCATAGTTTAGAATGACCCAGGGTTAACAATTTCAAGTGTGAAAAGAGTTTAAGTTGTGTTTCCAGTTGTGTTTTCCTGGGAACTAGGGACTTTGGGGTGGTACTCTGTGTGTTTCGACCGTAGAGGGACGAGGGTCTAAATGAAGTTATAGGTAAGATGTCATGGTTATGCTTAGTTTTGGTTTCATTTTCATTGTGGTCAGTCCCTGTTTTGTCTGCCTTTGTTATTTAGTTAGTTTTCCTTTGTCCTCAGTTTCCCGTCACTAGTTTGTCACCATGATTATTCATTAATTAGATCATCTGTTTGTATTCAGTTCATTATCTTGTATATTTAAGCCCTTCAGTTTCTTCTGTTCATCGTAGGGTGTTGTGTATATTTCACACTTGTTGTACCTTGTTGGATTTGCCTCTGCTTTGTTTTATTAAAGTTAATATCCTCATTTGTACTCCATCTTCCTTGTCGTCATACTTTGTGGAGCTACTCATGACAAGAGAACAGTTGATGGACATGTGGATTAAAACTTTAAAGTGTTAAATATTTATTCCTAAAATGTTTGTTAAATGAGATTAAAAAGGTAATATTGTATACATAATTAAAAACTAAAATATGCTTAAAATAAACTAGTATTACTGTAAATATGAAATAGCATAAATTGATGAATTATGCTGAGGTAAAAGAACCACAGAACATGCAAGGTTTAAATAAACCACCTTTGGCTTTTTTGACCTAAATGTGGGTAGCAAAACAACCCACATGTAGGTTATTTTCAGCACATCGGTTTTAGAGTGTATACTCATCTACATAAAACTGATCAGTGCATTAAATGGTTTCTTTCAGTGCATTAAATGCGCTGCTTCCTATATTCACCTATTATGCAAGTCTCATTTTGTCTCTTTTAAAAAAATGTCAAAAACAATAGTTGTTCATTGTTAAAGGGTAACTAAACCCTAAACCAACTTTTTTTAGTTAATGATCTGTAATAATGGGGCTTTATTAATGCTGTTCATTGATTCGAGTAAATGTTTTGACATTTGAGTATAAAGTGTTTTAATTCTATAAAATATGGTGTAAAACCGCCAAAGTGCTGCCCTCTTAAGGTTGAACGGTGGCTACTGCAGTTGAATTTTCCTATTGGACGTTGTGGTACATCGTGACGTAGGATGGTACCTCCAACGGCTCACTATCCGCGCCCCTATCACGAGCTCACCACGCCCTCAGAAATGTTTCCCCCAATCACACGATGAGAACGGCTTCACTCCAGAATGAACTGTCATGTTACATGAAGTAAACATTATGAATGAAACTCACTTGACACTTGCTTTAACATTGTATTGAAGAAAATACGGTTAAATAATGCAGTTGTCAGTACACGTCAGGCTTTTCTTGCGATATTATTGCCGCCCGTCATATGTACAGATAATTTTCATACATGAGACGCGCTTTCAAACCCTGACACGCAAGTGGTTGCCACGGACGCAGATAGATTAGGTCAGTTCTCTTGGCTGCTTCACTAGCATCGTCGGCATCGGGAGTTAACGCAGTTTGAGCAGCGGCTCGCATTGATAAGGCTCCGGGTTTATGTCTACAGACAATCCACCCTCCTCCACTTCAGGTGAAGGTAGGAGAAATGACCGCTCTGTTGCAAAGCTGGCGTCACTCCAGTCATTCTCCATCTTTGCGACTCGCGAGTCAGACAGCTGTCAGTCAATCCGTCACTGCGGGTCTCAGTTGCACACCCTCCGCTCAGCCCCGCCCTCGGTTCGTCCCCTCTGTGTCCGCCGGGCTCTGCCCACTTTTCCAGCATTTTTTGAAAATTGCCAGTGGGTGGAGTTAAGCTCTGAGCAGGGGTTTAGTTACCCTTTAATGTTTTCTTATTTCTTGGGCTTCACTTTCTAACTTTCCTAAGATTTGTCTGTAAGGGTAATGTTTAAATGCACAGTTACCTGACAAATATTTTTTGAGTACTCCCTCCAGTGCGAGGAAGACCCGCTTAGATCTGCTCTGACGGGTAAACATTCTGAGATAGCCCTCCAGTAGGAGGAATGACCGTGTAGATCCGCTCTGACGGTCAAACTAAGTGTTGACGGGAATATTCCATTTTGACAATTAATAAAATTACTAAATATTTGACAAATTGATAAAGAGACCCCTGTGATGTGGTGTGGTAAACTAACAAAATAATCGAATCAAAATTGATTAAGTGAAGTTAAGACCAGAACAAGGGGAAACAACCCGAGATTGGATGTTTAGAAATAGTTGTGGATATTGGACCGAATTGTATTTATCAAATTTGAAAGGGTGGACTCAGGGAAATATACAATTTGATAATTTCCCTGAAGATGGTTATTTTAAGCCAGGGGATATGGATTGTGCAGATTCGATGATTAATGGGGAATGGGGAAATCCAGAATGGAATTATAAGTACATGAAAGAGGCATACAATAAATGGAAAGAAATGAAAAATACTGGGATAAGGGTCCAGAGAGGCCAAACTCAAAAAAGAAAAACCAGTCACCCCCATACCAGCCAGCAGTACTACCCCATGTCAAAACGGTAGAATACAAGTCAGCTGTGGTGACACGTCCCAGCAGTAGAATTCAAATCGAGCATTTACCAACATACTGTTCCTAAATTAGAAGAATTGAAACAACCTCTCTCTGAAACAAAACTATACCCCACCCTGCCAGAGAGTAGAGGAGACGGAAATGAAATGATGAGTGAGACTGAACTGTGTGTGGCAGGGGGAGCCACTGCTGACAGTAGACAGGCAGACCGGGCAAACGATGAACAGAAAACAGAGCCTGCATTTATGTTTGTGAGAAGGGGAAATCAAATTTCCACATGCCCTGCTAAGGCGAATGATATTGAAAGTACACTCACCTAAAGGATTATTAGGAACACCTGTTCAATTTCTCATTAATGCAATTATCTAATCAACCAATCACATGGCAGTTGCTTCAATGCATTTAGGGGTGTGGTCCTGGTCAAGACAATCTCCTGAACCCCAAACTGAATGTCAGAATGGGAAAGAAAGGTGATTTAAGCAATTTTGAGCGTGGCATGGTTGTTGGTGCCAGACGGGTCGGTCTGAGTATTTCACAATCTGCTCAGTTACTGGGATTTTCACGCACAACCATTTCTAGGGTTTACAAAGAATGGTGTGAAAAGGGAAAAACATCCAGTATGCGGCAGTATTCATCCAGTATTCTGTGGGCGAAAATGCCTTGTTGATGCTAGAGGTCAGAGGAGAATGGGCCGACTGATTCAAGCTGATAGAAGAGCAACTTTGACTAAAATAACCACTCGTTACAACCGAGGAAGACCCCACCGGGTACCACTCATCTCCACTACAAATAGTAAAAAAGAGGCTACAATTTACACAAGCTCACCAAAATTGGACAGTTGAAGACTGGAAAAATGTTGCCTGGTCTGATGAGTCTCGATTTCTGTTGAGACATTCAGATGGTAGAGTCAGAATTTGGCGTAAACAGAATGAGAACATGGATCCATCATGCCTTGTTACCACTGTGCAGGCTTGTGGTGGTGGTGTAATGGTGTGGGGGATGTTTTCTTGGCACACTTAGTGCCAATTGGGCATCGTTTAAATGCCACAGCCTAACTGAGCATTGTTTCTGACCATGTCCATCCCTTTATGACCACCATGTACCCATCCTCTGATGGCTACTTCCAGCAGGATAATGCACCATGTCCCAAAGCTCTAATTATTTCAAATTGGTTTCTTGAACATGACAATGAGTTCACTGTACTAAAATGGCCCCCAAAGTCACCAGATCTCAACCCAATAGAGCATCTTTGGGATGTGGTGGAACGGGAGCTTCGTGCCCTGGATGTGCATCCCACAAATCTCCATCAACTGCAAGATGCTATCCTATCAATATGGGCCAACATTTCTAAAGAATGCTCTCAGCACCTTGTTGAATCAATGCCACGTAGAATTAAGGCAGTTCTGAAGGCGAAAGGCGGTCAAACACAGTATTAGTATGGTGTTCCTAATAATCCTTTAGGTGAGTGTATATGTAACAATCTGCCTTCTCCCTCTCATCCGGTGAAATATGTCCAGATCCTAAAAAGTCATACACGATAGGGCTGCACGATTAATCGAAAAAAAATCACGATCTTGATTCAAACATAAATGCGATCTCATTTCTTAATGTTGGCGATTCACTTCCGTGTATTTCCCTCAGATCATGCTGCGTTCACGCGTTATTGGTCACACCAGAGCTTGTCACACTCACACAATTACAAAACACTAACCAATCAATCATAAATCTCCACTTCTCTCCTCTCCCTCATTGGCCATGTTTTGCTGTTACTGATGTGTAACAAGACGGCAGAGCAGACCTAAATGGAGTCAGATTTGTAGCGGTAAGAGGTAAAAATTAACCGCAAACTGTGCACGCGCGCACGGCAGAGAGGGAGAGAGCGAGAGACCTTGCTTGTGTGTGCAGGTGTGCACCTAATGAAGCGCATGTAAGACAGAG
Organism: Gobio occitaniae; assembly: GCA_033150135.1. Classification (NCBI taxonomy): domain Eukaryota; kingdom Metazoa; phylum Chordata; class Actinopteri; order Cypriniformes; family Gobionidae; genus Gobio; species Gobio occitaniae. Next base: position 50,122 of record JARQWZ010002854.1, on the reverse strand, counting down.
AGCATCCTGATTGGCTTGTTTCGGTAAGTCGACCAATCAATTGTCAGTGTGGGCGGGCTTTTATCTTTTCTCCCGAACCGAATTAATCTGGAGCGCCATGGCAGAGGGAGAGTGCCCCAAAAAACGAAAGTATAATGACTTTTTTCAGGTTGGGATATCTGTAACACTGTCTTAATTACATTAAGCCACGTTAAGCGTTTTCTTATAACATTTTTTTTAAAATATTTTATTTATAGTTTTCATTTTTTACAAAAACGCAAAAACAAAATGAAACCACGAAATAAGACAACAAAAACCCTCTCTCCACAAGGCAAGATATTAAATAATCATAAAAATAGAAATAAACAGTAATAAGCATATATTTACATCTAGTCTGTCTACATTTGTTGTTTGTACATTTTAATTTCATTGTAACTAATTACTTTTATTTAAAATTGATAATTTTTTTTTAAAGTATAAGAAAAAATGAGAATCGTGTAAGAGAATCGTGATCTCAATTCCCATGGAGAAAAATCGTGATTCACAGTTTAGTAAGAATCGTGCAGCCCTAATACACGATACGCACAATTGACAGGTCCAGATTTTAAAGTAATACTACTCAGAACTTTGGGGGAGGACGTGACAGACAGAGACAGATATAATTGAAGGGTGTCCTTCTCTGAGAACAGAAAATGATAAAATGACTGGTAAAGGTACCGCAGATCCTAATCCTAATAAGCTGCTTTGGGAAGAGGAAGAGCATTTAGAGACTTTTTATGAGGAGTTACAAAAAATGTTAGAAAAACGGGTGATTTCTAAAAGAGACATATCATATGTAGCGCCACTAAGACAAGTGAATCCAAAACTATGGGGTAAGCACAAGGACGAAGCAGGTTTTATCAATGTTAAACCGTACACTGCGTTGCTAAAAACAAAAACATCAGTCTATGTAAAACAATACCCTCTCTCTCCAGAGAAAGAGAAGGGCATTGAACCTGTAATAGATAATCTATTGAAACAAAGGCATTATCATAGATATACATTCGCCATATAACACACCTATTAATCCTGTTCTAAAAGCAGACGGTCAAAGCTGGCAACTGACACAAGATTTGAGAAAGATCAATGATTTGATCATACCACTTTCTCCAGTGGTACACAGCAAAAACTGGAGTGTGGAAATTTGGGTGTTAAACATTTCAGAGTTGATTTAAACACCCAAAGAGTCATTTTAAGAATTTTAGAGTATAATGGTATTCGGTGTTGGAGTTATTTGACAGAGTTGATCATCAGTGTTAAACCAACTCCTTAGAGATGTAATTACACTCCGCACAGTGACGTCGACGCACACGCATTTCACAACTTCGTTGGAGAAAGTGCTTGAGGCGCCATTAACCTCGTGGTTTGGACGGTAAGTAAAATTAATCAAACTTACTTAAACATTAATGATTGATTCCATGAATTCAACAGCAGCATGCACAATATTACGTAGTACCTACGGAGTAACATTACTGCATTAAAAATGCGGACAAATAATCAAAAGGAAGAAAATGAATTAGTACAACGTGGTCACGATTTACCTGTAATTCTAACAGAAGAGAACGAATTCTTCATTCATGGCCACGGTATCATCTCTCTTTTCCTATCTTTATATGAATATGTATTTATATAAACACGATTCATCTATTTATGATCTTCTTATAGACACACGTGTTCACGCACTACTAAACACGTTACGTTAAGCTTCGTCGATTTGATTAAACTAAGGGATCGAATTATTACAACAGACCCACGATTTAATTAAAATGATGTAACAAATTATTAAAACGAGTTCAAATATTCTTTACATAGCTTTGTTTAATGTGAGGACTGAACCGATGTAATTTGTCTAAGTGATTAATGTGAAGAAGCCATCTATAACTTAATTAAGGAAGGGTTTTACAATCTCAAAGCAAAGAAATAACAACTTTGTTTTTATAAAAAGGATTTTGTCAAATAATTGTCAATTGTCATTTTAAATTTTTAAATCTTACTTATTACTTACAAAGCACTAAATGGTTTAGCTCCCCAATACTTGAGCGAGCTCTTAACATATTATACTCCATCACGTCTACTGCGGTCTCAAAACTCTGGCCAGTTGATAATACCGAGAATATCCAAATCAACTGCAGGCGGTCGATCGTTTTCCTATTTAGCACCTAAACTCTGGAACAGTCTTCCTAACATTGTTCGGGAAGCAGACACACTCTGTCAGTTTAAATCTAGACTAAAAACACATCTCTTTACTGTGGCATACACATAAAACACTTTTTCAATGAAATGATTGTTAGGCTGCATTAACTAGGTCAGCCGGAACCGGGAACACTTCCCATAACACCTGATGTACTCGTTACATCATCAGAAGAATGGCATCTACGCTAATGATAGTCTCTCTGTTTTATCCCGAGGTTTACTGCAGTCAGCCAGATCCGGGCCGTATCCAGTTCAGATGGTGGACCTGCGCCCAGAGAAGACCAACACAGGACCCTGAAGTGTCTGCAGAGACCGTGATTAGACTCCCCCTGCAACTGCCTCATCGACACGGCATCTCAATAAACCCGTCTCCGGCATGTTGACTCAGATTGTTCGAATATTACAATTAAATAATACTTAAATCGATATGTCATCCTCAATAAACCCGTCTCCAGCGTGTTGCCTCCGATCATTCGAATATTGCACTTTAATAATTATTTAATCAACATCATCCTCAATAAACCCGTCTCCAGCATGTTGCCCCCGGTCCCTCGAATATTCTGATCTATTATGACCTCCGAGCTGTAAAACTGCCAGAATAATAATAATAATACGCTGTTTGTTAATTGGCCAGAGGAGAACTGGCACCCCGACTGAGCCTGGTTTCTCCCAAGGTTTATTTTTCTCCATTAGGTCACCTGATGGGGTTTTGTTTTCCTTGCCACTGTTGCCTCTGGCTTGGCGTGCTCAGTTGGGGACACTAAATTTTTCAACTAAACATCGAAATACATCTAAATAATAAACTAAATTAACCATTTAAACTAAATTACTGATCAAATTATTGATCTAAAGCCCACACTGTCACTGTATGACACTTGAAATTTTTCCAGAATGGCTATACAGCTGAATAAAATTATGCTGCATTATTTTCCTGTTTAACACTGTAAAGCTGCTTTGAAACAATCTACATTGTTAAAAGCGCTATATAAATAAAGTTGACTTGACTTGACTGGAGGAAAAAGAAAAATGATGGTGCAAGTCTGCGTTGTGACTTGCGTTGTTTCCACCCACTCACTCATTTCAGACCCACCCACTTTTTAAGACCAATGATATTGGACCCACTCAAATTTACCATCTCTAATTCAGCACGGCTGTTTACCTAGCACTAACCTAATAAACACTTTATTATTAAACACACGTTAGATGCTTTATTTCCACATTTGGAACTTTTTCCTTATTTTTATTGAAAATAAAATGCCTTTCCGATCTGATATGTGATGGGAAAAGAGAGTAGAGGAAAAGGCGAATTTGAACCTCGGGGCGATTTGCATTAACTTTCTGTCTTACCCCTACACTATTAGCGCTGAAAATAATTTGGTGACTTTTGTTATTTTGTCTGGCCCAACCAGACGTTTAGTAAGCAAGGCGAGCTATGTACACTTAATGTACATTAGGGGTGTAATGGTACACAAAACTGACGGTTCGGTACGTACCTCGGTTTTGAATCCATGGTTCGGTACGGGTTCAGTACAGCAGTATAACAAAATTGCTTTTTATTTATATTTATTAAACAGTGGTTTACTGAAAAACTGTGTCTGTCCTTAAATTAATTGAATTTTTTTTTTATTGAAGATATTGCTGTATATAGATATAATAATATACAGATATAATAATCAACACTCAAATAACATATTGTATGCAAACATGTAAACTTCAAACGAGGCAGTTTTCGCAATAACTTCTAAATATAATTATAAAATGTATAATTTAAAATGTATAAAACATATCGTTGTTGAAGTATAATCATTACAGTGTCTGTTATTTTCATGACTGATTTATTTAAACATACATTAAATAATCAAGACATCAGTAACAGGTTAAGTACAATATAATAAATATATAGGCTAATACAGTACATATATTTAGTGAAAGAGTTGATTTCTCTAGTGAATAACTTCTGTGGACACTGAATGACTGCCTGAGGTAAATGCAAATCTACATGACATTTAGTTTACAACAGTTAGTGATGTCTTTCTGCTGTTGAAACACTGATTGAGCGCTTACATCACATATGATACGTGACAGTAAGTTGTAATTTATCCTTCATTCATGTTTATTCTTTAGGAAGAGATGATCAATCGCGTTCACAGATGAGTGCGTTCGCGCACACGCGAGTGTCACATGACCGCTTGAACTGATGTGCCTATACAGTCAGTGATCAGTCACGCCACATTAAAGAGCGTCAAAACGGCATTTATCGTTTGAACTTCGGGATAAAATGGATTGAATACTTAATATGTTTGTGTGGGAACTAGGATTGAAGTATTCCACGCTTTAAACAAGCCGATTGTTAACTGTTAAAGATTGCATTCGTGCACCGTACCGAAAGCCCTGCACCGAAACGGTTCGAAGCGAATACGTGTACCGTTACACCCCAATTGTACATGTAATCTACTCCTGTAAATAGTACAGTAATTTTAACTACTCCAGGACCCACCCACATTTTTCTTGCTTCCGTTGCCATGCATGTTTCTGATCCTTGTGCTAGTCATCACAATATTTTAATGTTTTCTCATTCTTTAGAATTTTCGGACTCGTCTCTTTTGTCTGAGACGTCTGACTCAAGCAACAGCTCAAGTGCGTCAACTGTAATCTTAGATGAGGTTCCTAACAAGAGACAAAGAACTGAGGATACATCTGCACTGTATGCTAAACAGGTTTGAACAAAGCTTGATTTTTGTGAGTCTCTTAAGCGTGCCATGAGGTTCTGGGTCTAATACACCTCATTATTCTAATTAAATTGTCAGAGATTGTGTATTGAGAGCAGTAGGCTATTTGTGTGCATTTTCTTTTGTGATTTATAGAATCACTAGTGATAGATTGAATCGTTTGAACACTATGCAGTGTGCATATATAGCGCCAAAAGAACACAGTTGCCTTCCACCACTGATAACAGTGGCAATGAGCACACATTCACATTCCAGCGCCAGATCGCCTCTTTTTTAACACAAACGAACAAAGTGCTAATCAACTGGAAATGTTTCTTTTAGGTACATCCTGCTGCTGTTTCAAAAAGTGGTGGAGACAATATTGACCCTGGAAAAAAGTGCTGGGGACATGTCCGACCAGCACCTTAAACCTATATGTTTCCCAGAACTGCCCTCTGTTACAGTGAATACAGCTGAACATGTGGTCTCATGATGTACACTCATCTTCATAGTTCTGACTGCACACGCATTAAATGGCTTCCTGTGGTTTAATGTGTTACTTCCTAATTCACCTATTGTGTGGGTCTTGTTTCTTTTCTTACACTCGCTGTAATGGAGTTGTTCATCTTCATTGCTTTTCAGCTTCTCATGGAGGTTCAGTCTTACAGTAAGTGATCTCTCATTTAATGTTGATTAAACACTGCATGTCCACATTTGTAGAGAACATTTTTTTGGTTTAAAATATTTCAGCATGTGTGATCAGTAAGTTTGTGTTTAGTAGAACACCGCAAACACATGCACCTACAACCGTAAAGAAGTTTATAAACTTATAGCATATAAACACCTTATTTGGAACATATGTTCATATGAAAGTTATTCTGGGAGCTACTGTATAGGCTGATGAAAGCTATCAGGGAAATGCATTTTTTGAAGTGCATGAGAAAGAGACTTTTTTTGCCAAACATGAAAAGAATTAGACTTAAAGTTGATACTTTAACCCTTTGTTGATAATCAAGTTTTTTAACATTGTTTATATGTCTATGTGGAGTTTTTAATATGCTTTATGCCAAATCATGTGCAAATTCATCAGTCAACGCCATTGCTGAGTATTTTCTCAAGAGTCCTTACAACAACTGCAGTGAACTAAAGACAAGGTTTGAAACCGACCCGGTTTCCTACAGTCACAAACATGTAATGAATCCTGTCAACGTGCAGGGCTAGGCTTTTCTTTTCTATCATGCTCCGTTGATAGAATCAACGGAGCATGTATTTGAACAGTGAGCACAAAATGACCTTTAAGAAGTAGTGAATAGTAGTGTACATTTAGCAATATATTGTGTGAATTATGTATATGATGCATGTCATAATGAACTCTTTCTCCGCTGACGTTCTATGATGTTCAAAGCATTTCTAAGGATGCTGATTGTTAGAAGGCAGCGGTCTGACTCTGAGATGGTGAACCGGACCATGGTTGTGTAACATTACCAACGCATTATTAGCCATTTAATAAAATAGTCAAGCCAATGGCTAATCTTATCAACTGATAGGGTACATGGAGGCTAAAGGCGCACCGAGGTAAATGGTGCCTTTTTATTTGTTTCTAAACCAATAGATGGCTCAAAAATGTGGGGCAGCACTTTCCAAATCCGCTTTTCAAGATGCACAATTCTGATCTTTGACGTGATCGCGGGTAGCAGCGCAAAATTGATTATGTGCTAACTTGCAACATTTATTTATTTATTTTGAGACAAAGGTTTTCTTAATGATTTTCAGCTTTTTTCAAGGTAATTAAAGCAACAGTTTTTTCAATAATGGAAGAATATGTCGAAGTAAAAGGCGCCTCTTCTGTTGGGGCTAAAGGCACAATGATATACATGATAAATAGCTGGATGACCATTTGTTCACATGATCAGATTCAGATATATTAGGCTGGGTGTCCACTAGGGATGTTAACGATTAATCGTCGATCGATTGTGACGTCACCCATAGGATTCTGAAAAGCAGTTTTGAAGTGTAAAGTAGGGTCGAGCTGGCCATTGCCATCTTGGCAGTGCGTCACATCCGATAACAGAAAATGGACAAAGAGGCGGGACGTGGGTAGAGCTGAGGTGACATGATGACTAACAGACAGCAGACAAACGGCAATCCACCTGTCACTCAAAGTGGCCACGCCCTTTATTATGCAGAACTTTATAGCAAGGAACACACCAAACCGATGCCGACCAACTAGTAGCGACGAAAGCAGACTGCAGAGTTGGCTCACGTCGGCAGTGTCTGGGTCCAAAGTTGACATCCGACGGCCACGTAGCACGTCTGCGCCTGCTTTAGAGTAAATAGCTTTCTGTACCAGCTGCTGGCAGTAGTCTGTTTTCGTTATTCAAAGCGGGAAACCGGAAGAGCTACCCTGTATACCCTATAAAAACAAAGCACCTCGTAATCTCGCTCACCACAGACGGTCACTTCTGTTTTGTTTTTTTCTTGTGCACTGGTTAACTAGCAGAACAGCCAATCAGAACACACAGAGAAAACTTGTTGGCCAACGCAAGAAAACTGCCCGACGGCTGACCGTTGGCTTGATGTGTTCCAGGCTTAAGGCTTTATATAATGTAAACAAATGAGTTATAAAAAAATTCAACCCCTCTCACAGTTGTCATGAAGGGCAAAGTTAGCCGTACAGACCAAAACCACAATTTGTACCAGGCTGTAAACGTGTTTTTTTCTGCTGTAAAGTTGGGCATTTTAACATGGGGCTCAATGAGATTCTGCTCCATTCTGGAGCCTGTCTCTAGTGGCCAGTCGATGAATTACAGCTTAAGTCACTTCAGTATTGGCTTCAAGAGAAACTGGGGGAGGTTGCTGCTTGACTATAAGCCACACACATTGCAGTATTAAGGCTAACGATTAATTGATCTTTAATTTAAACAACGATCAATCATGGGAATTTGTGTAAATTGACATCCCTAATGTCCACCTTAAAGATAAATCACCATGTTTATAATGAAATCATCATATTTAAAAAATTTGATATTAATCATATGTAATAAAATATAATTAATTGTTACTACTTTCAATTAAATTATTATGGAATATCCTTCAATGCTTTCAGAATCTTTACGGTATATTTATTGAACATGAAGATTGGATCAGTTGTGTTCCTTTTTTTTTTTTGGAAAACTTGATGCAGCCCAGCCTGACCAAGGGTCTACCTCCAGCGGCCCCAGGTAAATTGAGTTTGAGACCCCTGTCTTAGGGTGTGCTTTTAGCCTTGTTGTACCCTGTGTGTCAGACGTTGTAGAGAGCGATAAATAAAATGCATTACCATTCTGATACATTGTCTTGTAGATGACTGAATTTTCTGAAGTTTCTGGTTCAAACATACAGGTGCTGGTCATATAATAAGAATGTCATCAAAAAGTTTATTTATATCACTAATTCCATTCAAAAAGTGAAACTTGTATATTATATTAATTTATTATACACATACTGATATATTTAAAATGTTTATTTATTTTAATTTTGAAGATTATAACTGACTACTAAGGAAAATACCAAATTCAGTATCTCAGAAAATTATATTATTGTGAAAAGGTTCAATATTGACGACACCTGGTGCCACACTCTAATCAGCTAATTAACTCAAAACACCTGAAAAGGCCTTTAAATGGTCTCTCAGTTAGTTCTGTAGGCAACACAATCATGGGAAAGACTGCTGACTTGACGGTTGTCCAAAAGACGACCATTGACACCTTGCACAAGGAGGGCAGGACACAAAAGGTCATTGCAAAAGAGGCTGGCTGTTCACAGAGCTCTGTGTCCAAGCACATTAATAGAGAGGCTAAGGGAATGAAAAGATGTGGTAGAAAAAAGTGTACAAGCAATAGGGATAACCACACCCTGGAGAGGATTGTGAAACAAAACCCATTCAAAAATGTGAGGGAGATTCACAAAGAGTGGGCCTGCAGCTGGAGTCAGTGCTTCAAGAACCACTACGCACAGACATATGCAAGACATGGGTTTCAGCTGTCGCATTCCTTGTGTCAAGCCACTCTTGAACAACAGACAGCGTCAGAAGTGTCAAAAAGGACTGGACTGCTGCTGAGCGGTCCAAAGTTATGTTCTCTGATGAAAGTAAATTTAGCATTTTCTTTGGAAATCAGGGTCCCAGAGTCTGGAGGAAGAGAGGAGAGGCACACAATCCACGTTGCTTGAGGTCCAGTATACAGTTTCCACAGTCAATGATGGTTTGGGGTGCCATGTCATCTGCTGGTGTTGGTCCACTGTGTTTTCTGAGGTCCAAGGTCAACGCAGCTGTATACCAGGAAGTTTTAGAGCACTTCATGCTTCCTGCTGCTGACCAACTTTATGGAGGACAGGACAGGACAGGACTTTACAGGACAGGACCTGCACACAGTGCCAAAACAATCAGCACCTGGTTTAAGGACCATGGCATCTCTGTTCTTAGTTTGCCAGCAAACTCGCCTGACCTTAACCCCATAGAAAATCTATGGGGTATTGTGAAGAGGAAGATGCGATATGCCAGACCCAACAATGCAGAAGAGCTGAAGGCCACTATCAGAGCAACCTGGGCTCTCATAACACCTGAGCAGTGCCACAGACTGATCGACATCATGCCACGCCGCATTGCTGCAGTAATTCAGGCAAAAGGAGCCACAACTAAGTACTGAGTGCTGTACATGCTCATACTTTTCATCTTCATACTTTTCAGTTGGCCAAGATTTCTAAAAATCCTTTCTTTGTATTGGTCTTAAGTAATATTCTAATTTTCTGAGATACTGAATTTGGGATTTTTCACTTGTCATTGTGCAGCGTTTACAGTGAACCAAGTGGAAGTGGGTGGAGGCAGGGACTAATTTGCATATTCATGGAACCCGTATATTAAATACTAAAAGAAATGGTGTTTGTTGTTTTGATTATATACAATGAGTTTTAAGGGGTGCAATTATTGACTGCAGGGCGGCTTTAATCTAGTAAACAAACACCTGCTGGCCAACATCTTCCATTCACTAGTTGGGAGCTGTTGCAAGGATAATTTATGAGTTTACATCATGTTTAACCAAAACATAGACGATGGTTGGAAAATAATGCATGGAAAAGTGGTCAGTGAGAATATGTAATATAGTGATTGATCTGTTTTGGTTGTTGCAGAAGCTCCTGCTGTAAAAGTGTCTCCAGATGTCCTAAGAGAGTCCAGCTCAGTGAAGATGATCTGTGAGATGCCAGCAGATGTTACAGTGAAACAGTGTCATTTCTACACAAACAGAGAACAGAAGAATATAAAAGTCATTCCATCATGTGAGCTGGATCTCACTGGTGCTGAAGTGCTCAGATGGGCAGATGTAAAATCACCTGCATCTGTCGACATTACCTGCTTCTACTCAATACATGACCGCTGGATTAATAAACCATCATCTCATTCTCCTGCTGCCACAGTGACGGTTCTAGGTGAGATATTTCACTGCTGTTCTGGTTTGGAAACTGTTATTGCAATGTTTACATTAATTATGAATTATTTGACTTAAACAGGTTCACTTCAGAAACCTTTAATCAGTGTTAGTGACGATGATGCCCTGATCAACATAGCCTGTGAAATACCACTTTCAGTCAGAGCTGATTTCACCTGTAGTCTCTACACTGAGGATGGTCTTCTGCACAGAAGTGTTTCTCAGAGGATTCATTCTGGAGAACATTCCTGTATGTTTTATGTAAATTATAGTGATCTCTTCAGATGGTCAGTGAACAGCAGACAGCTGAGCTGTGATTATTCACTCAAAACTGAACCTGAGATCAGATCACCACGCAGTGACACACACACCATCAGAGGTGAGGACTTTTTACTATAATTGTTAAGTTGTGGGATGCTGTTGGATAGTGAATAAGTGATCTGTGAAATCTTACACAGAGTAACTTGTAGGTTCTTTTCAGACAAACGCTTCTGTTTGACTTTAGCAAGTGAACTATCTGATATATTTAGGCAGGAAGGAAGAGGTCGCTTCAGTTGATCTTGTCAGAGCTAGACAATGTCTGACACATCTATAGAAAGAAGCTTGTTTCTGCATAGGCATTATGGTGAAAGGGAAAAACTGCAAGCAATTTATTATATATTTTTAAAACTTTGTTTTGTCAATTCTTTTTGTAATTCCTTATAGTCATTCCTGTTCTGAAGCACTTCCTGAACTCTTTTTTATTATTAAACAAATTAAGAAGTCAGAAGTATTTGAATTTAAGTATCTTTCAGAAATATGCTCTGGTTAAGCTCCTCATATGACATTATGACTTGATTATGATTTTTACACATGCAAATACAGAACCACTGCACAGTGAGTGATTGACAATCAGTTTAAAACACAACATTTGAAGTGCTGATATTATCATACAGATTTTTGTATTTTGTCAAACCAACTAATACCACAAACCATCACAGAAAATAAGTCATGTCACTTCCTGAATGATGATGCCATAAAAGAACTGCCTTTGAAATAGCTTAAAATTATAAAAGAGTAACATGATGATGGTTAAGTATTTTCTTTCTTTCAGTTTTTGCAACTTTCAGTAGAGTCACTTGCTTCTAATCTGATCTCTAGATGAATACATTTTTTTTTTCTTCATCAGGTCTTCCTCAGGCCAATTTAACAGCGTCAGCTTCAGTTATTCTGGAAACAGACACAGTTCAGCTGAGCTGTAATAATACTGAACATCTGAAGATGGAGACGTGTGTCTTTATTATATATGGAAGCGAAACTAAGTCAAAACCGAGCACATGTCAGCTCTCACTCCCTGGATCTCAGATCAGTATTTTGTCAGGAGGTCAGAGTTCATCTGTGAACATAACCTGCTTCTACACTGTGATGAAGTCACAAGTTCAAACACCATCTCCTCACTCTGATCCTGTGACAATAACAATCAAAAGTGAGTCTTGTGATATTTATGTATTGATTAAAATTTTATTTAGTATCAAAAAATCCTGTGATTTACTGAAGCTCATTATTCAGCTTCATGAGTCTGTTCCCTCTTGTAATATTTCTCTGTACAGTAGGATTATTAAAAACAAAATTAGTGTCTGTTTATATATAACTAAATTTCTAATCTCATTGTCTCATTCTTAAAAGTTACAGAGCTAGTTATTTGGTTCTGTATTATCCTTTTTGGATATAAACCAGTACAGGCCAGAATTACATCATATGGCATATACTAGTATGAAAGAAGCTCTGACCTTTAACAACAATTACTGTATTATTGTTAGCTGCTTTAAAGTTAAAGGGATAGTTCACCCAAAAATACAAATTCTGTCATCATTTACTCACCCTCAAGTTGTTCCAAACCTGTATGAGTTTCTTTGTTCTGCTGAACACAAAAGAAGATATTTAGAAGAATGTTTGTAACCAAGCAGAGAGAGCAACTATTGACTACCATAGTAGGAAAAATCACTATGCTGCCGTCCAAAGGCAAAGTGCAGTAACTACACATTTGGTCAAAACTGAGTTAAGACTTGAAATGGGCTTTGTGACATCTGTTCTGTCTTGTGACAAAGTTTGCTGGTTCAATTGTGTCCAATTTTAGAGAAACGAGCGTGTCAAAATTGCAGTAACTACAAAATCCAAGCCAATACCAAGGCAAACCGCAGTAAGTGATGTTACTGCGTTCTAGCTTTGTTTCCCCCCCGTTTTTGACACCGCAGTCTGCGGTTACAGCCTCGTCACGATCGGGATTGTATGACTGGTAAGGAAGATAGCAAAATAATAACTCATAGTAAGGCAACTGACAGCTTTATAATCAGTTAACATTGACTAGCCAGCCGCTAGCAAATTTTGACATACCTGTGCTGCTCTATTAAAGGCAATATCCTCTGACAACATAGAGATAATCCGATTTAATCACGTTGGTGTTTGTTGATTCGAACATCTCTCCGTTTCAAGCAGCTAATCCAATTGTGTTGACAGGGTTTTCTCCTTCAAAAGTTAGCTGGGTCTGGTAAAGTTATCTTGTTAGACAAAGTTACTCAAAGCCGGGCTGACAGCAAGCACACTAGGTGAAAAAGTACTTGAATAATGAACTGAAAGTACTCTATTTTCACGCACTAATTTCGTAGGCTACTTAATATACAAAAAAAAAGTGCCTATCAGTTTTTTGGATTTCACAGATAGGCTAGCTAAGAATACATACTAATTATATTTTAATTATTAATTAAAGCTTTAAGGGTGTAGATAGCATAAATAGGAAATGTACATGTTTGAGAATAGCTTAGAAGTTAGGGTAAAGGGAGAAGAAATACGTAAGTTAACTTACTCTCTAACCTCTAATTCTAGGAAATGATGTATGGCCATATTAAAGGGATAGTTCAACCGAAAATGAAAATTCTGTATTATATAAAGTTTATTATTACTATAAACATGTATTAAGAAGCATGAAAAAAAGTTGGATGAACACATTTAGTTTGTAGATTCTGCACTTTGCCTTTGCAATAGTGTTTTAATTGTTTAAGGTCATCCAAAGGCAGAGTGCAGTATCTGCATTTTGGGGGTCAAAGATCACATCGGTGGTCATGGTTTTTATCTATAAAAAATTTCTTCCTAAGAAGGCAAAACATGAATGCATTACCAATAATCTATCTACAACATGTTTGACTGGCTGGTGTAAAAACTTTAAAGCCATTTTTCTCAGTTTCAGTGTTTGCGTAGTTACTGCACTTAGCCTTTGTAGGGCAGTATGGTAGTCAATAGTTGCTCTGCTTTGTGTATGTGTATGTAACAACAGCCATGACAACCTGTGAGTAATTGAGTAAGTTTCAAAAGATTTTATTCCACATTGAATGATGTGGCAATTGTTCATTCAGGCTCATTATTATCTCATTATTTTACAAACTTTTTTTTTTTTTTTTTACAGCTTTACATTTAAAGGTCCCATGGCATGAAATTTTCATTTTATGAGGTTTTTCAACATTAATATGAGTTCCCCTAGCCTGAATATTGTCCCCAAGTGGATAGAAATGTTGATTGGTGTAAACCCGAGTTCTGGCTGTCTCTCTCTGCCTTTGAGAAAATGACAGGGCAGACGAGCCAATCCTGAAGTCTCCTGGTTTGACGTCCAAGCAGGAACGGTTACCTCCCTTTTCTCCACCCAGAGAATCTGGCACGCCCATGCAAACGCTCGCGAGATCATGTGTTGTCAACGAGTGAATGCTGGCAGTTTCTCAGTGTTTGGATGTACAAATGAAAACAGAAGTCTTTTTTCAGTTCCTTCTGATCTGTGATCAGTGATTTCTGATGTGTAGCTAATTATTTATTATTCGTGCACACAATGCGGCTTCTCTCTCTCCAGACAGAACGGTGTTTTCGTGTTTTCTATCTTGTGAGTCAGTGTTTTTGTACGTCCTTGTCGCGTCTATCGGTTCTAAAATGTGCATACAGTCATGAGTTTCTGCTCAACATCAGCCTCACACACGCCGAAGCTCGGGCTGCACTGGCCGGTGGCCTTCAACATCCCCGACCCCCAGTACTGCATCTGGCCCACAGCGGAGGCACCAAACACGGCGTGAGATTAAGCAGAAGGGGGGTAGGCATGAGCATATTCGGGCTAGCCAGCCTAGCCCCACAATAAACTGGATTACATTCGATTACTGCTGTTGTGTCTTTGTTTGCGCTGTGTACTCAACGCGCGTCACTGACGCTTTTATTTTATTTTAAAAAATAATGCTATTATCAACACTTACTTTTAACTCGTTCATCTCGACAGCTGTAATGGTACTTTGCATGTGTTACAAAGTTGGTAATAATGATGAAGACGGACTCGGTGTGACTGGGACTCGTGTTTATTCAGAACTCTCAGATACAAACACAATAAACTCGCGCTGACAGACAGGCTATAAATAACTTTGTTAGCAATCGCTGAGCTCCGTCTCTGGTACATTAGTGATGTCCGGTTCGCGAACGATCTTTCTTTTGAACCAGTTCTTTTTAGTGAACCGAATCAGTTCACCAAATCGGACTGAATCGTTCTAAACGGTTCGCGTCTCCAGTCAGCGCTGATCCATAATTTACTAAAGTTACTAACTTTCTGACATGAGTGACAGTCCCTCCGACTAGAAATAGACTAATAACCTGAAGTATATGCTGTAACTACAACAGTTCAGACATGCTGAGAACTGATGTGAAGTGAACTCAGGCCCATCGGCTCTCTGGCAGCAGCTCGTGCCTGCTCGTGCCTCGTTAAACCACGCCCCCTCCGCTCATTTAAAATGCAAAGATGTCAGCCAATCACAACAGTGGGCGTTTTTACTGAAGTCTCACAGCAGACACGCCTCTTGAAGCAGGGCATTCAGCCACAGGGCAAACAGCAGTATAGAAAAAATGCCTTTTATTTCTAAATTATGACATTTTATGATGTAAAAGTCATACTATCAATATAAGTACACCTCAGGAAACATTATAAAATAATAGAAAAATGCCATGCCATGGGACCTTTAATGTCCACTTCTGAAACATACAGTACATCTGATAATTACTAATAACACGTTTTCTTGTTGTTCTGAATTTAAAACTGATTCCCTGTAAACAATGTGTTATTTTTATATTAGCAGACCCATATTCGTCAAACCTGCCAACCAGCACATCAGAGAAAACCATGTGTAAGTTCATCCACTCAAGAATTAATATGTTGGATTTAAAAGTCTGATTCAAAAATATATCTGGGATCCGTTTGCTCAACTGAGGCTCAAATGTGCACAGGTAAAGATTCCAGATGAGCAGCATGGAAGTATTAATGTGATTTACTGAAGCTCATTATTCAGCTTCATGAGTCTATGATATGGATTATTCACTCTTGTAATGTTTCTCTGTACAGCAGGATTATTGAAAACAAAATTAGTGTCAGTTTTCAGGATATAACGTTTCGGTTACTAACGTAACCTCGGTTCCCTAAGATGAGGGAACGAGTATTGCGTTTTGCTAAAACGCTATGGGGAATTCCTTTCCTCGAGATATTGAAGCAAATTTTTATCCAAAAATACCATGTACACGCAGTGCAGCTGCACAACTCTCAGCAGGAAGCAACTGCGTGCTGATTGGCTGTGCCGCTGCAACTGCAGCAACCTATGGCGAGACTGTGGGGCGGGACGGACCAATCAGGTCCTTCTTAACTCCCGTCACAAGGGGCAACAGAATTTGCATAGCCAAGGGTATATAAGACCCGTCTCGCAAGGTTAGTCAGGTTAATCGACTGAAGCGACTCCTGAGCAAGTAAGCAAGCACGGCAAGCAAAACGCAATACTCGTTCCCTCATCTTAGGGAACCGAGGTTACGTTAGTAACCGAAACGTTCCCTTACGAGAGTACTCTCGTATTGCGTTTTGCTAAAATGCTATGGGGGACCAATGCAAAAAGCCGTGCTTGCTTAACGGCTCTAAAGCCGACGACACCAAACCCAGGCCAACCTAGGTGGGCCCGAAATACGATATCAAGAAGTCCCAAAATGAGCCAGACCTGAGTCGGGCCCTTAATGAGAATGAACACGATATACGTGTAATAATATAAATGTATAGACCAGACATAGTCGGGCCAGGAATAATGAATGGCCAGATAATTCGAGCCGTATAAGAAATGTGCTATGACTTATACAATATTTAACCCAGACCGGCCTTTTCGAGCCTTAAGGGGTTAAATCTGTACACAGCAAGAAGCCCAGCCTATAAGGCCAGGACATCTAAATTATAAATCTGATAAAAGTGGACGGGGAGGCCCAGCCTGCCGCCGCACAGATATCATTCAGAGAAATGCCAGTAGACCAAGCCCACGAAGAGGCCATGCCTCTAGTAGAATGGGCTTTGATGCCTAAAGGGCAGCTGAGATCTTTAGACTCATAAGCCAGCGAGATAGCATCCACTATCCATCGTGACAAGGTCTGCTTTGTAACCGCGCACCCTCGGGTGTGGCCGCCAAAGCATACAAAGAGCTGTTCAGTTGCCTAAGCAGCGGAACGCTCTATGTATATCCTCAGCGCTCTGACAGAACAGAGCAAATTAGCATCTTCTTCATCTAACAACGATGAAAGTGCTGAAGAGAGAATGACCTGTGCTCTGAACGGAGTTGAAAGCACTTAGGTACATATCCATGTCTTGGTTTGAGGACGACTTGAAGTCGTTTTGCCCAAATTCCAGACACGAGGCGCTCACAGAGAGCGCGGGCAGATCACCCACTCGCTTAACTGACGCGATCGCCAGCAGAAAAGCGGTCTTTAGTGACAGGAGCTTTAAGCTCACAGAATGCAGAGGCTCAATGCAGAGCTCTTCATGGCATCCAGGACCATGGACAGGTCCCATATAGGGACTGAAGGGGGGCGAGGTGGGTGAAGCCTTCTAGCCCCTTTAAGGAAGCGAACAATGAGATCGTTCTTTCCTAGTGACAGTCCGTTCACTTGAATGTGATACGCTGCATAAATTCGAGCGTGGAGGGGGAACGAGCCGCGTCCAGAAGCTCTTGTAAAAATGTAAGCACTTCTGACACTTCACAATCATGTGGGGTCAGACTTCGCGCTTTACACAGTCCGAAAAGACTGACCATTTGCCTGAATAGAGCCGCCTGGTCGCTGGAGCTCTAGCTTCAGTAATAGTATTCAATACATTTTCGGAGAGGTTCTCATGTACCCGTTGATGGGCCAGTGAGAACCAAGGTTGATTTCTCCAAAGCGGGGCTATTAAAAGCACAGCGCATTTGCTCTCCCTGATCCTCTCTATGACCTGAGGTAACATTGAGATTGGGGGAAAAGCATAAAGAGGAAGGTTGGGCCATTCGTGGGCCAACACATCCTTGTGCTTGGAGAATTATATTCGGCATTGAGCATAGTCTTGTGAGGCGAAAAGATCCACTTTTGCCTCTCCAAGAACTGCCCCAATTGTCTGAATTGCACCTGGACAGCATGTCCGGACCCAAATTCAGAATGCCTGGCACATGAGTCGCTCTCAGCGAGCTCAGATTGTGCTCTGCCCATATTAGGACTTCTTCCGCCATTGTGTGCAGATCGATAATTTTCAGACCGCCTTGGCGATTTATATAGGCTACCACCGACCTGCTGTCCGTTCGGACCAGGGCATGGTGGTGCTTTATGTACGGAAGGAAAGCTCTTAGCGATAGCATGACCGCTTTCATCTCTAGACAGTTTAAGTAAAGGCTCCTCTCAGAGTCTGACCAGAGACCGGAGACTGGCCTGCCCTCGTGAAGGGCTCCTCAACCTAGGTTGGATGCATCTGTCGAGATAACTTTCCACTTCGTAACAGTGCCCAAACTCACGCCCGTCTGGTACCAGACGGGATTTTTCCAAGGAGCCAGAGCCAACACACAGCTGTGGTCTACCTTGATTTGCAATCGGCCCGAGAGCCATGCGTGAGCTGGAACGCGGCGATTCAGCCAGTGCTGTAGGGGGCGCATGTGCAACAGACCTAGTCTGAGAACTAGCGCCGCCGAGGCCATGAGACCCAGCATCCTCTGAAAGTGTTTGAGAGGAATGCGTGCACCGGACCTGAGGGAAACCGCTCGGTTCTGAACAGAGAGCGCGTGCTGTGACGTCAGTCGCGCGCTCATCTGCAGTGAGTCCAATACTGTTCCCAGAAACGAAACTTTCTGTGTGGGAGACAATAAACTCTTTGCCACGTTGATTCTGAGTCCCAAGCATTCTAAATGGTTGAGAAGCCAAGATCTGTGGTTTAATAACTGTATCTCTGACTGAGCTATTCTGAGCCAGTCGTCGAGATAATTGAGAATTCTCATTCCCCGAAGCCTCAGCGGGGTTAGCGCCGCTTCCATGCACTTCATGCGGGGAGCCAGAGATAGACCAAAAAGGTAGCACCTTATATTGGTAAACTTTCCCCTCGAAGGCGAATCTCAAGAATGGCCTGTAATGAGGGGCTATTTGTATGTGGAAAAAGGCATCCTTTAGATCCACAGTGAAAACGCAATCTCCCGGGCGAATGTGCGCGAGGATTTGTTTCAACATTCTGAACGGGCGCTTCATAAGGGCTTTGTTCAGATGTCTGAAATCTAGAATGGCCTGAGACCACCACCCTTCTTTTGGCACAAGGAAGTAGCGACTGTAAAAGCCTGACTCGCTCTGTGAGGGGTGCACGGTTTCCACCGCTCCCTTTATTTAACAGTTTGATATTTCGGTTCGAAGCACGTGACTCATGTCGCTTCTCACCGCTGTCTCTACCACAGTGCGAAAGCACGGTGGTCTGTGAGCGAACTGTAGCGAGTAACCTTGTTATCGAAGCCAAGGGTTTAATTAATTTGTGGGGCGGGTCACTGAGTAACAGGGACCTGTTAGCCCGGATGCATTGTGCTAGTAGCACTGTGAGAGGCGGCGTGCACGCCTTATTGGGTCGCTGTGGAAGTGGCGCTTACCAAGGGGATTGTGTTTGTGTACAGAAGAGCACGTTGCCCACGGGCTCATAAACTGTGGAAATAGTGTTCCCAGCCGCCTGAGTGCAGGGGGCCGGAGAACGCAGAATAGCAGCGAACGCTTTATTTGTGTCGCCGGGGAAATGGTGCATGGTGCGTTTGTTTGCGGGCTCGTCGATTGTGGGAATAATGTTTCCAGCCGCCTGAGTGCAGGGAGCTGGGGAACATAGGGAAGTGCTTGAGTGTAGGGGTACAACTTTGATGTTGGCACCTGCCTACAGATGAACTCGTAACACTGTGTTTGGATAGTGTTACTGTAAAGTGGACGCATTCTTGCGGATTAGTCCATGTGCACGTTAGCGGCAGGGCTAATGGATAGCGCATGCTCTGCAGGCGCGGGTCTACCTAGCCACTAGAAAAGCTCTGATTCATTGTAAATAATGTGTGGTGGCGCGCACTGTATAATGGGAGCCACTATGTGATACGGTTCGTGTGTGTGTGAGAGGAAGAAGGCAAGGGGTTGGCTGGTTTGGACACGGATCTCAATATTTATTCGTATATAACTTCAGTTCACTAAACGTGCGTGCACCTTGCACGGCTTTAACTCTAAACTTGATTCTCGGTTTCTCAACGGTTTGTTTCCGGCAGTTCCTCTCTGCAGCTCGTCTCTCGCGTCCGTGTCCTTCCAGCTCTCTCTCTCCTCTCACTCTGTTTGAGAGCGGCTTTATCCGGTCTCTCCGCGCCAATCACTGCAATCAAACACAGGTGTTCATTGTTATGCACTTGACCTACTTTCTCACCGCTCGTCTCCTCACTCTCTCCGTCTGTGCAGACCCCGCAAAACCACGCCCTCCTCGCCACATACCCCCACCGCCCGCTCCAGGCCGGGGAGCCATCCGGCCTGCAGCTCCCCCCCCCCCCCCCCCCCCCTCCTCCTGGAGAGGAAGTCAGCCACAGCCATCTGTGCACCCGGCCTGTGGACCACCTTGAACTTAAAAGGCTGTAAAGCTAGATACCAACGGGTGATCCGGGCGTTGGTATCCTTCATGCGGTGGAGCCACTGCAAGGGGGCGTGGTCCGAACAGAGGGTGAATTCCCGCCCCAGGAGATAATAACGGAGGGTGAGAACGGCCCATCGAATCGCCAGACACTCCTTTTCGATGGTGCTGTACTTGGTCTCCCTCTTTGAGAGCTTTCGAGTCACGTACAGCACCGGCCGCTCCTCACCCTCCACCTCCTGAGACAGGACTGCACCCAGCCCCCTGTCCGACGCGTCTGTCTGCAACAGAAATGACAGAGAGAAATCAGGAGAATGCAAGAGCGGCCCGCCACACAGAGCAGCCTTAACTTGGGTAAAAGCCTGCTGGCACGGCTCCGACCACTGGACCGTATCTGGTGCCTCTTTTTTAGTGAGGTCAGTCAGCGGGCTGGTGAGGTCCGAATATTTAGGTACAAAACCTTCTATAAT
The DNA here is from genome assembly GCA_033150135.1 of Gobio occitaniae. Classification (NCBI taxonomy): domain Eukaryota; kingdom Metazoa; phylum Chordata; class Actinopteri; order Cypriniformes; family Gobionidae; genus Gobio; species Gobio occitaniae. The sequence continues at coordinate 29,334 of JARQWZ010002854.1, read as the reverse complement.
ATCCCGCCAGCCCCAGGAACTGCTTCACCTCCTTTTTGGTCTTTGGACGCGGGCAGGTTGCAATAGCTGCGGTCTTGTTAATTTGGGGACGCACCTGCCCGTGCCCTAAGTGGAAGCCCAGATACTTGACCTCCACCCGCCCAACCGCACACTTCTTCGGGTTGGCCGTCAGCCCCGCCCCTCTCAGCGAGTTCAGCACTGCCCGCAGATGCTGCATATGCCGCTGCCAATCATTACTATAGATGATTATATCATCCAAGTAAGCAGCGGCATATGCAGTGTGCGGCCGAAGGATTCGGTCCATCAGTCGCTGAAAGGTGGCGGGTGCCCCGAACAACCCGAACGGAAGCGTGACGAATTGGTGTAATCCGAACGGCGTTGTGAAAGCAGTTTTTTCTTTGGATAAGGGAGTTAAGGGGATCTGCCAATATCCTTTTGTTAAATCCAGCGTCGAATAAAAACGAGCCGAACCTAGCCGATCAAGCAACTCGTCAATCCTCGGCATTGGATAAGCGTCAAATTTCGACACGGAATTCACCTTGCGATAATCCACACAGAATCGCACAGAGCCGTCCGTTTTAGGAACCAAAACTATCGGGCTCGCCCAATCACTGTGGGACTCTTCTATTATTCCCAAGTCCAGCATCACCTCTAATTCTGTTTGGACCACCTTCTTTTTGTGCTCCGGTAACCTACAGGGAGTGCAGAATTATTAGGCACGTTGATTTTCTGATCATATTTTTTTTCCAGGCACATTTGACCAATTCCAAACCACAGTAATCCTAATAACTACTATTGATTTAGTATTTAATAATGTATAAGTGATATATAATTGTTCATGAAGGCTGGAAATGAAAATCACCTTATATTCAGGTGTGCAGAATTATTAGGCATGTTTTCTTTTACAGATAAATTGAGCCAAAAAAGAGATTTAACTCAGACTGAAAAGTCAAAAAGTATTAAATGCCCATGAGAAGGATGCAATACTAATGCAATACTAGACATTGGAGTTAAGGCGTGACCATTGGACAGTGAAATGCTCGTTGGGTCAGCAGGGTCAGACAAAAACATGTGGCGGAGAAAAGACACCTGTTAACTGCAAAAGAATTAAGAATTAAGGTGAAGAATTAAGGGTGAAACCATCAGGAACCCTTTAGTCTCCAGCGCCACCATTTTCCAGAGCTGCAACCTACCTGGAGTCTCCAGAAGTGCAAGGTGTCAGGATCTCAGAGACTTCAGTTAGGTAAAGAATCCTAAAAAATGACCCCCACTAGATAAGAATCACAAGCTGAAGTGTTGTAAAATACATGAAGAAGGTTTTTTATAGGCTTTATGGACAGATAGGTTGAGAGTGACTCTTGAAGGACCAGCACCACATCCTCTAGTACCACTGTTTGAAGAATTCATCTTCCAGAATCTGGCAGTACGTTTTGGGAGTTCATTTTAGTCCATCCTGAAGTCCGTTTTGCAGAGATGGACCTGGGCCTGTAGCAAATTCTCCATTGACAGCCGCCCCAAGGTGTGGAGTTTTGCTCTCAGGTCCAGGACATACTGAATTTCGTTCTTACTTTCCGACGGTCCCTCCTCCCAAACCTCCCGCATGACGTCAAGGACCCCTCGGGGCTGACGTCCATACAGTAGCTCGAAGGGGGAAAACCCCGTGGAGGCTTGGGGGACCTCCCTCACAGCGAACAACAGGGGTTCCAACCATTTGTCCCAATTTTTGGCGTCTTCGTGAACGAACTTACGAATCATTGTTTTTAACGTGCGATTAAATCGTTCTACCAGACCGTCTGTTTGTGGGTGATAAACGCTGGTACGAACGGATTTAATGCCCAATAATCCGTACAGCTCGCTTATGGTGCGGGACATAAACGCCGTGCCTTGATCGGTGAGAATCTCTTTCGGGATTCCCACCCGGGAGATTAAACGAAACAGCGCATCCGCCACACTTTTTGCCGAAATGGTGCGGAGAGCTACTGCTTCGGGGTATTGCGTTGCATAGTCCACTATCACTAATGCAAAGCGATGCCCCCGTGCGGATCGTTCTAATGGCCCAATGAGGTCCATACCAATTCTCTCGAAGGGGACCTGCACAAGCGGTAGAGGGTGCAATGGCGCTTTTGGAGTGGCCGGTGGGTTTACCAACTGGCATTCACGACAAGCGGCACACCACCTGCGCACATTCTCGTGAATGCCCGGCCAGAAAAATCGGGCCATTAAACGATTCAACGTGCCCGTTTGACCCAAATGCCCAGCCATAGGATTACAATGAGCCGCCTGGAAGAGCACTTCCCGGCGGCTCTTCGGTACTAACAGTTGGGTTGTCTCTCTTTTTGTCTGAGTATCTTGGGTTACTCGATACAACCTATCTTTAATCACGGCAAAATAAGGATAGGAGAGCGGCCGCGCGGGTTGAAGAAGCCGGCCGTCGATAGAACGGACCTGTTCAAAGGCGCTTTTGAGCGACTCATCCCGGGACTGTTCCAGAGGAAAATCATCACGCTCCGACAGGATTAGCCTGTTTACTGCGCTCCGTTCCTCTGACCCAGTTCCCGGTGGTCCCGGCTCAGCTTCTCCAAGCTGCGCGACCGCGCTCTTCCCCCGCCCTCTTTTCTCCCAAGAGACATCCGCACAAATATACCCCAATAAAGCCCCAAAGGCTGGCCAATTCGTCCCCAAAATCAGCGGATGTCGGAGGTGGGGACTAACCGCGACCTCCACACTATGTTTTTCCCCTCGAAATTGTATTGTGACTGGCACCAATGGGTACTGCACCTCATCCCCGTGCACACACCTTACCGTAACCAGGCGGCCATTATCCAATGCGTCAGGTTGTATCAGGCTTTGATGAACTGCGGTTTGGTTACAGCCGGAATCCACCAAAGCCTGATATGTACCCCCCTCAATACTCACGGGTATCTGGTATAACCCGGCTTGATCGGGGGCAGCCTGTGGCGCGTCGGGGACCCGGACCAGTGTCCCCACCTCCATCACCGGACACCGGTCGATGAAGTGCCCCGGGTCCCCACAACACCAACAGGCCGGCCCAGGCTTTCCCGCCGCCCTAGCGGGTCAAGGGATTGGCGCGGAGAGAGCGGTGGGAAGTGGCCAGTCGCTCGGCCTGAAGCCCAGGGTCCCGGTCCTCTGGGCGGATCCCCCTGACCGGTCGATGCCTCCCCCGATCTCCAACGGGCCACCGGTCTCGGATCTCAATATTTATTCGTATATAACTTCAGTTCACTAAACGTGCGTGCACCTTGCACGGCTTTAACTCAAAACTTGATTCTCGGTTTCTCAACGGTTTGTTTCCGGCAGTTCCTCTCTGCAGCTCGTCTCTCGCGTCCGTGTCCTTCCAGCTCTCTCTCTCCTCTCACTCTGTTTGAGAGCGGCTTTATCCGGTCTCTCCGCGCCAATCACTGCAATCAAACACAGGTGTTCATTGTTATGCACTTGACCTACTTTCTCACCGCTCGTCTCCTCACTCTCTCCGTCTGTGCAGACCCCGCAAAACCACGCCCTCCTCGCCACACACTACATTAGAGTACTCGCGGCGCACGCCAGCGAGCGAATTCACAGAGGTAAACGCATAAGTGCAGGACATGGATATGTACTGAGTATATTTATATATACTCAGTACATATCCATGTCCTGCACTTATGCAAACGTTGTATATCCTGCACTTGCTGCTATTGCACTTCTGGTTAGACCTAAACTGCATTTCGTTGCCTTGTACTTGTACTTGTGTAATGACAATAAAGTTGAATCTAATCTAATCTAATAACAGCGTCAATGTGCAACTGAGCATGTTTGGCCACAGGCTAGTTATTGCAATGTTACATCTCCAGTCACCTGAACTAAGGGAACTGGGAGAATATCAGGTTTATTGAGTGATTTTGTGGCACTGAATTAACAGTGCTTATGCAGGAGTGCACACTATGTAGTGGACACATTACCTACAGTGTTGAACCACTCCAGCCGCCTGAATAGGGGGACTGGGAGAAGTGATATTTGAGGGAAAAAAGGCGCAAGCTAGGCAGCCATTTTATGACATCGTTATGCTCTAGACGGAGAGCGCGTGTTATGACGCGCTCTAGTCAGCGAACGCGCGCTGTGCAGAGAGCGCGCGCTGCCATATAAGGCTGTTTACCTTTGGCAGCAAGCGCGTGCTGCAGCGAGAACGGCTGTGACGTAAGCGCGTTCTTGGTATCCAGCAGCCTGAGTTCGCTTTCTCCTCTAGGATTCTCTGTCCGCGGCGCTATCCGCGTGGCGGCAGTATAACATTCTCTGTCCACGGCCATTTTAGAGCGGCGGAGGAGAGAGAGGGAGGCGCGTGGAGAGCTCCATATGTCTGCGGCGTCATCAGCGCAGCGAGGATATAACATTCTCGGTCCGCGCCGCGTTTCAGCGCGACGGAATGAGAGAAAGGGAGAGCTCTGTATGTCCGCAGCGAGGATATAACATTCTCGGTCCGCGCCACGTTTCAGCGCGACGGAATGAGAGAAAGGGAGAGCTCTGTATGTCCGCAGCGGGGATATAACGTTCTCTGTCCACGGCCATTTTAGAGCGGTGGAGATGAGAGAGGAAGGCGAGTGAAACTCTGTATGTCCGCGGCGTCATCAGCGCGGCGGGGAAAACATTCTCCGTCCGCGGTGCTTCTCAGCGCGACGGAACGAGAGAAAGGGAGAGCTCCGTATGCCCGCGGCGCCATAGAGCGGCGGGGGGTATCACATTCTCTGTCCGCGGCGCATTTCAGCGCGACGGAACGAAAGAAAGGGAGAGCTCCGTATGCCCGCGGCGCCATAGAGCGGCGGGGGGTATCACATTCTCTGTCCGCGGCGCATTTCAGCGCGACGGCACGTGAGAAGAGGAGCGCTCCGTCTGTCCTCGGCTTTATTTGAAGCGGTGGAGGACCAATGTTCTCTGTTCGCGGCGTAAACACGAGGCGGACACGAGAGAAGAGAGGTGGAGAGCTAGAAGCTCTTAGAAGTGGCGTTGGCAGCAACGCACACATCATATACACACATATACATAGTATAAAGGATATTTTAACGCCGGATGGCGCAGCTGGAACAGCAGGCGGCTGAAGGCGGAGACCAGGTTGGAATCCGTCGTCCTCAGGGCTGCAGGGAATTCCGCTGGGTGCGTGTCGACGGCGGGCTTCGATCCGGAGCTCAACGATTGCAAGTCGCTGAAGAAGAATTAATCTGACTAACCTTGCGAGACAGGGTCTTATATACCCTTGGCTATGCAAATTCTGTTGCCCCTTGTGGCGGGAGTTAAGAAGGACCTGATTGGTCCGTCCCGCCCCATAGTCTCGCCACAGGTTGCTGCAGTTGCAGCGGCACAGCCAATCAGCACGCAGCTGCTTCCTGCTGAGAGTTGTGCAGCTGCACTGCATGTACATGGTATTTTTGGATAAAAATGTGCTTCAATATCTCGAGGAAAGGAATTCCCCATAGCGTTTTAGCAAAACGCAATACGAGAGTACTCTCGTAAGGGAACTAATCAACTCATTTTTTACATTTGGTTCAGTAAAGTCCTCATTGGATGTAAACCTGTATAAGACATTTACATAGTATGAAAAGTTATTTTTGTATATGAAAGCTCTGTACTATAAACAACAAAGACTGTCTTGATGTTTGCTTTAAAGTTAAATGTTGCAATAATGGTAAACTTTATCTTTACAGTTTCAACACCAGCTGTACATGTTACGACAGCCATGAAAACCTGTGAGTAATTAAGTTTGTAAAAATCAAAAATAAATTATTATTACACCTTGAATGACGTTATAATTGGTATACAATATTTACAGCTGATAAATTACTGATAAATTACACTTTTTATGGTTATTCTGAATAAAAATTGAAAACTGATTCCCTTCTCAAAAGTGATTCCCCCCTTGCAATATGTTATTTATATATTTGTAGACTTGCTTTCCACATCAAATCTGCCAACCAGCACAACAAAGAAAAACACACGTAAGTTCATCCACTCTTCCTCATTGGTAAAATCACTAGGCCTATATATTGGATTTATCTGGGATCCGTTTGCTCATCCGAGGCTCAAATGTGCACAGGTAAAGATTCCAGATGAGCAGCATGGAAGTATTAATGTGATTTACTGAAGCTCATTATTCAGCTTCATGAGTCTATGATATGGATTAATCACTCTTGTAATGTTTCTCTGTACAGCAGGATTATTGAAATCAAAATTAGTGTCAGTTTTCAGGATATAATCAACTCATTCTCACATTTGGTTCAATAAAGTCCTCATTGGATATAAACCTGTACAAGACCAGTAGAAAAAAGTTATATAATTAAGTTATATTACAATTTCTGCCTGTAATACTGGTAAACCATCTTTACAGTTTCAACATCAGCTGCACATAGGACAGCCATGAAAACCTGTGAGTAATTGAGTTTGTAAAATCAAAAAGAAATGACCTTTTCTGGTTATTCTGAATTAAAATTGAAAACTGATTCCCTTCTCAAAAGTGATTCCCTTGCAATATGTTATTTATATATTTGTAGACTTTTCCAAGTCAAATCTGCCAACCAGCACAACAAAGAAAACCACACGTAAGTTCATCCACTCTTCCTCATTGGTAAAATCACTAGGCCTACATATATGATTTATCTAGGATCCGTTTGCTCAACCAAGTCTCAAATCTGTAAAGATTCCAAACATTGAGCAGCATGAAAGTTCACAACTTTTGTTTGATTATGCTGCTTTTCTCAATGTTTTTGTTTATGAATTGCATCCCAAACATTAAATGAGCAGTATGACGCGAGTAGCAGTGTGACATGGCTGTATATCAGGACGGCTGTGAGTGTGAGTCAGCCATAGATAATCACAGCGTTCTGATATACAGCCATATAACACGGCTACGAGTGTGATTTTGCATTTATACAACAGTTTGATGGCACAAGTGTGTAAATAAATCAGAAACAACAACGGAGTGTCTTTAAAATCTCTTTTGTGCAGAACTACTTCCTTCTGCCATGGATTTAAATCTCAAGTTGACAGTTTGACAGTTGAGCCCAAGCCTCCATTACTAATTCTAAAGCGTTACTTTAGAGCTAGTAGCGAAGGAACGCTGAGTGGCTTCATTGAAGCTCATTGTAGTATTATGGTATTATGAGAGAGCGATCGACTAAACCAGTGTATTACCATTTACCTGCATCTGATATAGTATTCCTTCTTCAGGACAATGTCCATAATATCCATTATAAAAAATCAGTTTGAATGTCCACCAGAGGAAAGTGATATCTAAGATTTTCAAAGACAGCACTAAAACAACTTCCTTGTTTACAACCAGTCACTCTTAAAGAGGGCCTTTGCCGCCATCTAGTGGTGTAATAATATAACCGTCACTGAAGTCAACTGTTAAATTAACAACAAAAGCCATAAAAGACAATAAACACATGCAAACAATTCAGTCAAACGTACAAAAGTAGTGCTCTAGTCTAGTAGGCCCTACAGGATTTAAGATAAATAGTCTAATGCTAAATATGAAGTTATCACACATAATTTTCCTCTTAACCCAAATCGGTTTGCTCTGGAACAAGTAATAGATTAATAAGACCAACGATTGCCCGTTTGATATTCCCCAACTGAATGATCTCATGTTTAACCACTATCTTCATCCAGTAAGAGGCAGTGGCAAATTCCCGAATGACTGGCCAAGATGAAGTGATTCTCGGCGGGTACATGAGCGCTGAACGCTAAAAGAAATTCCACACTAAAGTTAATACAGGTTTACAAAGCCCCACAAAATGATGCTGTGGGGAGACAGCCAATAAAACACAGACTTGCAACACGTCATTACAGACATATGAATATTAAAATATGACCATGGAGATGGAGTAAAAGAGTTGAGGGCACCATAAGCATTTTAAAAATCTAACCCTAGCCTATATAACAAAAAAAAACTGCCAAAACAAGGGGGAAAAAACGCGGAAGAACATTTAAACGGTCTAAGGATATTTTCAGTACATTTAAGAGCACTACAGTCTCTAAACAAACAACATGTCGTGAACAAACAACACACCTCAGTTTAACACAGAAAGAATAAAGCAGTTAAAATTTTGCCCATTCTTCTTTGAACTGTCAGTCTATTTATTAACTTGCATCGTCTTTTTATGGAAATAGGTCCATTAAAAAATTAAACACGCTCCGGTCTATATGTGCTATATGATCCATGTGGAGAACGCTGTTAATCTCATTGCGATGCTCCGCGCAGAAACCGCTCTCTCGTGCGCGCCGGGTGTAGTTTGAATTCTCCGCTGTAATTAAGGCCCCCTATAAACTCAAATAGGGCATTATTTGACGAGACAGCCATTTGTAGTGGTGTCTGAAACCATAGTGGATGTTATTGAGTGCACTCATTCAATCTCACGACATTGCACCGTAATAACGAGTGTACAGCCGATTTACACACAACGACTGTCCGAATTCACACACTCGTTTTCATTCACTCTTTCAAGTGAACAATATAAGTGGATAAAGTCGGGAATAGTGAATGAGGCTGTGCTCTCACTACTGTGCAACAGTGAAACGGGACCCCTCTCAAACAGTGACACGCTGCGCCGTGTTCCAAATGTTGGTTAAGCGACACATACCGGTATTGCGGTATCATCATATGAACTGGTATACCGCCCAGCACTATGTGAAACGGTTATAGTGCTGTAATCACTAGAATATTGCACGACTGGAAAAGGCTCTCAGCCAATCAGATTCGAGAACCAGAAAGAACTGTTCAATAATGCATCTAAATTTTGTGGCATCATTTTTTCCTTCAGTATCCAAGGCAAACTCTACTCTGCCTGACAACTTAGATGCCAAGTTAGTAAGCAAATGGGAAGTCATTTGACTCAAGATGAGACTATGTGCCTTATGAGCTGAACATGGACTCTCTATAGCCTTCTAATTCCATTCAAAAACATCTTAGTTAATTGTGGATTGGTTTACCAATTGTTTGTTTATCATAGGTACAGCTATAACTTTTAATTTAAAGATTTATGCCAGTCTTTGTTGACAATTTTCATTTTATATACACCCTATGATGTTCTCACTGCAGGTTCAACAGCAACGCCCACTCAAAAAGTGTCACGAATAGACACAAAAACATGTGAGTAAAGTTAAGTGTTCAATATAAACACATACCTAACATTACAATTCATTTATAGAGTGTTTATTATAACTCATAGCTCATTATTTTGCTATGTATTTTCAGCAGTAATGGCTGCTGTTTCCACTACGGAAATCCCAACATTGAACAGAACTGGTAAGTTTACTAAACATCAGTAGAACGCCATATAAGATTTTTTTTTTTTTTTCACAGTGACTTCATCAAGCACAGTAAAGGCCACACTCCATCAACAGACACCAACAAATGACAACAGGCACTTTGTCTGGTTTTGTTGGATCAATGTGTTACCCCTGTTGGCGTCTATAACAGTGATGCCATTGGTCAGCTCGCGTTTTTGCCGATTTAACATTTAACATCAGACAACAGTGTTTGTCTGAGATATGACGTCCTTTAATCTGGTGATTGTAGGCATTGGCACCGTCTTTCTGTGCGGTGTGAACTGGCTATAACACGGCTGTGTATAATCATCATGCTTTGGTGTTTGGTCAAATATGATCTTTTCTGATGCAAATGTTCCTAATGTAGTTCTCTTTCAAATATCTGTAAAACATTTACATGCACACAACAAAAGTAAAACAAATCTATATTCTTTCTCAATCTTTTATGTATCACTTCAATTGGCAGGTAGACTAATATAAAACAACCAAATTAAACTTTACCATAATGCACATAAACATGGATTAAAGTGTTGGTTTTGTTTTGAAACAGTCATATGGTTTATAGTGCTGGTTTCCACTGGTGTTGGTGTCATTTTGTCTGGACTCATCTGTCTGTGCTGCTTTGCATGTAAGTCAAGTTTTTAAATGCTTGTTCTGTGTATATACTGGCCTTTATTTTGTTCAGTACAGAATTTATCATGCAGGCTAAAATTTAACATATAATGCTCATTGTTTTTTAGGTAAAAAAAGACGACGACGGTAATTTTTTTCACTCATTCAATTCAGTCTAAATTATGACAGAGCTTGTTCATGAAGGTTAAAACATTTGTTATTTAAAGTGTTATGACTATATGCAGAATACCTTACATCTTTTTCAGTAGTCTGTGATATAAATATATTTTTTGTAATCTATGAACTATGGGTGTAAATGTTTAGCACCTTATCTGATGTATGAAAAAATGCCATAATCATGATCAATGTTTGATTCTTAGCAATAAGATGAGATCAATAACATCAGATGTGCCCAGTCAAGGAATCGGTATGGTGAGTATCTGTGCATTTACAGTCTTTAAAATCACATGGTAATAAATATTTATAAATACCAGGACGAGTAAGAATGTCTTAAAGGGACAGGACCTTTATGTTATTCTTTATGTTTTTAGAGTTCTGGATCTGCAGAGACATATTCTCTGATCACTTCTGTACCGGTCACATCTGTAGGTGAGAGAACCTCATTCTCAGTAAATGATCTCAGATAACGTGAAGCTTAGTGACAGATTTCACCAAGAGAGATAAATAAACCTCCCAAAGTTCCGCGCGCGGTTATATTCACTGATGATCGAGCGAAATGATATACAGAAATAACATTCCAATCAATCGCGGGTGGATGAGAGATGAATCATTGTGTTTGTTTGATAAAGACATTTTGCGAGCCCTGGCTGTGGGCTGGGCGATTCATTCCGGTTGCCGTTTGCCACACGCTCTCACTGACACGGGAGCAGAAGCTCATTAAATATGCAAATCTCATCCAATCCTAGCCGTGGGTGTTTAATTCCAAGTCTTTAGTGCGGCACGCCCATCAAAACTGACCGTTTTTCAGAGAGCCTCAAAACCAAGGCAGAAAGTAGCTTATTACTTATTATGATGTTTTTGAATGTAAAAAACATGCGAACGTCATAAGTTGACCTCAGACAACAGTATAATTTTTTTTAAAAGCCAGTTCATGACACCTTTAAATTGAGCTTGGTCAGGTGATAGCCAGACAAGAGATTTATTGTTTTATTGCAGGGTGTTGGATCTCAGCTTCTTTCTTAGCAGTAAAACCAATCCGGGGGGTAAAATGTCCCATACTGTTTTCCCAAAATAACAACTAGATAAAATCAAGATAAGTTTTTGTTGTTGCTATGGACTACTTTGACCAGAGTGATGTAGAAGTTTTCACTGCGAAGCCTACACTGGTGACGTACCTGAGAGAAAACGGATTTCACGTTAAGTGATATAATTTTTAATAGTAAGAAAAAAAGTGTTTTAAAGCTTGTTGTTTTGCAGAACATCACAGTTTTATATGATATGAGAAGAGGAAGGCCTATAGTTAGTGAGTACTTGTTATTTTAGGAAAATATAATTGTATTTTCAGAATGACATAACTTTTTTTTTCAAACCTAGTTTGGGTAAAATATCTAACTATGTGGTTGAATAAAAATATTAGGACTTTATATTTAAAAATCATCTCACATTAGCATCAGCTAGTTAGCCAGCCAGGTAGCATCAGCTAACAATATTTTTCAAAAAGGTTGATTTTCAAAATGAGTCATTTATAATATTCATTTTTATCTACTGTTATTTTGGCTTGTCTTTTTAATTTTAAGCTAAAACATGCTTGTACTCTGATTTTGCTGTAAACTCAGAGTGGGGGCATTTTACCCCACCTAAACAACTTCACATTGTTTAGTAGCATGTAAAAAAATCTATTATTTAAATTGTGATTAAACTACAAAGAATGCTCTCTTTATAATGTCTGAAGCTGTCAATCACACAGCGTGAGTTTATATGGACACTTGCCAAAACTCCAGCTGTTTTCAAAAGTTTGCGTTTTCAGGCCCCCAAAACACTGTTGTCGTGTAACTGAACGGCCAAAATGCATAAAACGTTTTCTGTTTTTACTGTTTGTTGAAAACTGTTTTGTAAACCGCCCTTAATGTCCCCCAACAGCCCCATTTAGTCGCTTGTTAGCAACTGCCTTTTTTCAAGACAAGACAAAGCTTTAAAAATCACAAGGGGGTTTACTAATGGATTTTGTCATGTAAATGAATTGTGAAAAAATCTTGAGCTTGGGTTAACCATAGACCATATTTCAGGCATTTCATCAAAAACCCCACTGATTTACTAATTTCTGGGTTTTGGCTGAAACAAACATTATCCCTGCAGCACTGTGTATAGCAAATGCACTCATTCAATCATGGTGCATCATGTTTGGTATCAATTTCAAAACATGTATTATTGTGTTTAATGTCACTGACATCAAAGCACAATGCATCTTCACACAACATGTTTGAAACTTTAGGGGAAGCCATTTTACATTTGTCCTCTTTTTTGGATGGTTTTCTATTGTCTCTGTTTTACCCATTTCATCATGCTGTTCTTCCAAAGGCCTCAAACACCCAGAGTCCCATAAGGACAGCACACCAGATCCCACAGCGGCTTGCTCTTTCATTATGTCTGAAAACTCTGTTTCCCAGCCCTCAGGTAATAAACATGTTTCTTTCATTAAAGTGCTCATATCATGGAGGAATAAAATCTAATAATACTAGTACTAAACCTATGAAAACACACTGTGGTTTCACAACTCACTAGACCAAAACAGCATTTTTGATGCTCACAATAAGCATAGAGAATCTTAAAGATACCAAACACCAATCACTCATACGGAAGAAGTGGGACAAATACTAAATTCATCACAACTGTTGCACAATGAGTCTGAGAAGAGATGATTCAGCTGTGCAAAGTGTCAAAGCTTAAAATACATTGAAGGGATAGTTCACCCATTATCCCATAATTTACTCTTAGTCACCCAAAAAATTATCCCATAATTTACTCACCCTCAAGCCATCCTAGGAGTGTATGACTTTTTTTCTTCCACCAGACCGCCTTCCGTATTCAACTTACGAAGAAAGTGTAACGCCTCTCACAGTTCAAAACACTTACGATACGTCCAACGTCATCACGCTAGTTACGCTTTTTAATCCGTGTGGATTACTTTTATAATGGATGGATGCACTTTTTTGGATTAGCCAGGACATTTTTAAATGTAACTCCGATTGTATTCATCTGAAACAATGTCATGTACACCTATAGTGGCTTGAGGGTGAGTAAATCATGGGCTAATTTTCACTTTTGGGTGAACTAGCCCTTTAAAGCTTTTATGAAAGAGAGCTTGTTCACGAAGGTCAACATGTTCTTTAATGCTTTAATGCTAATCTTTGATGCTTCTGTGTTGCATTACAGGTGTTTTGGTCAATAAACAACAGAAAGAAGAAAATACAAATGAAAATGAGGTATGTTACACTGTCACACCACAAACCCACATAAACAAATGAGACGTCCATCATTAACCGAATGCCAAGATATTTATTCTGTCTTTTATATCTTTCTGTCTTCTTCTTTAAGAATGTTTACCACCTGTACTGCACGATCCCTGACAAACCAGTTCACTCAAACGCAGGAGATCAAGCCTACAGTTTGGTGCACTGATGAGCCTCTGTTGTTTCAGTATGTACAGTATATCCATTACAAAGTATTTTTACTTGCAGAAAAAAGTGTGTTTACTGTGTTCGGTGTGGAACTTTAAATATTAAATATATTATAATATTAATACAATTTATTTTTTAACCATCCCTCTGTCTGAAATTATCAATTTTTTAATAGGTGGCTCCTATAAGGCTTGACAGTAAACTGTCACCATTATGTTTAGCTAACGTCATTCCATAGAAAAAAAGTATAAATTTCCCCTTCGCTATTGCTTTAAAACATTATCCACATAAAACTGTCATTTACAGATTAAATTGTTTTCTTAAGTTTTGGGCTGTAGCTGCTGTCAGATCCAATTCAGTGTTGTCAGTCTTTTTTAACAGTCTATGGATCCAATGAAGTTGAAACTTGAAAGTTCATCTTTCAACAAAAGTTTCTTTGCAAACTCTCAAATATACTGTGCCTTAATTTACAAAATACAGTAAAATTCTCTCAACAAACATAATTCTCCAACGTGATCCCGGATGTACAGAGACGCATGCAGACGCTGTGTCGTTCTTTTACTATTCATTGAGTCCTGTAGTCAGCAGTGCATTAAGTACTTCTTAAATTTAACAGGTAACTTATCTGTATTATATCCACTGTAGACAGCATCAGTGATTATAAATGGCTTCTGTTTGCTTTTGACACGACGCAATGCTTATGTCTGGAAAACAGCCATTAACGAGTGAGCACCAGTGGGCGGAGCCTAGTCGATGTTTGCTGCCAGGTTTCAACAATATCTAAATTAACTGTTTTTGGGGCTTGATTTAATGTTGTTGTTTTTTTTGTTGTTGTTGTTTTTACTGTGGACGGTTTAAGATATTAAACTTGCAGGATGTTTTCATGACACAGAAAACTTTTATATGTCAAAAGCAGTGGCGGCTGGTGATAATTTTTTTTTTGGGGGGGGGGGGGGCATTTTTTTGTATCAAGATGCATGTTGACTTAATTCAAGCATTAAAGAGAAAACAGTGTCTTCACTTTTATCTTTTTACACATTCATTTCCCACATATAATTGAATGAGGAAAGGAAAAACAAAAGAAACCAGCAACAACAGACTAGCACGTTGACTACTTGACCATAAATGTTGCTCTCCTTTCTTTCTGGCCAGCAAATTTCTCAATGACTCTCTGATTAAAGTCCGTCATCTCAGTAGTGTCATGACGTTCATTGTTCAGTCAGATATTTGAGGTCTCTTACCCCCGTTGTTGTCCACAAAACTTCAGTACCGACACTTTGAAATAAAAGACAGGGAAAGCAATAAAGGGCATTGCTAACAACACATCCAGCCAGCCACCTACGTTTCTCATAACAAGCGCGTCAAGCTCCGAGTGTAGCTTCATCCTCTGTCACTGGCCTGCTGCTGGATTTGTAAATCACGTTGGTCCGGGATCCTTTATCCTTTTTTTTCTTCCAGCGAATGCCTTGTGAAAGAATTTGGTTTAACTGCTGCCATCTCTACGAAAGTTATCATCCTAACAAGGTTTTGGAGTCGGAGTGACGATGTCGCCCGCGCACTTTCGCTTTAGTGGCCAAGAACGGAAAGTTGAATGACAGGTGACGAGAACCAATCAGATTGGATAAAATAACACGCATCCAATTCTGATTCGCCAGGGACGCAGCAACCTGAGTCCGGAGGAGGATCTTTAAGAAACCAATTAGAGACCAGCTTCAGGTCACATGCTGCCCGTAGATTTTTATACTCAGATAGACATCCATTTGTCCGGGTCCCTCGCCCATGAAACCGCATGAAACACTGAAGAACATATAAAATAGTTAACCAATCAAAGCCAGTTTTTATTAAATGCTGAGGCTCTTGCTAACAGCCGGCACGTCGTATGAGTAAACTATTTTATTTTTATTTCATTTTTATATCATTTTTGTATACATGTATATTTCTGGAATTTTGACGGGGGTGGTGCCCCAGCGCCCTCTATTGACCAGCCGCCACTGGTCAAAAGATTAAGGAAAATTATATGTTTTCATGTCATCATCCTACAACTGTAAAATGTGTTTTGTAAGTAAAAACAATGAATTATCATATATTATCATGAATTATATACAGTGAGGAAAATAAATATTTGAACACCCTGCTATTTTGTAAGTTCTCCCACTTAGAAATCATGGAGGGGTCTGAAATTGTCATCGTAGGTGCATGTCCACTGTGAGAGACATAATCTAAAAAAAAAAAATCCATAAATCACAATGTATGATTTTTTTAACTATTTATTTGTATGATACAGCTGCGAATAAATATTTGAACACCTGATTATCAGCTAGAATTCTGACCCTCAAAGACCAGGGCCCGTATTCATAAAGATTCTTAATGCAAAGAGTAGCTCCTAGTGACAAAATTCTAAGAAAATTCTTAGAAATGTGGGCGTTTACTCTTAAAATTAACTAAAAAATCCTAGTAAAGAAAAAAGTAATTCAGAAAGCATTTTAACCCTTAAAAGAGGTCTTAAGGTCAAATTTGTTAGGAGCACGGACGAGGACTTTTAAGAGGCTTAAGAGTTTCTTTAGCAGCGGAGAAAATGGCAGAAAGACGAAGAGGGAGAAGAAATGTGTTGCAGACATAGATTAGATCGTCCAGGGATCATGTTTGTTGCATTAAATCCAACTTTCAAACCACCAATTAAATAGACATGCCAGCAATCAGTGTAATTGGAAAGAGTGGAACAATGTTTATAATTCTAAGCCAATCAAATACCTTATAGGAAATTAACAGCATGGTAAATAATAAAAGGATTTATATACACTGAAAAAAATGATTTGTTGAATTTACTAAAAAATTTTATCGTAAGTGGTCGCAATCAATTTATTTGATCTCAATTTAAACAAAAACACATGCAATTCCCATAAAACCAATTCATTTTTTAAAATTAAAATAAAAAACTAAATTTAAATTATTTAAACGAGCACAAATTAATTATGCTTAATTTAATTTTTCAGTGTACATATATATAATGTGTGTGTATGTGTGTGTGAGTGAGAGAGAATGGTAAAATAGGACAATTTGCGCTTGTAAATTCAAAGTGAAGGCTTAGAATAGACCCTATACTTAAAAGCACTCCTTTTTCCCCTTTTTGGACAACCAACCAATCACTGTCTTCAAAAGACTGTGTCATACGTAGCAACGGGGTCAGCCCCGCCTCTTCACTAAGATAAAAGTTTTTGTATTTTCCTTGCTCAGAGTTGCTCTCAGATCGGTCCCGAATAGCTCTTAAGCTAAGACTCCTACGTAAAAGTTTTTAAGCTAAATTAGGAGTTTTCTGAGAGGACTCTTAGAATCTTTATTAATACGGGCCCTGTTAGTCTGCCTTTAAAATGTCCACCTCCACTCCATTTATTATCCTAAATTAGATGCACCTGTTTGAGGTCGTTAGCTGCATAAAGACACCTGTCCACCCCATACTATCAGTAAGAATCCGACTACTAACATGGCCAAGACCAAAGAGCTGTCCAAAGACACTAGAGACAAAATTGTACACCTCCACAAGGCTGGAAAGGGCTACGGGAAAATTGCCAAGCAGCTTGGTGAAAAAAGGTCCACTGTTGGAGCAATCATTAGGAAATAGAAGAAGCTTAACATGACTCAATCTCCCTTGGACTGGGGCTCCATGCAAGATCTCACCTCGTGGGTGAGTCCAATGATCCTAAGAAAGGTGAGAAATCAGCCCAGAACTACACGGGAGGAGCTGGTCAATGACCTGAAAAGAGCTGGGACCACCGTTTCCAAGGTTACTGTTGGTAATACACTAAGACGTCATGGTTTGAAATCATGTATGGCACGGAAGTTTCCCCTGCTTAAACCAGCTTTCCATGGGAGAAAGTCATGTGGTCAGATGTACTGTACTGTATTAAGGCGAGGATGACCGGGGCCATGTATTGCGAGATTTTGGGGAACAACCTCCTTCCCCCAGTTAGAGCATTGAAGATGGTCGAGGCTGGGTCTTCCAACATGACAATGACCCGAAGCACACAGCCAGGATAACCAAGGAGTGGCTCTGTAAGAAGCATTTCAAGGTTCTGGCGTGGCCTAGCCAGTCTCCAGACCTAAACCCAATAGAGAATCTTTGGAGGGAGCTCAAACCCCGTGTTTCTCAGCTACAGGCCAGAAACCTGACTGATCTAGAGAAGATCTGTGTGGAGGAGTGGGCCAAAATCCCTCCTGCAGTGTGTGCAAACCTGGTGAAAAACTACAGGAAACGTTTGACCTCTGTAATTGCAAACAAAGGCTACTGTACCAAATATTAACATTGATTTTCTCAGATGTTCAAATACTTATTTGCAGCTGTATCATACAAATAAATAGTTAAAAAATCATTCATTGTAATTTCTGGATTATTTTTTTTTAGATTGTGTCTCTCACAGTGGACATGCACATATGGTGACAATTTCAGACCCCTCCATGATTTCTAAGTGGGAGAACTTGCAAAATAGCAGGGTGTTCAAATATTTATTTTCCTCACTGTATATAGTTATGATGAAAAACAGTAAAAGGACATTCCATGAAGTCCCACTTACGATTATATTTTATTTAATAAATTTGCTTCTTATTATGTTTGCTATGAATCATGTACATGAACATGTTTTGTGTTGCATTTTAAGTTATTTAGTTCATGTTTATTGCATCGTTTCAGTGTCTTTGTGTGTATGGCCCTGTGCACCATTTAAACATGAGTATATAGTAAATAAAAGTTGATTTTTGTAACCCAAGTCAGTTGGTATGCTAACATTATATTATTAATTAAATATACAGTTTTACATTTTACAATATACAAGCACCAATATGCCGTAACGTAAACACCACAAACACTCTCACAATATTTTTTGCTGCCGCTTTTTACATTAAATGTAAGCTGTGCACTGAAAAAGCTATGATATATAAATAATGTCAGATTTTATTGCTTTCATGACTAGTGCTAACATTCAGGTTGAGAGAAATGAGAGATCTCTGACTTATTATAACCCAAAGATTACAAATAGTGCAGAGAATTGAATTAAATGACGGAAAACTGATGGAAAATATGTTTTTATTTACATAACATGGCTTTCCTTTGATGTAAAGGGAATACGCAAATAAGTTATTTTCCAAGTACTTTTTTAGGCAGGCAAAACTTATAAAGTTTGTGAAGAATCCACATCTCATATTTTGATGACAATGTATGCTATTCTTACAAACAGCACTGTGAAATATTCCTATTTTGTCACGTCATGCATCTTAAGACTTCAAATTTAAATGCCGAATCAATCTGAGAAGCAGGCAGATAATAATTATATAAATTACATTTCTGCTGAGTTTTGGTCTGTGCTTAACAGTACAGATTAAGACTAAAGTTGAGTGTATGAAAGAACCTTGAAGAACAGCTACAGGGACTGCGGTTAGCTGTGACGGCTCGTGGCGGCCACTCATATTGTTCTGCCCTCACTGTTAAACTCAGACACAGCTATTCAGATAGATAAACTCCTCGACAATTGACAGGTGTGATGTCCTTTTATTGACGTATCCTTCAATTATCGACAGAGTGAAACTACAAAAAGAAACAAATAAACAGCATGTGGACTGTATTCTAATGTAAGTTCACATGAATTATGCAAAGTCTGGCTAACATTCATCAAAACTAAAAACTATCAAATATAATCTTGTTTAACATAAATGTTCACAAATATTGTCTTTAAAGCAGCACTAGGTAGTTTTTGCTCTCGGGGTCCCCCTACAGTTGAGAAACAGTATTATCCTCTACTACTGTCGTAAACTGTCATTCTACATCAGTGGATGCATCGCACGTGCATTTGTTGACATGACAACCATGATAGCCCTGAACACTGCAGGAGTTCACATGCAGGTGTTCTGCTTGCGTCGCATTTGAAATGTCTTCATCCCAGGTACAGTGGCATATGTTTCAGCATGTCATATGAATATCATTTCATGGGTTTTTATTTTTTTCAAACGCCAAATGATCGCGATACTCACGTTTACAAGCCAGCGTCATTATAGTAGCCTAGTCTATTGGTTACCGTTTTAAGGAATCTATATGATACTTCAATTCAATGTTTGAGTGGTAGGTAATGACCATATATCGTCAATATTATAATATCAAGCTACCATAGATGAATCTGCAAATTTGAAAAATCTATTTGCATTATAACTTGAGGAAAGACAAATAAACCAATATCACAGACATGTTAGGTATCCTAAAATATGATTTTGTACTCTTACGTATTTACTTGCAAGAATGTAGCCCCTCCTCCTTCAGCTCACGCCAACGAGCAAACGCTGGCCCAATGTTGATCCTCGTCCTGCCTTTAATCCGATCACTTTCTTGTTTCCTCTTTTTGCTTTCCTCCGACAAAACCTTTGCTTTCTTATTTTTCTGTGCTGCTTCGGCCATGACTATAACATTCGGCAAACAAATGATAGTTTTTCTCGCACGTCCGAATTTAAGGAAGTGGGGGTGGTGGTGGAAGTGACGTATATGCCGTAAAGCAGTCGAATTTTGTAGTTCTTTTTTTTCTCGGGTTACTACCCGAAAAACGATACAGACCCTGTCAGGCTATGGCAGACGTGTCATTCAACCTATTGTAAGTCGATGTATCATCACAAGAGGTTTGAAAATATATTATAAAGGTTGAAAAGTTACCTAGTGCTGCTTTAAGCCTCATATTAAACATAAAATACACACAAGCAATGCTTTCTGTAAGACAACAAAGAAGGATGAATGTAGATCACGTCAGAAGTGGATTCTGCTGACAGCCATATTTCAACATGTGCTGTTTTCTAACTCTCATACTAGTAAAGGTTAAACATAATACTCGTAACAACTACAACGCCTCCTGCTGGAGGGAGAGAAAACTACTCCAACACACATATCCAAGTATTGACTGGTCCACATGTAAGAATAAAACACTCAGCACATTCTAACACTGTCTTTGACGGTAATAAATATCATCTATCTTCAGTAATCCAGACATCACTAAGATGATTTTGTCTCAGTGGACAGAGACTTCATGTTTGGCGGAAGCAAGGCTCTCTGATTTGAGTCTATAGTAAGCCTAATGGGTCAGGGCAAGGGGTCAGAGGTCACCTGCTGACCAGGAATGACAAAACTGGGAATAAAATGGCTACCACTGGAAAACTCAAAGAATTCGCTGATCCACATTCCATAGCGTTTTCCTGTTGGGAAAATACATATTTAGTGTTAGCAAGCACAGAGAAAAACTCATTTGGTGGAGTATTAAAGGTGCAGTATGTGTGTAATATTGACATCTAGTGTTTGAAATGGGGACCTGCAGTCCAAATTCAAAATATTGGAGAGTTGCCCCTTCCTCCTCAAACTCCACACTCACACGGGTTACAAGATTGAGGAAGCACAACAAGAACAAGTGCAACTGACAAAAAGTGAAAAGTCTTTCTGGGCTTTAAGCCGTCTTCATCTCTCAAACGCATCTACAATATTTTTTGTTTTAATATGCCTCTGGTCATTAGATGGATAGCGATTTACATGGTTTCCATGGCTGCAATATGCTGTGTTTTCCACCAACTGCTAACCTGGGGTGAAGAAATAGACTGGAAAGTTGAAGACACTTACTCGTCAATGCATCTATAAAGAGAAAAGCTATATCTGCCATGTTGTCACACTGTTATGTGACCTACGGCATCAACTGCGTCACTTGACTGCCATTTCCAAATGCTCTCCCATGGCCTCGTGGGATAGTAAAGTGTCCATTGGAGGGGCACTTCAGAATCTCACAGGAAGTAGTTTATCCACGTACTTTTTCGACTACTGTTTATGAATACTATACATTTAGACATACTACTCGGCTCACATATTTTTTTGCCCATTACACAGTACGGAAGTAGGTATATTCGGATGCATTTATTTTATATATTTAAAATAAAATGATGAAGTGCATCTATGATATGGTTATTATATATAATGCACAAACAAAAACACTCTCTCTGTACCTCCGGATGAAATGGATGACAGGACTGTGGCCGTCTGCGGTCCTTTTGAAACTTCAGTCTGTTGCACTTCAGAGACTCATTATGTGCTCAGAAGTCAAGGCTGATAATTATACAAACACTCGTCTTAAACAAGCTGATGTTTTTAGTTTATGGATATAAATGATCTCAATGGGCTCCATGTAACCGGAGGGGCGGAGCCACAGTCACATTTACTCTCAACAACCACCATGAAAAGGTTACTACTGGGAATCTGCTGAATCACAAACGTCCTGAGTGAGGAAACACACACAGATATGAAGAAGTGAGATTCTTGTACACAGTAGCTCTAAAAGTACTTGTCATTTGCCTGACTACAAATGCAGGTCTGTCCTATTTTATTTTTTTCTTAAAAAGTTTAGAAACCAAATATAAATGTACAATACATTTCTGCACATTAAGGTTAAAAATGAAACATTCAAACACACTAAAACATGGCTATATTGTTAAAGTGAAATCAAAATTGACGGTTCTTGTTTTCATGGAATATTGCAGTATTTTTAATACATATCATAATCCTTCATAATCCTTAATCAAAATAACTTCCCCTCCCTCTTGCAGCTCATCTCTTCTCTTCTCTGATGATGTGTTCACTGCCGTGAGGGCAGGGCAACCTGTCACTCACATGAGATCCACCAATAGCAAATCACAACAATCCAATCAATTCCCCATGGACAAAATCAAGTCCCGCCCGCATTTTTTCTTGTTCGAGAAGCCTTTTCCCTTAGATGAACATCATAATAGGGAAGAAAAGACTATTGCAACTTCTGTTCTCTTTCAGTCGGTCACGTCCGAACTACCGACGAATTGGGATCACTTCAGGGAGCCCCTATCAGCTTCGAGATATAGAGAACAGGCATTTGCATCTCGCGCTCCGCTCCGCACTGCGGGTATAAACAGGAAGCAAGAGCAGCGCACTATTGTCATTCACTTCGGAGCCGAACGGCATTGATGAAGCAAGACTGCTTTTCTAAAAGAGAGCCTATCTATAAGAGAGATACTCCAGAGAACGAGAGGGATGCTTTGTGTTGGTGAAAAGGCACAATCAGCGCGACCGCGTGCTCACTACTGCATCTGCTTAACAAACTGATGTTCTCACAGCAACTGTTGGTTCAGTGGGGGCATTTGTCTCAGTGACTGCAGACACAGGACTGCACTTATCTCCTGTGTGCTGCCGCGGTCTTCAGCACCGTTAAAAAAGCGTTTCCTCACAAAAGAGCAACACGGGTGTGACACTGCGTCTTTTTCAAGACTTCATTCCACCCGTGCGTTTCTGGATGCGGTTGTTTCCTGTGACCCCTCAAACGGGGTTCAGTCCCTTTGCTTATACCCCGATCTAGTTTCGTTTCTGGTACACCAGAAATGGGGCTACTTTGGCTGATAAGCCTGGGTGACCTGAGGTTTACAGTGAGGCTTCCCCGCCGAGTACTTCTCCGTGGGCCCCCCACTCCTCTATCACATCGCAAGCATGTTGAGACTGTGTTCGTGAGTGGTCTATGCTCTCTCATGAGAGCATAACCACGTCGGCGCATTGTTCATCTTGCCTTTTTCATAAGGGCTTGAGTGTTCAGCGCGCCGTGTGCCGTCTCACGGCCACGCCCACTATCTCACATGCCTGCTGGTAGCTTACAGATGGGATTGCTAGTCCTTAAAAAAAAAAAAAGGATCTACTGTTTCATTTGGGGCTCTAGCAGAGGACAGATGTCAATTGCTGCATCGGAGAGAGGGCTGTTATGTGTTGGAAATGGTGATGCTGAGATTCCCACTATAATAGTGGGCGCTCATGCTGAATCAGATTCATACTTGACAGCCATGCTTTCCCGGGTGGCTGAGGCGTAGTGCAACGCGTAAATCGCCTTGCCCGCCCCTTGCCTTTTTCCGGATGTGCATTGGAAGGCTTTGGCATTGTGGGACTATTTGGTGCCAAAATATGGAACACCAAAAGGGCCATAATCTGTATAAAGTTTTCCCCTCTCTCACTACCCTCATCAGTGGGATGGCAGTGCCACTGGCAGGCCACTGCGCTCTTTGTGCACAAGGGTAGTTCTGAGCCAAGGTTGAGCTGCGCACAGCGCTGGCCCTTGGCCAGACGATGTCCACCCTGGTCCAGAAACACCATTGACCCGGATTTGGTCAGGAGCTGCTCTCCCTCGGAGGAGGGCCGGAGGAAAACCATTGGTAATTCTGTTCTGCTACTGGTGTTAAAAACAGCCAATGATACCCAAATTCTTGAGAGCAGTTCCAATACCTCTGGGTCTCGGGAGTCCAGGAATGTCAACGTGTGACACAACAAAGCCTCGCCGCTCTCATTCCCCTCCCCTGAAGAGGGTGAGAATGGCAGTGTGTGTGTGACGCTACAAAGCCTCGCGACTCCCATTCCCCTCTTCACAGCGGTGCGAGGACGACAGTGTGCGACGCTATGCCTCGCCGCTCTTGTTCCCCGCTGAGGAAGGAGGTGAGGAAGGAGGTGAGGCAGACCGTGTGCGACGCCACAAAGCCTTGCCACGCTCAGCCCCTCCTTCAATCGGAGAGGGCGCTTGCCGGTGTACGACACTCCCATGCGTCCAAATCGCCAGCAGGGGGTGCTGGCTGTGGGTACGTCTGTGGTGCTGTTGCCCTGCTTGCACAGTCACTGGGAGCCTGGCCAGTGCTTCCCAGCCCGTCTCGCCGGCTTGTCCGTACCATCAGACTCGGCTGTGCGATTCAGTTCGCCTGGCACTCCCCCAAGTTCAGGGGCGTTCACTTTACCTCCGTGTCGAAGGAGGACGCCCCTGTGCTCCAGGCGGAAATCGCAGTCCTACTGGTGAAGGACGCGATAGAGCCGGTCCCTCCAGCCGATATGAAGTCTGGGATCTACAGCCCTTACTTCATTGTTCCCAAGAAAGCGACGGGTTATGGCCGATCTTGGATCTGCAATTCTTGAATCAGTCCCTTAAAGAAATGCCGTTCAGAATGCTAAACGCAGAAACGCATCTTCAGGTGCATCCGTCCCCAAGATTGGTTAGCAGCGATCGACCTGAGGGACGTGTACTTTCATGTCTCGTTTTTCCCTCGACGCAGACCGTTCCTACGCGTTGTGTTCGAGAGACTTGCACATCAGTACAGAGTCTTACCCTTCGGGCTGTCCCTGTCGCCCCGTGTCTTAACGAAATTCGCGGAGGCGGAGAGAGCATGGGGCAGAGAGAGCATGGGGCACCTCAGCCGGTTGGGGTTTCAGGCCAAGGGAGAAAAGAGCAAACTCTGCTGCACGCAAAGGATCTCTTTTCTCTGTACAGAGCTGGACTCGGTCGGTCTGACAGCGCGCCTCACGAGGAGCGCATCCAGTCTGTATTGAACTGCTTGAACTCGTTCAAACGCAGGAGGAACTCGTTCAAGCACGTTCTGGTCCGTACGGACAGCACAGCGGCTGTTGCGTACGTCAAAGAAAACAGGGTGGTCTACGCTCCCATCGCATGTCACAACTCGCCCGCCATCTCCTCCTCCTCTGGAGTTAGAAGCATCTGAGGTCGCTTCATGCCATTCACATTCCGGGCCTGCTCAATCGTGCAGCCGATGAGCTGTCACGTCAGCAAGTGTTCCCGGGAGAGTGGAGACTCCATCCCCAGGTGGTCCAGCTGATCTGGAGTCACTTCGGGACCGCACAGATAGACCTGTTTGCCGCCCCGGACACGACCCACTGCCAGTTGTTTTATTCCCTGACCGAGGGGACCCTTGGCTCGGATGCTCTGGCACTCAGCTGACCCCGGGGCCTACGCAAATATGCGTTTTCCCCAGTGAGCCTTCTTGCACAGACACTGTGCAACATCAGGGAGGATGAGGAGCAAGTCCTGTTTGTTGCCCTGTATTGGCCTAACCGGACTTGGTTCCCGGAACTAGTGCTCCTCGCGACAGCACCTCCTTGGCCCATTCCTCTGAGGAAGGACCTCCAGACTCAGAGACAGGGCACCCTTTGGCACCCGCGTCCAGACCTCTGGAAACTCCATGTCTGGTCCCTGGACGGGATGCAGAGGTTCTAGGTGGCCTACCACAGGACAGTGTAGACACCATCACTTTCGCTAGAGCTCCCTCTATGAAACGGCTCTATGCGTTGAAGTGGAACCTGTTCGTCGATTGGAGCTCTTCTCTCCAGGAAGACCCCCGAAGATGTTTGATCAGTTCGGTGCTTTCCTTCCTACAAGACGGGTTCCTCCACCCTCAAAGTTTATGTTGCCGCTATCGCCGCTAATCATGAAATGGTAGATGGAAAGTCCTTAGGTAAGCATGTTCTGATTGTTAGGTTCCTGAGGGGGGCGAGGAGACTAAATCCGCCTCACCCTCCCTCTATACCCTCTTGGGACTTAACTCTGGTGCTAACCGCACTGCAGAGGGTGCCCTTTGAGCTTTTGCAGTCAGCTGAGTTAAAAGTTCTGTCTCTGAAGACAGTACTCTTGACTGCATTGGCCTCCATCAAGAGGGTAAGGGACCTGCAGGCATTTTCGGTCGACGAATCGTGCCTGGAATTCGGGCCTGGTAACTCTCATGTAATCCTGAGACCCCGGCCTGGATACGTGCCCAAGGTTCCCACCACTCCCTTCCGGGACCAGGTGGTGAACCTGCAAGCGCTGCCTTCGGAGGAAGCAGACCCAGCCCTAGCATTTCTCTGTCTGGTCCGCGCCCTGCGGACTTACGTCGACAGAACGCAAAGCTTCAGGACCTCAGAGCAGCTCTTCGTCTATTACGGAGGACAGCAGAAGGGAAAGGCTGTCTCCAAGCAGAGGATGGCCCACTGGATAGTGGATGCCATCGTCTTGACGTATGAAACCCAAGACGTGCCCTGCCCGCTCGGGTTAAGAGCCCACTCCACTAGGGGTGTTGCGTCTTCCTGGGCGTTGGCTCGTGGCGCCTCGCTGACAGATATTTGTAGAGCTGTGGGCTGGGCGATACCTAACAAGTTTGCTAGATTCTATAGCCTGCGTGTAGATCCAGTAGCTTCCCGTGTGCTCACTTCCCATAGTCAGTAACACCGGAGTGCTCGTTCTAGTGTCGGCTTGCTGTGCCATTCCCTTCCCCATGGAACGGATACGTGCGCTTATCTGCTCCAGTCGAGTACCCTAAGGATAGGTGAACCCTGTCGAGTCTCCGCAACCCGCGGCAGTCGGATGTGGCGGAGCATCCAACACCAGGTTTAACACTCGTATGCATTGGTGGAACTTGTGTTAGGCTGGGTTCCATATGTTGTGACCTCCACGGCGGTCCCATATGTGTATTCTTCCACGGTACAGCTCCCTTCGGTGAGTTCGTGTCTTTCCCTCAGCAGAGCTCCTCTGCCGTCCCAGTATGGTGTTGTTCTCCTGCCGTAATTGGCCGGGGCCACCCCTGGGACTTCCGTATGTTGCACTGCCCAAGGCCAGTCCATACGTGTATTCTCCACATGGTAACTCCCTCTGGGCATGATGTGGCTTCCGCAGCGGGCCCTCCGTGCACGCTTTCCCAGCGTTATCCAATAGTCTGCTGTGTGGGTCTTGCAGAACAGCAGTGTGACTTTCCCTGCATGAGTTTTCCCGCCCGGAACAGACAGGGTCTGAGGGGCTCTGTGCTGGGTGCTGGAAGTGGTAGTAACTGTGGCGTTTTCCAAAGGGATCCCAATTCGTCAGTGACGTCCGACGTACGTTGAACGTGACCGTCTGAAAGGGAAGGTTTCGGTTACATATGGTAACCCTCATTCCCTGAAGTTGCTGTACCATCACTGCATGGCCGAGTCACTAGTTCGGCTCCTCAGTGAAACAATAGTGCGCTGCTCTCGCTTTCTGTTTATACCCGCAGTGCGGGGCGGAGAGCGAGATGCAAATCTTGCACGCCAATGGCCCATTGGCCTGTTCTCTATATCTCGAAGCTGATAGGGGCTCCCTGAAGTGATCCCAATTCGCCGGTGACATCCGACGTACGTCTCCGTTCCCTCCTTCAGGGAATGAGGGTTACCATACGTAACCGAGACGTTTCTTCTGTTCATCGTAGGGTGTTGTGTATATTTCACACTTGTTGTACCTTCTTGGATTTGCCTCTGCTTTGTTTTATTAATGTTAATAACCTCATTTGTACTCCATCTTCCTTGTCATCATACTTTGTTGAGCTACTCCTGACAAGAGAACAGTTGATGGACATGTGGATTAAAACTTTAAAGTGTTAAATTTGTATTCCTGAAATGTTTGTTAAATGAGATTAAAAAAGTAATATTGTAAATGTGGCATACGAGCGGCGTGCAACAGATACAAAATAAATTGATAATCGTGGTGCTGAAGCACCAGATTTTTGTTTAAAGACCGACTATGCCCCCCCGGGGGCTTAATACCAGGGAATCACCCAAACCAAACAAGCACACAAGGCTCACAGATTCATATCGGTTGGAGTCAGGCATGAGACATAGGTGGAGTATACAAAATGGTAAAATCAGCTTTATTAACTGGAAAATTTGATAAAAAGGTCAATCAAACACGATAGATACAACAGTCATCATTTTGAAGGAGTGAAATGAACATTGGACACGTTCTTCCTGTAAAAATTGGGATCGGCAGTCAGGATCACGCACCCCAAGGGGCTTCACTACTCTCCTAAAGAGAAAAACACACATGCACTCAACGCACACACACACAACCTGACACCTCTGTGTGGCACAGCAAACACTCCACAGTACCACCACCAAGATGAGGGCTGCTACACTGTCTCCTTGCCGTCCCAATTCTATAATAAAGAACACACATACACGTAAGACATACACCACAATAAACTAATAGGTAAACCATAATATACACAAAGAGGGAACAACCCTCCAAGAAAATCAAGAAAAAGAATAAACAAAAATACAATACAAGAAAAACAATTAGGCCCAAAAGCGTATACTTTTCATGTCAGAAAAGCAGGAACAAAATAGTACACAGTCTCATGAGTAGAGGGATACGCACCGGCCGGTAACATCACAATATGGCTCTGTACTAAGCACACCACCCTGAAATTCAGGATACATTTATGAGAGCACTTAGGCCAACAAATACCGTGACAGTATTAAGACAGGGCAGGCCAAAATGCACTTCATACCAGGGGCCAGGGAGGCCACACTAAAACACAAAAAAACAAAAACAAACATACAAATATAGTAAACAAATATAGTGAACGTAAGTGTAATGGGGTGCCCCCCTGCAAGTGAGCTCTGTTGCGTGAGTGGATGGAGCTGGGCGGAAGTTAAGCTCGCGGCCCCTTTAAAAATGCGGTGATTTCCCGTTCACTTCCGTTTCCCTGGTGCATCTCGAGAGCATTCTGGTTTGCGTTAAGCATTGTGCTCGTTCAGCGCCGTTGACCTGTAGGGCTGAAAATCCTCTCTCATTTTGGGCCTGAGGGTGTTCAACCTCATCAACGCATTTTGGGGTACGTCACTGCATATGATTGTTGCCGCATTATTAATTTTAGCAATGGCATTTATTAATGGTGGCTTATTTATTTAGCGTGATCCAGACAGTATTGGTGGATTGTTCACCACTCTTACCGAGGGCCGGTTGATTCTGCTGCAGGTAGGTTTTATGTGACTTTGGAAGTCGTTTGTTACTGAATGTAATTTTAGATTCTATATTTATGTAATTACAAGTGTGCACATGGTTAACAATTTTATAGAAATCGGTCTGCTGCTGTTTTGCTGCTGTGCGGTGGCTCATCACTGCATCCCGCAAGGTTTCCTTCAAGTACACACGATCGTGTG
>JARQWZ010002853.1:0-198116 GCA_033150135.1 Gobio occitaniae | reverse complement strand
ATCAATACTCATCACAGCTGATCAATACTCATCACAGCTGATCAATACTCATCACAGCTGATCAATACTCATCACAGCTGATCAATACTCAGAGCTGATCAATACTCATCACAGCTGATCAATACTCATCACAGCTGATCAATACTCATCACAGCTGATCAATACTCATCACAGCTGATCAATACTCATCACAGCTGATCAATACTCAGAGCTGATCAATACTCATCACAGCTGATCAATACTCATCACAGCTGATCAATACTCATCACAGCTGATCAATACTCAGAGCTGATCAATACTCAGAGCTGATCAATACTCATCACAGCTGATCAATACTCATCACAGCTGATCAATACTCAGAGCTGATCAATACTCATCACAGCTGATCAATACTCATCACAGCTGATCAATACTCATCACAGCTGATCAATACTCATCACAGCTGATCAATACTCATCACAGCTGATCAATACTCATCACAGCTGATCAATACTCAGAGCTGAGTGATCAATACTCATCACAGCTGATCAATACTCAGAGCTGAGTGATCAATACTCATCACAGCTGATCAATACTCAGAGCTGAGTGATCAATACTCATCACAGCTGATCAATTCTCATCACAGCTGATCAATTCTCATCACAGCTGATCAATTCTCATCACAGCTGATCAATACTCATCACAGCTGATCAATACTCATCACAGCTGATCAATACTCAGAGCTGATCAATACTCATCACAGCTGATCAATACTCAGAGCTGATCAATACTCATCACAGCTGATCAATACTCATCACAGCTGATCAATACTCATCACAGCTGATCAATACTCATCACAGCTGATCAATACTCATCACAGCTGATCAATACTCATCACAGCTGATCAATACTCAGAGCTGATCAATACTCATCACAGCTGATCAATTCTCATCACAGCTGATCAATACTCACAGCTGATCAATACTCAGAGCTGATCAATACTCATCACAGCTGATCAATACTCATCACAGCTGATCAATACTCATCACAGCTGATCAATACTCATCACAGCTGATCAATACTCACTCGGATCGACTCCTCGGCCTGCGTTAGCTCTTTCAAATCCTTCTCTCCGTCTTGAATGTTCTGCAGAAACTTCACACGTGTTTCCATTAACTTCCTCTGGCAACAGAAAATAGTTCAATATTTTAGTTTTTAACCGCAAATAAAACTTGTAAATGCACATTATATTAGATATTCATATCGTTAGTTCATGTTAGCTAATGCAATCTTATTGTAAAGTGGAAAAGGGTGCTTAAGATTATTATGGTCTTCACACAAAGAAAAAAAAAGTACACTTACAAAGAACAAAAAAACAATGAGGGTTACAAACAATACTCCAAAAGCAAACTATGTTATCTTAAAGGACTTACACCATGAAAGAGTCTTACATCCGATAGAATTATTCGAGTTTCTTAACGAGTTTACATATTTATTAAAATCTTTCCTGAAAATAAAAAAGTAGGGAGTTTTCTTTGAAAATGTACATTATTGAATGTAAAATTTAGCACAATAAAGCAGTAAATTAATAATAAATTTACAACGAGAAGGGTCTAAATTCAAAGAATAACCGAAAAACACAATTTGTGAGGTTATACAAAAGTTTGGATATAAATATTTTTTGACAAAATTTGAAAAATCAATCCAGAAGACTTTACAGTAAGTACAGTCCCAAAATAAGTGATTAATTGTCTCTTCATACTGAAGGCAAAAATAGCAATTGGGTGAAATACTATTGTTAAATTTATAATTTATCGGATAACAATTATGGATAATTTTAATAGAAACTTCAACAAAATTAGATAAGAAGAATTTTTGTTGAAGAAGCCAAAACTCTTCCCATTCGCTGGTAGGGACTACAACGAGCTTCCTCAGAAGTTAGTGACATCACTAACCCTAAAATTTACATAAACCCCGCCCCCGGGAACACACAACAAAGGGGGGTGAGATTATCATAACAGAATATGCTAATCAATGACTCTTAAATTCATCAAATATCCCTTCAGAAACGTCCTGTCTCTCTCATTCTACATGTTGTCTCTTCTTCTTGAGTCTCTCCATCATTGTCTGAGAGGTTGATTACATGAGCTCTCGAAGCTCCGCCCCGTGAGCAGCAGCTCATTTGCATTTAAAGGGACACACACTAAAAAAATGCTATAAAAAATGATCTGTGGGGTATTTTGAGCTAAAACTTCACATACACACTCTGGGGACATCAGAGACGTATTTTACATCATGTAAAAAGGGGCAATCAACCACCCCTTTACAGGGGCGGGGCCAGAGGGGGGGCCTGGGGTGGCACGGGCCACCCCCAAAATGTAATTGGCCACCCCAAGTGTCTCAGATGGCGAGCAAATATTGAGTTCTCTTTAAAGTCTTGCGCTTAAACGGACAAATTCACACAAAAATTGTCAACATGAGCGTCTGGAGTATCCTAGAAAACTAATAATTCCTGCTGTCTGTGTTTTTAATGTTAATCAAACAACAAAAGACAAGGAAATCCCTCACTGCTTTAGCTTTTGTAACTTTAATAACAATCTTTAATTTATACAGTCAAATATGCAATGCTATTTTAAATTTGATTACTGATATTCAATGTCTGTACCTGAGAACTAATGTTAGACCTACCAGAAAAACCTGAAAAGCACTGCTTATTTTATTAGTATCTTTGCTCTGATTGTATTTATTTGTGCTTTTGCATAGTTCGATTATTTGTTTTTATTTTCTTTATTTTTATTTGACAGTAGTTCTTTTTTCCCTGAATATAGTAATTTGAACAGTAAGACCCCTAGTAGCCTAAATATTCACATAATAAATATGTATTACAGGCCCCCACTAATTATTCTAGAAATAAGTTAATTCAACGAAGGTAACCTATTTTGCTGTATATTTTTGATTTTTTGAATGCATACTCTACATGTTTTACCATTTATGAACTATCATTTACCATTCATATCTATGCAACCAATAAATAAATTACTACTAAAGTACAAAATTGTTGAGAAAAACTAATTTCTTAATGGATCTAGTCCCTTAATTTTTCTCTCAAAATTCTACTACTGTTGAGTTATTTGTTGTTTCATATCACATTTGAAGTTGCTCATTTTTAATTCTTTTTCACTCATTATAATAAGTTTTGTTTAGGGCTGTCAAAAGATTAATCGCGATTAATCACATCCAAAATAAAAGTTTGTGTTTACATAATATATGTGTGTGTACTCTGTTCATTATTATTTATATATAAATACACACACAAGCATGTATATATTTAAGAAAAAAATATTATTTTTTATATATAAAACATTTATATTTATATATATTATAGATTATATAAATGTATATACATGCAAATATTTCTTAAATATATACATGAATGTGTGTGTATTTATATATAAATAATAATTAACAGAGTACACACACATATATTATGTAAACACAAACTTTTATTTTGGATGCGATTAATCGCGATTAATCTTTTGACAGCCCTAGTTTTGTTATCAATAATATACAGTTATTATTACCTCCAGTCAGGCACGGATTTAGAAAGCAGAACTCGTGGCCCAAACTCACACAGCTTAAAAAACTATTTGTCCTAAACATGACACAAGCTTATATTAAGGGCTTCAAAATAACTGGTAACACAGTTAACAAGTTTTAAGCAGTTTGCCCTGTGTAAAAGATTTGTGCTGTTTAATGCGTTTAAGAATTTTTTTTGTTGATTTTCTGTAGCATAAAGCCTCAAAATTAAAAAGTTTGATTTCATTAAATAAAAAAAGTAAAAAAAATAAAAAAAAATTAGGCTATATATATATATATATATATATATATATATATATATATATATATATATATATATATATATATATATATATATATATATAATTTTATATATAAGAAAATTGTAATATAGGCCTAACCGTAGAAAGAAAAGTAGCTACACAGAATAATAGGCCTATAGCCTAAGTTACTTTTTTTTGTAATTGCGATTACATTTTATTGAACGATTACATAATTGTGGCCTCCGTAATTGTAATCACAATTACAAATTCGATCAATTGTGCAGCCCTGTCAGGAGAGGACGAGCTTTCTGCAAGTGAATCTCCGCTAAAATTCAAGCTTCCGTGAATGAGCGCGCACAATTGAATAAATCAAAGGAAGCACAATAGAATAGTAGTGCAATCATTCTGACTAAAACGGGCAATTCTAGGATTTTCATTTTATGGGGGCTCAGCCCCCAGTGAGGGTATAAAAAACACCCTAAACTGGTAACACTTTAGTTTAGGGTCCAATTCTTACTATTAACTGCATATTAGGATATTGGCTTACTCCCCCGAGAAAATTTTGATTTCTATGACCTAATGTGCATTTTAAGTTGTTCTGAACGCCAAAACATTAGATATAGCAATACCTTGAAAACCATGTCAGTGGGTAGATATGAATGATAAAGTTTTTCCATTTTTGTCAGTGAAGACAGTAAAACATATGTTTTACTGATATTTATATGTTTTATGAATCATTTTCATAGATATGTTAATTTACTGAAGGCTACTTGGAAAGCTAGGTAACTAAATTTATTAAATTAATTCACACTATGCGCACATTCATTATTAATCTGCCCAATACAGGCTGTGAAAAAAGCTGAACTTTTTTATTTACTGAATGCTACAAATGGAATTATTAATTTACAATATGCACACATTCATTACTATTAATCTTATGCCTAATCGGATGAAAACGGCTTTGTTAATATTTCTTATTTGTTAATTAGCTATATTTTAAATGACATTACATTGGCCAATTCAATTGAAAATGTCGAAATTAGACAAAAGTTTATTAATTTGAGTGAACATTTCTGACTTAGAGAAGCAGCTGTCAACTATGAAATGTTTAGTTTAGCTTCATATCTCGCACTTGACGTCGAGTCGTGCTGCCAAATTTCGCGCTCAGCCTCAGCAGCTTCTGTGCGTTCATAAAGCCCGCCTACTCTGATTTGATTGGTTTTCTCAAATATTTTGACATTGACATTTATTTCCGTTTTAATTATTTTGTTAAATCAAGTTAAACTAAATGGAAATGACAAATGACTAGCTGAAATAAAAATATATTTTATTTTACTTGAGTTAACATGTTTTCATGTTCTTAGTTTTAGTTTGAGTTAACTTAGTTACTTATAACCCCAATAATAGCCCTGCAAGTTAGATTATATGATTATTAGTAGCTAGCCTACTTTAGCAAATAGTTTATGTAAAATGTATTAAAAAAAGCGCTTTTTTTAATCACATAAAATAGTGATTTAATCAGTCTAACGATTAAATATAGCTTAAAGATTAAAAACAACAAAGCGATACTTCTGCAGTGATCTGACGGGAAAAGACGAAAGATATCCTGATCTCATACAGAGCAGACGTGCCTTCTATCTGCTCCCCGCTCTGCTTTGGCGCTGATCTTTTTGTCTTTTTTTCTTGACTCCCTGCTTGCTGGACTCCTGAAAATACTGAAATGGAATTAATTAACTGGTCTCTCAGCGCGATTGACAAGATTTTCTCACTGAGGAAAGGTGCTCCGGGAGAACCCACCTGCCCGGGCGGGACCTTCCCCGCGGGCTACACGCGGGACGCCTGGAACAACTGGCAAGGCCTGTGCCTGGAAGTCCTGTCCGTGGAGGATATTGAGGATTTATTCATAATTGGCATTATGATAGTGGGGTTCCTATTTCTCGGCCTTGGGATTGCCCTGACCTATCGTAAATTGGTAAGACAGCTGCCAGTAAATTCA
This sequence comes from Gobio occitaniae, assembly GCA_033150135.1. Lineage (NCBI taxonomy): Eukaryota > Metazoa > Chordata > Actinopteri > Cypriniformes > Gobionidae > Gobio > Gobio occitaniae. The sequence goes on along the minus strand of JARQWZ010002853.1, from coordinate 192,302 downwards.
CCCAGCCGCTGTCTGTGGAAATTAAAGCCACTGACGCTGAGGATCAGAACGGATTGATTGATTATGGTCTGGAAAATTACCGAAGATCAGCTAAATGGATTAAGATATTTTCCCTCATCCCAACGTCCAGCTTGTCCCTATCTCTCGGTTGGGAGGTCAGCTTGACAGCTGGGTCCTGCTATCTTGCTTTCATTCCCTGTGCACGGCCATATCTCCTTTCAAGGACAAGCGACAGAACTGAACTTTGAAAACATCTTAAGTTATGGCTAACATTCTCACACAACACAGGAAGCTTCAAGACTCTTACTCGCATCACACACACCTCACCCCATCCCTGCCCCCATCCAACCGTCTGCCTCCCCTTTCCTCCTTCCTATCTCCCTTACTATTCCCAACAAAAAATCCCATCACGTGACCACGTGTACTGTGTGTACTATGTATGTAATGTTTGCATGTATGCTTAGCAATCTGCATTTCTTTATTTCCGGAGAGCGTGTGGCGGCGCTTTAAATAGCTGCGGCTCGGAGGCTTACTCCAAACTTCATTTCGTTGCATTGTACTTGTACATGTGTAATGACAATAAACTTGAATCTCATCTCATCTCATAGAATTATAGAATTATAGAAAGAAAAAAATATGTGAAATATTAGGTGAATGTAGGCTACCCTCAACTAGAGAATGAGTCCTACATATTAGGCTTTGCATTGATAAGCCTCGAACGCGTATCTGGTCATACAAATGAACAGTCATTAATACAACAACGTTACATGATTTAAAAAGCAACATATCGTACGGGGACAGATGGGTGGTGAAATCTTATGAAAAGTTTAGTTTATGAAAGAATTGCCTCTAGCTCGCTCTAGCTAAATCAGAAAAAAATATTTATTTAGGAGGTGGGTCGGTGGACGCAGATTCGGAAGGCTTCTGCGCCGATCCGGGCATTTAATCAGGGTTTTTAATAAGGGGGGAAAGTAATAGATGCCTACGGTAATGTAGCCTACGTTAACCTACCGCCGGCGCGCCGTGCAGGCTCTTTATCTGCGTCCAGCAGACTTTTGAAAAAAGTGGAGATGGTTGGAATAATGCTAATTAAATCCTCTCTGGTATTCTTCTCCCTTTTTACTTTCTGTTTTGTGGCTCCACCGTTTTTTTTATCCATGTCGGGGTTTTTTTTCGATGTCCTCAACTCTCTTTTTTTCACACTTCTACCGCCTGTCTTGCAGCTATCAACAGTTTCCGCAGTAAGCTCATCAGACACAGCCGATACTGGTCATGATACTTTTTTTTGTGTGCAAATAAATTATTGTTGACACGCATACACACAAACAAACACACACTCATTCATTCATTTTATTTTAAAATGGGATGAAGCCACACAGTTAGTGGGGTCTAGGAGGTCCCCTAGAGGTCGGAGGCCCCCGGGCACTGGCCCAATCGGCCCGGTGGTAAATCCGGCCCTGCCTCCAGTGTAGGGCTATTTATACTGGTTCACTGTTTACATGTATTTAAATGTGCCACACCTCTCTGAGCCTGCTCTCTAGACCCGCTCCTGTATGGAGACTGTAATAACTTGCATGAGACAGCTCTGTTCAGTATGGGTCTTTACTCAAGGGAATCAGCAGAGTTCAGTCCACTTGATGCATCACAGGTGGCTTCCATATGCACCCTCCCCAGTTCTTCTTTGCTGCTTTTAAGTCAAGTCAAACAGCATTAGATTGCCCCCTATAGGTCACTCCACAACAGAGACAGATTAGTCTCATTAATAATTCCCGCAAAAAACAAGATTGTAAGTTGTAAATCTACGAATTGTGTTTTGCATTTGTGAAATGTATTTTATGAATGTATAATTTTAATTTGCGCACGTGAATTTGGTTTTATTCATGTGAAATTGGCTACACATGTGTGCATCTTGTTTTTTGCGGGAATTATTACTGAGACTTATCTGTGTCCATACTCCTGCCCCTTTAGTTGAAAAGTTAGTTTTGTTCTGGGTTTCTGACACACACATGACATCTAGATTGTCATATACGGTCTATGCCTACCTGTCTGTCCGCTCTTTCCTCAGATGCCGAGATGGTGTCGTGACTCTTGTGTTCATGTATCGCACACAGCACACACACACACACACAGCTGGTCAGTGCGACAGAACACGTCGGTGAGCTTCCCGTGCTGAGGGCAGGTGATGCTCTGGAGATCCGTGGCGTCGGTCAGCTGGTGTTTCCTCCACCCGTGGAGCTCGTTGTGCCGCTCCAGGTGCGCGCCGCAGTAAGACGCGAGGCAGGTGAGGCAGGACCGGGTGGCTCTGGTGGTTCTCGAGGTGCAGGAGTCACAGCTCACATCTCCACGAGCCTTATCCTCAGCCTGTGTCCTCATCTTCATCAGCTTCTCGGAGAGCTCCTTCACCTGCAGCCAGTCTGAGAGAGCAGGTCTGTGCGTAAAAGTCTGCTTGCATCGAGGGCATCGGCACACATCCTGATCCCACAGACCCTTGATGCAGTCCGCGCAGAAACGGTGTCCACAGGGAATAATCGCTGGGTTTCTGAAGAGATCCAGACAGATGGAGCATGTGAGAGATTCCCGGTCGAGGGAAGCTGCCATTTTGCTGCATTAAAATGAAACCAAACTTGGACGCCTCAGTTTCGATTGTATGGAAACGAGTGTGACTCAACACCAGGCAACTCCCGAAGGAAGGAATCTCTGTTTTTCTTACATTTTAAGCACTCATCTATGTCTCCGTAGGCTATTACAGTCAGAAAGCGTTTATTTCACACATGCAGACGAATATCAAACGCGAAACCGAGTTTTGAAGGCGTTTTGCGTTGCCACTTTCTTTCTAGGAAGTGTCCCGTTCCCATAAGCCTCCTAAGAGTTTTTTTTGTTTTTGAAAAATGATATTTTATTCGTTAATATGTCCTCGTAAGTGACCGGGGAGTTGTTGTTGTCCTGGCGAAACCTCAAAACAAATGATAGGCTAGTTCTGAAAAGCCCTGAATGTGCTCTTTACAGGACATCCAAACTGAAAAGAGAAATTCACTCAAATATAATGTCCTCGTACGACCCAGGAGGATAGATTAGCTCGTACTGTAGGCCTACACAGAAAAAAAGGTGTTCAAATTGTACCTTCAGGGGTACAACAGGTCATCTTTGTACCTTTTTTACTCCTAAAAGAGGTGCATATTAATACATTAGAGTACATATATGCACATTAAGGTACTATTATGAACCTTTTTGTGGTGAAAAAAAGGTACAAAAATGACGTTTTAAGGGTACTGCCCCAGCTGTTGTACCCCTATAAAGGTACAATTTTAACACCTTTTTTTCTCAGTGTATATGCCGATATGCACAATGGACATTATTTGTGTGACATGCGGTGTGTCTGAGATTTGAATGCATATTTTGATATGAATTCTTTTTGCAATCGTCAAAACAAAAGTCTGATAAAACACACTATCATGAAGAGATATCCCGACTTGTAAAGGATTGGAAATATGTGGTAATGTTATGTGTCATATATAGCTAATAGATGTATATCATGTGTTGCTGTGTATTTTAGAGTCATACTGTAATATCGTGGGTTTCCACTAGATGGACTCACTGTCTCGCAGCTGAACTCGGGTTAGAAATAAACCTTCAGAGAACAAAAAAAATCAATATTAATATAGGCTGTCAGTGATGATCTGTCATTTCATTTATTTGTATTTAGTTACTATTGTATTCTTATTTGATTTTACATTGTTTGTTAAAAGTCTTGAGAACATATGAGTTGGTTTGTATTTCTGGAATTCAATAAACACACACACACACACACAATAATTCCTTCATACCAAAGCGACCGATCATAACCTGCGATACTGAGGGAAAGAACCAAATATGATTTCCTCCTCTAGTTTAACATTTAAACCTCATGAAGTTAATTTGACATTTCCTTCGAGTGTTAATCTAATTCTTCAGAGAGTAAAATAACACTACATTAGATTTAAATAACTAAAAACATTCATGTAACTCTTGACTTTGAACAGAACACACTTACCTTTAGAATAATAAACTCTTAATATGTCATATTTGTTCTCCTAATTGTTCACATGCCTAATGCAATTTTAATACAATTCTTGTAGGTACAATGCTTGTTATTTGTCAAAATGAACCCACAAAACGATGCACTTTCTTTTCCCCACACCAAAATGTCAAGTCAAGTCAAGTCAAGTCAACTTTATTTATATAGCGCTTTTCACAAAGTAGATTGTTTCAAAGCAGCTTTACAGTGTTAAACAGGAAAATAATGCAGCATAATTTTATTCAGCCGCATAGCCACTCCGGAAAAAACGCTGATGTCATCAGCCCATCTCAACCATCACACAGCAACAGTGTGGGCTTTAGATCAATAATTCGATCAGTAATTTAGTTTAAATGGTTAATTTAGTTTATTATTTAGATTTATTTCGATGTTTATTTGAAAAATTTAGTGTCCTCAACTGAGCACGCCAAGCCAGAGGCAACAGTGGCAAGGAAACCAAAACCCCATCAGGAGCAGAATGGAGGAAAATAAACCTTGGGAGAAACCAGGCTCAGTCGGGGTGCCAGTTCTCCTCTGGCCAATTAACAAACAGCGTATGATTATTATTATTATTCTGGCAGCTTTACAGCTCAGAGGTCATAATAGATCAGAATATTCTAATGATCGGAGGCAACACGCTGGAGACGAGTTTATTGAGGATGACATATCGATTTAAGTATTATTTAATTGTAATATTCGAACAATCTCAGTCAACACGCCGGAGACGGGTTTATTGAGATGCCGTGTCGATGAGGCAGTTGCAGGGGGAGTCTAATCACGGTCTCTCAGACACTTCAGGGTCATGTGTTGGTCTTCTCTGGGCGCAGGTCCACCATCTGAACTGGATACGGCCCGGATCCGGCTGACTGCAGTAAACCTCGGGATAAACAGAGAGACTAGCATTAGCGTAGATGCCATTCTTCAGATGATGTCACGAGTACATCAGGTGTTATGGGAAGTGTTCCCGGTTCCGGCTGACCTAGTTAATGTAGCCTAACAATCATTTCATTGAAAAAGTGTTTTATGTGTATGCCACAGTAAAGAGATGTGTTTTTAGTCTAGATTTAAACTGACAGAGTGTGTCTGCTTCCCGAACAATGTTAGGAAGACTGTTCCAGAGTTTAGGTGCTAAATAGGAAAAGGATCGACCGCCTGCAGTTGATTTGGATATTCTCAGTATGATCAACTGGCCAGAGTTTAGAGGCCGCAGTAGACGTGATGGAGTATAATATGTTAAGAGCTCGCTCAAGTATTGGGGAGCTAAACCATTTAGTGCTTTGTAAGTAATAAGTAAGATTTTAAAATGTATGCGATGTTTAATAGGCAGCCAGTGCAGTGTTGACAGAACTGGGCTAATCTGGTCATACTTCCTGGTTCTAGTAAGAACTCGAGCTGCTGCGTTTTGGACCAGCTGGAGTTTATTTATTAAGCGAGCAGGGCAACCACCCAGTAGAGCATTACAATAATCTAACCTTGAGGTCATGAACGCATGAACTAACTGTTCAGCATTTTGCATTGAGAGCATGTGCCGTAATTTAGATATATTTTTAAGATGGTAGAAAGCAGTTTTACAGATGCTAGAGACGTGGCTTTCAAACGAAAGATTGGTATCAAAGAGCACACCCAGGTTCCTCACTGACGACGAGGACTTGACAGAGCAGCATCAAGTGTTAGACAGTATTCTAGGTTACTACTTGTGGAGCTTTTTTGTCCAATAATTAAAAATTCTGTTTTTTCTGAATTGAGTTGCAGGAAATTACCGGTCATCCAATGTTTTATATCAGCTATGCATTCCGTTAATCTTGTGAATTGGTAAGTTTCTTCAGGGCGTGAAGAAATATAGAGCTGAGTATCGTCAGCATAACAATGAAAACTAACGCCATGCTTCCTAATGATATCTCCCAGTGGTAGCATGTACAGGGTGAAGAGTAGCGGTCCTAGCACTGAGCCTTGTGGTACTCCATACTGAACTTGCGATCGGTGTGACATATCTTCATTTACTACTACAAACTGATAACGGTCGCATAGGTATGATTTAAACCATGATAATGCAATTCCACTAATACCTACATAATTTTCGAGTCTATTCAAAAGAATGTTGTGGTCGATAGTATCAAATGCAGCGCTAAGATCGAGTAACACTAATAGAGAGATACAGCCACGATCAGATGATAAGAGCAAATCATTTGTAACTCTGATGAGAGCAGTCTCAGTGCTATGATACGGTCTAAATCCTGACTGGAAATCCTCACAGATACCATTTCTTTCTAAAAAGGAACCTAATTGTGAAGACACTGCCTTTTCAAGTATTTTTGACAGAAAGGGTAGATTTGAGATTGGTCTATAATTGACTAAATCTGTAGGATCAAGTTGCGTTTTTTTAATAAGTAGTTTAATAATAGCCAACTTAAAAGTTTTTGGTACATATCCTAATGACAAAGATGAATTAATGATATTAAGAAGAGGATCTATGACCTCTGGTAGCATCTCTTTTAATAGCCTAGTCGGTATAGGGTCGAGCATACATGTTGTTGATTTTGATGATTTAACGAGTTTAGCCAATTCTTCTTCTCCTATAGCAGTGAATGAGTGTAATTTTTCCTCAGTGACACTACAATGCTCTGTCTGATGTGATACTGTAGTAGACGGCTGCATGGTTAAAACATTTTTCCTAATATTATCAATCTTACATGTGAAGAAGTTCATAAAGTCATTACTGCTGTGCTGTTTACAATCATCAGAAGTTGAAGCTTTATTTTTTGTTTATTTAGCCACTGTATCGAATAAATACCTTGGGTTGTGTTTGTTTTCTTCCAAGAGAGTTGAGAAATAAGCAGATCTAGCAGTTTTTACGGCCTTTCTGTATGTGATCATGTGCTCTTTCCACGAATTACGAAATACCTCTAATTTTGTTTTCTTCCAGCTGCGCTCCATTTTTCTGGCTGCTGTTTTAAGGGCCCGGGTGTGCTCGTTGTACCACGGCGTTGGACTATTTTCTTTAATCTTCTTTAAGCGCAGAGGAGCAACTGTGTCTAAAGTACTGGAAAAGAGAGAGTCAATAGTTTCTGTTGCAACATCGAGTTCTTCTATACTATCTGGGATGCTGAGCAGATGATACTGATGAGGGAGATTATTTAAAAAGCAATCTTTAGTAGCGGCAGTGATTGTCCTGCTATTTTTGAAGCGAGGGGGCGGCTTTGCAACCTTAGCTAAATTAAGTATACATGATACTAAGTAATGATCTGAGATGTCATCGCTCTGCTGCAGAATTTCAACGGTATCAACATTTATTCCATGTGACAATATTAGGTCTAAAGTATGATTATGGCGATGAGTGGCTCCTGACACGTGTTGCCTAACTCCAATAGAGTTTAGTGTGTCTTTAAATGCTAATCCCAATACGTCTTTTCCGTTGTCTACATGGATATTAAAATCACCAACAATTAGTACTTTATCTACGGCCAGTACTAACTCTGATAGAAAATCAGCAAATTCTTTGATAAAGTCTGTATTATGCCCTGGTGGCCTGTATACAGTAGCTAACACAAATGTTGAACGGGTTTTATTATGTACACTACATAGCGTTACATAAAGCACCAAAACTTCGAAGGAATTATATTTGAAACTAGACTTCTGAGTAATACTGAAGATATTATTATAAATTACAGCAACCCCTCCCCCTTTACCTTTCAGACGCGGCTCATGTTTATAACAATAATCTTGGGGGGTGGACTCATTTAAGGTAATGTAGTCGTCAGGTTTTAGCCAGGTTTCTGTCAAACAGAGCACATCTAGATTATTAACTGTAATAATATCATTAACAATAAGCGCTTTTGGGGAAAGGGATCTAATATTCAGCAACCCAAGCTTTATCAATTGTTCATCTGTATTATATCTTTTGTTTATTTGTTGGACATCAATTACATTTTTACTGTTGAATGGTTTTGATGTTTTTTTGTATTTACTAATTCAGGGAACAGACACAGTCTCTGTATGATAATATCTAGGCGAAAGAGTCTCTATGTGCTGGGATTTATCTGACTCCGGTAACGTGAGACAGCTAGCAGACGGTCGGTTTAGCCAGTTTGTCTGCTTCCTGACCTGGGCCCTAGTGAGTCAAGGTTTAGCTCTAAGACTATGTGCCAGATTACTAGAGAGAAGAGCGGCACCACCCCAAGAGGGATGGATGCCATCCTTCTTCAACAGGTCAGGTCTGCCCCAAAAACTTTTCCAATTGTCTATGAACCCTATGTTATTTTGCAGACACCACTTAGACAATCAGCCATTGAGTGATGATAGTCTGCTAACTATCTCATCTCTCCTTTTTGCAGGGAGCGGTCCAGAACAAAAAACAGCCTCTGACATCGTACTAGCGAGTTCACACACCTCTTTAATGTTAATTTTGGTGATCTCCGACTGGCGAAGTCGAACATCATTAGTGCCGACGTGAATAATAATCTTAGAGAATTTACGATTAGCTTTAGCCAGCACTTTTAAATTTGCTTTGATGTCAGGTGCTCTGGCTCCCGGTAAACAAGTGACTATGGTGGCTGGTGTCTCTATCTTCACATTCCGTGTAATAGAATCGCCAATGACTAAGGCACTTTCAACAGGATACTCAGTGGGTGCTTCACTGAGAGGGGAGAACCTGTTTGATGTTCTAACCGGAACGGAAAAGCGGTTCTTTGGTCTGCGACTATGCTGCCTCACTGTTACCCAGTTTCCCTGCTGCGAGGGCCCTGCAGCCGGAACCGAAGAATGTACAGAGTTCACTAAGCTATTCGCATCCAAATCAGTGTCTAAAGCTGTTACATCCTCACTACTCTCAGATAAAGTATGGATGCATGTTTCTAATTCTGAAATCTTCTCCGTCAGCCTAACTATCTCCTTACATTTATCACATGTGAAGCCCTGTTCGCTAGCGGAGAAGCCTACACTAAACATGCGACATGCAGTGCAGGTGATAATGACAGGAGAAGACATGACTTACCGTGTTTGTTGATTAATCCAACTTACCACTTACCACAATCGTTTGCTGGACACTATTTACTAATCCAAGTTATGAACTCAGAAAAAGGGAGACCCGGGTGCAGAGATAACAAGCTAACAGGCTAGCGAAATGCTAACGTGTGATGGTGATTTAGATTAAAAGCTAGCGATGTCAAATTTAACGTGATAGGCAATTTTTAAACAATGTATGGTGATGAGTAAGTTATATTTAGCAGTAGAAGAAAGAGGAAATATCAAAATAAAGATTCAAACGTAAGCAAGGCTCTACAGAGCTACAGACTTGAGCTACAGAGCAACAGACACAGCAGGCAGACAGGAGCAATCGATCAGGCAGGAGCAATCGATCCTTGAAACACTGCTCCAACCCAAAACTCTCTCCAAACTCAAAAATGTCTTCACATTCAATGTAAATAACAATGATCTTGCAACAATTAAAACATCCATATGGTCCATATGTACTCTGAATGTCATAAGACTTATAATGCTCACAGCATCCCGTTCATTTCCAACAAATCTGAATGTGTGTTAATGCTCGCTGAACAAATCTGAAACAAGTTTTTCCAACACATGTAAACCAGTTCCTAATGATGACAAAATGACTTTTTAAAAGGGTGATGAATTGAGAAATCAACTTTCTCTTGAGCTTTTGATATATGAACGGTCATGGTGATATAAGAATATCCTGTACGTTTCAGAGCTGAAAACTTCCTTGTTAGTCAAAGAAAAGCTTTTATTGACACCAGGCCTAGAAAACGAGAGATCTGCGAATGTGCCATAAGCTCCCTTCGGATTCCAAAATGCATGTTGAACTTTATTTTGACTGAATTAAAAAAAAAAACAATGCTGTGGCTTCTGGATCTGACAGGAACGATGCAACAATTATGTGAGTAAATGTGATAGTATTGCATTGTTCTGTTTGATATCTATTGATTATGTGCACGTGTCTAACTAAACATAACTTAGCTTTAGCATAAAAAGGCAACAGGTGAGCTCTTGTGTTTTTTTCTACTGTAACTGTATATAGTAAATTCTTCCGTTGTTTTGTATGTAGACCACTGTATGTGCAACTTTGTGATGGTTGGGATGTACACTGTGTTTTTGAGGGAAAAATAAAAATTCGTTACCGTGTATTTGTGTGTTCTGAGTATAAAAACAGTATTCTCAAATATTTTACAACACACTTATGTATGTACTGTCTATAGTAAGTGTAACACTGAAGTCATTCTGATGAATGGAGAAGAAGTGTTTTCCATTGAGCACATCAGTGTTACACTGGTTCTTATAAATGTCTGTTCATTTGATGGTTTGTGTGTGTCATTTGAAAACAAAATGCCATTTTGAGAAGAAATGACATTGTTTTGAACGTAAAGTTTCATTTTGCAGGAGAATTGAGGGGTTTGCCCATTGTGTGTGTGTTTTTTTATTTGAGTTCTGAAAGTACACTCTAAAAAATGCTGGGTTAAAAATAACCCAAGTTGGGTTGAAAATGGACTAACCCAGCAATAGTTTTTTTTTAACCCAGCAATTGGGTTGTCTTAGTCAAACATTTAACCCAACTGCTGGGTTAAAACAACCCAATTTCTGGGTTAGTTCATTTTCAAACCAACATGGGTTATTTTTAACCCAGCATTTTTTAGAGTGTTGGAGGCCTGCTTTCAGAAAATGTGTGTAAACAATCGAGAAAAACTGTAATTGCTGGTGGATGAGAGATTTATGTTTGTTTGATAAAGACATTTTGCGTGTCCTGTTTCCCCACACGCTTTCAAAATAATTCCCCACATGTAATGACTGGGGAGCCGAAACTCATTATAAAATGCAAAACTGTTATCCAATCATAGCCGTGGGCGTTTACTTCCAAGTCTTCAGTGCGGCGCGCCCATAAAAACAGAGCGTTCCATGAGAGAGGCTCAAAACCAGGGCAGAAAATAGCCTATTACTTATTCATTATGATGTTTCTGAATATAAAAACCACGCAAACGTCATAAGTTGACCTCAGACAACAGATAAAAAAATAAAAAAAGCCAGTTCATGACCCCTTTAAAATGGCCTCCCTCGCAGCATCTGAGTCAAGCTGCAGTTCTGAGTTAATGGTGTCTGGACCTCCTCAGAGAGAGTTAGTCTCATTATCATCGAGACGTGTTTCACAGTTTTCAGCCAAGCAAGATATCCACTGCGCTCCTGTAAAACTGACAAAACAGGATCATTTCACATCCGGATATATCAAACCTATCAACAGGTGACAAATCAGAGTCAAGTCAACACTATACAAGAACGGTTCACCCAAACTAAATCATTTATTTACCCTCATGTTGTGCTGAACCTGTGTGACCTTCTGTCTTCTGAGGGACACACAAAGGTATATTTTGAATAATGGAAGAAAGTAAGTCATCTGTGGAACCTGATTCGCAAGTCAATTACATGTGAATGTTGTCTGAACTTTAAAAACAAACGTTTGAGGTTTATATACTAGACTAGTTAATGTGTTCATGTGTTCCTGCTTTACGAGACCGAATCACTCAGGATGTGAAATGTGAAACATGTCTCAAAGTTGTTAAAAACACACAGAAATCATTTGCTTTTTGCATCCCAGTATTCCAAGGCAAGTTTCACTGATGATACACTGATGAAATGTAAGGCTTGAACTCACTGTAAATCACTGGATAAAAGTGTCTTGTGATTTATATAAATATAAAATACTGAGCAGATGGGCAGCAACTCCAGCCTTCTGTTATATGTTGTAAAGCCCTCGACTACACATGCGATTTCAGTTGTCGGCACGATTTAGGTTTGTCACATTAAAGGGATAGTTCACCCAAAAATGAAAATTAGCCCATGATTTACTCACCCTCAAGTCATCCGAGGTGTGTATGACATTCTTCTTTCAGACGAATACAATCTGAGTTATATAAAAACATTTCTGGCTAATCCAAGCATTATAACAGCAGTAATAGTTGCTCTGTTTTTGAAGTCCATAAAAAATGCATCTGTCCGTCAAACAACTGCTCCACGCGGCTCCAGGGTGTTAATAAAGGCCTTCTGAAGCGAATCGATGCGTTTGTGTAAGAAAAATATCCATATTTAAAAATGTATTTCATTTTTTTCTATGGCTCTGCATCAGCCGTCCCCGCACCATAACTTCCTGCGAATAAGGTCAAAATACCGGCGCGATCATAGATTTATACATAGATTCCTCAGTAGTGCCTGCGCGGATCGGTCGAATGAGGCATCTACGTATTTATATATCTATGATCGCGCCAGTATTTTGACCTTATTCTCCGGAAGTTATGGCGCTGGGAAAACTAGATGACATTCGTCTGATAAGAGGTACAAAAATAACAAATACTGTTCAGTTTCTCGCAGAAAACGATGGTTTTGTGTCTTAAGACATCAATGTGTCGCCACGAGCCACATGGTTTAATAAGGATTCGTATGTCTCTGTGTTTTTACTCTCATTGCTTTCATACTCTAAAATATCCCCATTGACATCATTATACGACTATAACACTGCAACGGCTGAGTTAAACATCTTCATTTGTGTTCTACTGAAGAAACAAACACATCTACATCTTGGATGCCCTGGCAGATAAACATTTCGTTTTTGGGTGAACTATCCCTTTAATTTAAATGCTTAAAGATATTTATTTTAAATGATAGCACTTTTTCCTGATGATCTGTTTCCATCTCTGCATAATGCAAGATCTGTCATATTCTCTTCAAGGTCTTAAAGGTGTTAAAACAGTTTATTAAACTGCTCTGTGCATTATAAACACGATGATGACCTTATCAGACCTGCTGGCGCACATTTAGTCTTATGAGTGTGTCCAAATGGTTGCAAGATAAGTATGAGAACTTCAATAGGTACTTCCCCCAGTCTCTTCCTGTTACATAAGCACAGTGTATAGACTCTGGGCTTCTTTCTTTTCTCTACATCTGTTGGGCCTTTCTTTCTCTATACTCTGATCTTCACAAACACTTGATTAAAATGTTGAACCAAATGGATGGATGATTCTGGTCAGACAAGTTCATTCACTCAGCGTGTGACTCTCACAGTGCATTATGGGTATTCTCTAGGCGTTGAGCGTACACCAGTTGTACACCCGTTATTGCGCTGCATTATGGGATTGAATGAGTGAACTCGATAACGTCTACTATGGTTTCGGACACCACGACAAATGGCTGTGCCCTCAAATAATGCCCTATTTTAGGAAATAGGGGCCGATTTCAGACAAAGCCAAAGTCTGTGATCAGAATGATTTGGTTCAATTCCCTCCAGAAGCGTCTCACACGATTGAGTTCCCAAACACCAGCATCCCAACGCAAGAGAACATCACAGCATGAGAGACTCATTCATGATGGAGGGAAAAATATGTTGCACCAGTGATGATTTTGTGCTCTTGAACACATGAAGCTTTATTTGCAAATGTTTTATGTGTTACATTTTTTTTGCACAAGTTCAATCGTGCAACTTTTGATGGAAACAGCTAACGCAAGTCAAAAGTGTGTGTGGGATTTGGTTTATTGTTTCAAGTGAAACTATCAGGCACTTCCCAGTCATCCATATTCAGTGGTGGGAAGAGTACTGGAAAAGCACACTCAAGTTAAAGTACTGTTACTTGTTAAAAAATGTAGTGCTAGTAGAGTAAAAGTACCCGTCCTAAATACTACTCAAAGTAGGAGTAAAAAGTAGCCCTTGTAAAAGTACTCAAGAGTAGTGAGTATTAAGCTATGAATGCAAATTAAAAATGTAGCTTCCTCTTTTATGGATGATTCTCAGTAAGAACAAAAAAACATGAGATCAACAGTATTTCAAGTTTTATTTTTGACTGCTAGCACTAAAAATACAGCCGTGTAATATTTGAGAAAGCAACCAATAATCTGGTAACATTTATGACAGCCATTCTGAAGAGGTTTTCTTGCGGTTAATTAACAAAGGTTGCAAAGTGTCGAACATTAACAATTTTACGTTAAAAAAAGCAGTTCTTTCTTTTCAAGACGCATTCATTGTACTGCTTTAATTTCAATGGATGATTTCAAAACACGGCATCATGAAGCTTCGAAGCGTTATGAATCAGTGAGTCGATTCAGCGGTTTGGATTACCAAAGTCACGTGATTTCAGCCATAGATTATAAGTCTAGATGTCTCGTCCGCGCTGCTGGCCAATGGAGGTTGACGTCCGCATCTGGCGGCCATCTTGTCACAGTCAGCTCGCTCACTCGTAACATTGTTTTCATGGTGCTTGCACTTTTTAAATAACCATAACTTGCTCAATTTTCTACCGATTTTCAAACTGTTTGGTTTGTTATAAACGCATCAGAGATGTAGTTATGACACTGCATACTTATGAAAAATGATTCATAATTTTTTCAATCATCCATAATTATAGCCACGTTAATAACGTTTGTAAGAAACCAAACCATATGTAAATCTGTCAAGATTTCAGCGAGATAAGAGTATTTGTGTTCAGATCACTCGCCTTACATCAGGCACCACAGAGACAAGATGGCCGCCGGTGATGACGTTAGAGACTCCGCGGTAAGACATCTAGCCTTTATTATGTATATCTATGATTTCAGCAGTTTGGCGGTTTGACACACGATCCGAATCATGATTGGACTCGCTGATTTATAACGCTTCGAATCTTCATGAAGCAGTGTTTTGAAATCGGTTATCACTATATAAGTTATTTTGTTTTTTTTGGCGCACCAAAAATATTATCGTCGCTTTAATATATTAATATTGAACCACTGTACTCACATGGACTGATTTAAATATGTTTTTAGTACATTAATGGATCTTTAGAGTGTAAATTGCTTTGCTCCCTATGGAGGCGTCACTGAGCCTTCAGATTTACACTAAAATATCTTCATCTGTGTTCAGAAGATGAACGAGGTGTTACGGGTGTGGAACGACATGAGGGTGAGGAATACATTACATTATTTTCATTTTTGGGTGAACTAACCCTTTAAAGATACACCTTGAAGGGATAGTTCACCCAAAAATGATTCATCATTTACTCACCCTCAAGTCGTTCCAAACCTGTATGAGTTTCTTTGTTCTGCTGAACACAAAAGAAGATATTTAGAAGAATGTTTGTAACAAAGCAGAGAGAGCAACCATTGACTACCATAGAGCTTTTTTCCCTACTATGGTTGTCAACTATAGTTACAAAAATTCTTCACTCTATCTTCTTTTGTGTTCAGCAGAACAAAGAAACTCATACAGGTTTGGAACAACTTGAGGGTGAGTAAATGATGACAGAATTTTCATTTTTGGGTGAACTATCCCTTTAAGAACAACGTAGTGTTAAGGAGGTTTCGGGAAATCCAGCCCAGAATCGAGTAACTCACAATTTTCAAATGTTAAATATTGCCATGTACAAGCATGCTCATGATGGTGAGAAAACTGCTCACACGGAAAGACTTGAACACGGCAGAGGTGGACAGTAACTAAATACATTTACTTGAGTACTGTACTTAAGTACACTTTTTGAGTATCTGGACTTTCCTTGAGTAGTATTTTTTCTGGAAACTTATGACTTTAACTTCACTACATTTGAAAGACAAATATCGTACTTTTTACTCCACTACATTTCAATCAAGGCCCTCGAAGTAGAAAGTCGTAGCCGCTTTGAAAGTCAGTGGATGATTTTTTTTCTTCTTTAAAACGTGATTCGCCTATCAGTAATCACTCTTGTAGGATCACATGAAGTTCAATGATTTCCAAGTATTTTTTGAACACTAATCAATTGATGGCAAAATTGGCAGTTCCCAGACGCAGTGCGCGCAACCATAGTTGTCACAGTCAGGGCCGGCCCTGACCAATTTGCTGCCCTAGGCAAGATTTTATTTGGTGCCCCTTGTGTCAAGGTTTAGCACTACACGTTATCAGTCTAAGTTGTGGAAACACTCGTACAGTTTTATTTTTGTAATGCATTGATGTTTTATTTTTATTGTTGTTGTTTTATATGATGTCCAGTCCATTCTACCCCATCATTATGTTCATGATATTATTATTATTATTTTATTTTTTAAAGGCTGATGATAGTTAAACTATACAAAAATAGCACCTACGCCACATTACAGCCTAAACACAAAGAGCAAGAGTAATAGCATCTAGCATTCATGCACAAACTATTCATTGAGAACTAGCAAAAGTGTTTGTTTTCCAGTAGATGGCAGCAATCTTACACTTAACTATGAGCATTCATGTTTTCACCAGGAATTAAACTGTGAAATTTAGATATTTAATGTGAATTTTACCTAAAATGTTGCTATTTTGTTATTCTGTTGCCTCTGGCTTGGCGTGCTCAGTTGGGGACACTAAATTTTTCAACTAAACATCGAAATAAATCTAAATAATAAACTAAATTAACCATTTAAACTAAATTACTGATCGAATTATTGATCTAAAGCCCACACTGTCACTGTATGATAATTGAAATGAACTGATGACATCAGCGTTTTTTCCAGAATGGCTATACAGCTGAATAAAATTATGCTGCATTATTTTCCTGTTTAACACTGTAAAGCTGCTTTGAAACAATCTACATTGTTAAAAGCGCTGTATAAATAAAGTTGACTTGACTATTTTAAATGAACCTGTATATAAATATCATTACTAATTTTGGCAAATACATTTTAAAATTGCTATATATCCCCTTAAAACTGCACAACTGCAGATTAAAAACATTAAGCTATTAAAAAAAGTGATATTACATGCGTTTAATATATATATATATATATTTAAAAAAAAAAAAATTTTTGTTACAAAATCACACTGGCTTTGTGGCCTCTGGAGAACCCAGAACAGCTGCTTGCATAGTTTAAGGTAAAAATAACGAATTAAATTAGCGAACATTAGTATTTTACCACTATGCAATTAGATACACTGTTCATTCATTAGCCTACATCACTTTACTTCGGTCTTTACACTGCAAAAAATGCTCTTCTTATTTAGTATTTATTTCTTGTTTCCAGTATAAAATCTAAAAATTCTTAAATCAAGATGCCTTTACTAGATAAGTAAAATGACATTAGATATTTTTTCTTATTTTCTGGGGGAAAAAAAATCAAAACGAAGTGAGTTTTTTGCTTAAAACAAGCAAAATTATCTGCCAATGGGGTGAGAAAAATAATCTTATTTCTGTTTGGGAAAGAAACAAGATTTCAATCAGTAACAAGATTATTTTTCTCACCCCATTGGCAGATCATTTTGCTTGTTATAAGCAAAAACTCACTTCATTTTGATTTTATTTTCAAGAAAACATCTTATGTCATTTAACTTATCTAGTAAATGCATCTTGATTTAAGAATTTGTATATATTTAGACTAGAAACAAGACACAAATACTAAGTAAGAAGAGCAGTGTATTCCTTATCTTCCCATCATCAGAGGGCTTCTGTCTTTTTTGAGTCTACAATTCGGCCATCCGTCATAAATGATCAGGCAACTTTCACTGAGTCTACACCTGGCGCGAGCGGCCAAGCACCCTAAAAAATAAAAGCAATCCTGTCTAGTGATGTGTCGTTCATGAACGATTCGTTCATTTTGAACGAATCTTTAATATGACTCGGGACTATCGAGTTGTCTCAGATAATGATTCGATCATTTTGTGTTGACCGCGCATGCGCATTACGCTGAATCTCTACTGGAAAGAACAAAAATGATTAGTTCATCTTTCGAGTCTCGAGTTCGGGTTTGAGTCTTTCGTTCTTCCTGTCAGTCCCATAGAGTCTATGCTGTCAGTAACGGAAACAGAAAAGATTAGTTCTTACGAGTCTTTCGGGTTTGACGTTTGAGTCTTTCGTTCTTTTCCCACGTGACTTGTCACTGTGTCTGTATTGAACACTAGTTTACAACCTTTTTACTAACAAGCACGTAGTTATTTTTTATTTTATTTTTATTTTTATATATATAATTCTCAGTTAATATCAGACATAAACAAATATGGGAAATATATTGACTATTCAAGTCTAACATCACAAATTAAAGTCAATTAGACTATTACTCGTTTTGAATCAACTGTATTTTATTTTTCTCTATTGAGTTATATATTTTAAAAAAGATTAGTTAATTTTGCTGAACGAGACTCAAAGATCCGAGTCAGTAAAATGATCCGAACTTCCCACTACTAATCCGGTCTGCTTTGGATGCGGCGAAAGGCGGCGCGACACAACAAATTCCCCTAACGTTAAACTGATTGCACGTTATATTTCTGACGCACTTCAAGTAGCTCGGCGGGGGGAGATTGATGCGGCGGACTGGGAGGAGGCGGGGGACGCTTTTTTTGCGCTTTATTTGGTAATATTTCAAATGAATATTAATAAAATATCGGTAATACATTTTGGCGCCCCTAAGGATGAGTGGCGCCCCTAGCATTTGCCTATTCCGCCTATGCCACGGGCCGGCCCTGGTCACGGTTCTATGAGAGAGGACTCAAATGCAGGAATGAGTGATCAGGGGTTTATTGACAAACAGCAGACAAGACAAGAAATGGTGAGGAGGTGAACAGTCCAAACAGTAGGCGGGTTAGGAGCACAATCACAGGCAGGAAGAGCAGCCACAATAACTAGCTCCAGAAGGTGGTAGACGGAAAGGTCATATCAGGAAACTCACCAAGCTCTCAGCTAGGCAAGGAGAGCAAGCTGCCAGGGAAGCTCTACTTGCAGGACAGGAACTAGAGACAGAAAACAAGAGGAGACAAGACCAAAAGGCAGCACAAACACTTAGCACTACTAGTATAACACACGTAGGTATAACGTATAACGAACCAGCAACCACATGAGGGAAAGAACACACCTTATAAAGGGAGCAGAGAACAAGAGGAACAGGTGAACACACTCAGACAAGGAACAGGTGAGCACACAATCAGTAATCAATGAGGACAAGACAAGGTGGTAACAGGAAACAAGGAGGCAGGACACAGGGAGCACATGGCAAACACAAACCAAGACAAAGCCATGTGTTCATGCACAACACAAACAAAGACACATTAAACAAAGACAAAACATACAGAGCTGTCAGAGGAGAGCCCTGACAATAGTCATACTGAAAAGATAAAATTCAGAAGAGCAGACGTGGATAAGTCTGAAAGTGCACAGAAAGCTGCCTCTCAGACGCCAGACCACAAGAACTGAATTTGAGTCTATTGAATCTACTAAAATCTTATTATAGTCGATTAAAACTAGATTAAAACTAAAACAATTCAGATGCCTAAAATGTTATAGTCAAAATACTATGACTAAAACTAAATCACAATTTGCTGTCAACATTAACTCTTGTATGAAGTGTGATTGGTCAAATTATTTTTATAGATTTACCCGGCAAGTTGCC
Organism: Gobio occitaniae; assembly: GCA_033150135.1. Classification (NCBI taxonomy): domain Eukaryota; kingdom Metazoa; phylum Chordata; class Actinopteri; order Cypriniformes; family Gobionidae; genus Gobio; species Gobio occitaniae. The sequence continues at coordinate 172,906 of JARQWZ010002853.1, read as the reverse complement.
ATAGCCTTGTGGATACAGCGCTAACACATAACGTTCGACAATAATGTTAGTTAGCATGCAAAAAAGTAGTTGGGCTAATAATGTTAACTGAAGAAATGTTTTTACATAATCCTGTCAAATAAACACAATGTAGAAACCTTTCTTTTCTAGCATGATTTTGACTTTGATAAGAGCTTTGTAACTTTTAGGCAAGTATTTAAATGAGTTCAAGGTATGCTAGCATGACTGGCTTAAACCACCATGATGGAGCAGCGTGCATTCATACAACAATGCAACAATAATAAAATAATGCGTTTACTTTTACTTTTGATACTTAAGTACTTTTAAAAGCAAGTACTTCAGGGCCCGTATTCATAAAGAATCTGAATGCAAAGAGTAGCTCCTAGTGACAAAATTCTAAGAAAATTCTTAGAAATGTGGGCGTTTACTCTTAAAATTAACTCAAAAATCCTAGTAAAGAAAAAAAGTAATTTAGAAAGCATCTTAACCCTTAAAAGAGGTCTTAAGGTCAAATTTGTTAGGAGCACGGACGATGACTTTTAAGAGGCTTAAGAGTTTCTTTAGCAGTGGAGAAAATGGCAGAAAGACGAAGAAATGTGTTGCAGACACTGGATGACAGTGACTTAAGACGCTATAGATTAGATCGTGCAGGGATCATGTTTGTTGCATTAAACCCAACTTTCAAACCACCAATTGAAATCTAAAAAAAATCAAAATAACACCTTTATCCAGCTTGTTCTTGTCTTCCGTGTGTGTCTCCACGACGCATGCGCGAGAATATGAGCAGATCCGGCGTTCGGACACATGACCCAGAAGCGATTTGTTTACAAGCAGAGGAAGACGCGCGTATATCAGCTGTTGAATTCTACATTGATCGTGCTTTAGGTCTCGGTGTAGTTCTCAAAATGGGGTTAAAGTGAGCATTTCATGGATTCCCGAACGCCGGATCTACGTCATATTCTCGCGCATGCGTCGTGGAGACACACACGGAAGACAAGAACAAGTTGGATAAAGGTGTTATTTAGATTTTTTTTTGTGCACAAAAACTATTGTCGTCGCATCGTAAAATTATTGTAGAGTCACTGTGGTGAGATGGACTTTGTAGCGACGTTTTAAGAGCCTTTTATGGGTCTTGTGAGTGTAAATGTACTGAATGCCAATGGAGGCCTATCTGAAGCCTTTCTCAGCATCAGATTTACACTAAAATATCTTCATTTGTGTCTGAAGATGAACGGAGGTCTTACGGGTGTCGAACAACATGAGGGTGAGGAATTAATGACAGAATTTTCATTTTTGGGTGAACTAACCCTTTAAGAGCTCTTTTAAGGGTTAAGATGCTTTCTGAATTACTTTTTTCTCTTCTAGGATTTTTTAGTTAATTTTTAAGAGTAAACGCCCACATTTCAAAGAATTGTCTTAGAATTTTGTCACTAGGAGCTGCTCTTTGCATTAAGATTCTTTATGAATACGGGCCCTGGAATCTGAAAATCGAAATGTTGAGAAAATCTCCTTTAAAGTTGATCAAATGAAGTCCTTAGCAATGCATATTACTAATTATACATTTTTTTTTATATATTTACGGTAGGAAATTTACATAATATCTTCATGGAACATGATCTTAATATCCTAATGATTTTTAGCATAAAAGAAAAATGGATAATTTTGACCCATGCATGTATTGTTGGCTATCGCCACAGATGCACCCGAGTGACTTATGACTGGTTTTGTGCTTTAGGATCACACACGTATATCTTCTCTCTTGGACACGTTTGCTATCTAATTAAGAACTCTGTGATTCAGACGTCTCACCTCCATGTGTCCAGCCTGACGTCTGATTGGCTCATTCCGGTGCTCTGTCATCACCTGTCATCGTTAAACCTGTTGGGACCCGCAGCGCTTCCACACCTCCTGTTTGATCGTTCTTCTGCATTTCTCCTGACAGCTGGTAACAATGCAGAAAACTTTTCTTTCCAGTCAGTCGCATGGAGTGGCTTTCGCACAAATTGGCTTTTGGAAATAAGGTCTAAATGAGAAGACTCTTGGTGGTCCGACGTTTGATCGCTCTCTTGGCGTTACAAACGACATTGTGCACATTCTAGCTGGAGAATAACAATTACTTTGACCATAAAACCACTTACGAACTTCCCCAGTCCCTGGACTTTCTTCACGCCATCTGGACCACGTCAGCTCCTCTGACAATATTCTCCTCTAACACTGTTATTTTCAATCAATAAGATGACATGAAGAGTATCCAGGCGGACGAGTGTCTATCTGCAATAAAAAGCACAGAGGTCCACAGACTACAGGACTCAATCTGCCTGCGCTTTGATAGGCCATATGGGAGAACCTGACATTTTGCGATGCGATTGTTTTCTAGTTATGGCTGCATGATGTGTTTATTAATTTCAGAAGAGGTTGTCTCTTAAAAGCCCTTCAGACGCTCACAGCGGAGAAAGAAATCAATGATCAAAATGTACGGGGAAAAAATGGCAGCTGTGGTTGCCAGAACTCTACCCTAAAAAAGGTTCTTAAAAGAACCATTTTTTCTTTTCAAGTGCTGGCAGAATACATGTTAGGTTGATTTTACCCAGCATATTGGGTTGTTTATTTAGCATAATGGGTTGATTTAACCCAGCATAATTGATTAATTTTAACGATATATTTCTAAATAAAATCATAACATTTTATGCAAGGCATTAGACGTTTCCATCACGCGAAAAGTAGTTTTTGTGTTACTCAGATCCTGGGTCAGACGTAACAACCCAGTGTTTGGGTAGTTTTTGTGTTACACAGATCCCGGGTCAGACGTAACAACCCAGTGTTTGGGTAGTTTTTGTGTTAATCAGATCCCGGGTCAGACGTAACAACCCAGTGTTTGGGTAGTTTTTGTGTTACACAGATCCCGGGTCAGACGTAACAACCCAGTGTTTGGGTAGTTTTTGTGTTACACAGATCCCGGGTCAGACGTAACAACCCAGTGTTTGGGTAGTTTTTGTGTTACTCAGATCCCGGGTCAGACGTAACAACCCAGTGTTTGGGTAGTTTTTGTGTTACACAGATCCCGGGTCAGACGTAACAACCCAGTGTTTGGGTAGTTTTTGTGTTACTCAGATCCTGGGTCAGGCGTAACAACCCAGTGTTTGGGTAGTTTTTGTGTTACTCAGATCCTGGGTCAGACGTAACAACCCAGTGTTTGGGTAGTTTTTGTGTTACTCAGATCCTGGGTCAGGCGTAACAACCCAGTGTTTGGGTAGTTTTTGTGTTACACAGATCCCGGGTCAGACGTAACAACCCAGTGTTTGGGTAGTTTTTGTGTTACACAGATCCCGGGTCAGACGTAACAACCCAGTGTTTGGGTAGTTTTTGTGTTACACAGATCCCGGGTCAGACGTAACAACCCAGTGTTTGGGTAGTTTTTGTGTTACACAGATCCCGGGTCAGACGTAACAACCCAGTGTTTGGGTAGTTTTTGTGTTACTCAGATCCTGGGTCAGACGTAACAACCCAGTGTTTGGGTAGTTTTTGTGTTACTCAGATCCCGGGTCAGACGTAACAACCCAGTGTTTGGGTAGTTTTTGTGTTAATCAGATCCTGGGTCAGACGTAACAACCCAGTGTTTGGGTAGTTTTTGTGTTACACAGATCCCGGGTCAGACGTAACAACCCAGTGTTTGGGTAGTTTTTGTGTTACACAGATTCCGGGTCAGACGTAACAACCCAGTGTTTGGGTAGTTTTTGTGTTACTCAGATCCTGGGTCAGACGTAACAACCCAGTGTTTGGGTAGTTTTTGTGTTACTCAGATCCCGGGTCAGACGTAACAACCCAGTGTTTGGGTAGTTTTTGTGTTATGCAGATCCTGGGTCAGACGTAACAACCCAGTGTTTGGGTAGTTTTTGTGTTACACAGATCCTGGGTCAGACGTAACAACCCAGTGTTTGGGTAGTTTTTGTGTTACACAGATCCCGGGTCAGACGTAACAACCCAGTGTTTGGGTAGTTTTTGTGTTACACAGATCCCGGGTCAGACGTAACAACCCAGTGTTTGGGTAGTTTTTGTGTTACACAGATCCCGGGTCAGACGTAACAACCCAGTGTTTGGGTAGTTTTTGTGTTACACAGATCCCGGGTCAGACGTAACAACCCAGTGTTTGGGTAGTTTTTGTGTTACACAGATCCCGGGTCAGACGTAACAACCCAGTGTTTGGGTAGTTTTTGTGTTACACAGATCCCGGGTCAGACGTAACAACCCAGTGTTTGGGTAGTTTTTGTGTTACACAGATCCCGGGTCAGACGTAACAACCCAGTGTTTGGGTAGTTTTTGTGTTACACAGATCCCGGGTCAGACGTAACAACCCAGTGTTTGGGTAGTTTTTGTGTTACACAGATCCCGGGTCAGACGTAACAACCCAGTGTTTGGGTAGTTTTTGTGTTACACAGATCCCGGGTCAGACGTAACAACCCAGTGTTTGGGTAGTTTTTGTGTTACACAGATCCCGGGTCAGACGTAACAACCCAGTGTTTGGGTAGTTTTTGTGTTACACAGATCCCGGGTCAGACGTAACAACCCAGTGTTTGGGTAGTTTTTGTGTTACACAGATCCCGGGTCAGACGTAACAACCCAGTGTTTGGGTAGTTTTTGTGTTACTCAGATCCTGGGTCAGACGTAACAACCCAGTGTTTGGGTAGTTTTTGTGTTACACAGATCCTGGGTCAGACGTAACAACCCAGTGTTTGGGTAGTTTTTGTGTTACACAGATCCTGGGTCAGACGTAACAACCCAGTGTTTGGGTAGTTTTTGTGTTAATCAGATCCCGGGTCAGACGTAACAACCCAGTGTTTTGGTAGTTTTTGTGTTAATCAGATCCCGGGTCAGACGTAACAACCCAGTGTTTGGGTAGTTTTTGTGTTACACAGATCCCGGGTCAGACGTAACAACCCAGTGTTTGGGTAGTTTTTGTGTTACACAGATCCCGGGTCAGACGTAACAACCCAGTGTTTGGGTAGTTTTTGTGTTACACAGATCCCGGGTCAGACGTAACAACCCAGTGTTTGGGTAGTTTTTGTGTTACACAGATCCCGGGTCAGACGTAACAACCCAGTGTTTGGGTAGTTTTTGTGTTACACAGATCCCGGGTCAGACGTAACAACCCAGTGTTTGGGTAGTTTTTGTGTTACACAGATCCCGGGTAAGACGTAACAACCCAGTGTTTGGGTAGTTTTTGTGTTAATCAGATCCTGGGTCAGATGTAACAACCCAGTGTTTGGGTAGTTTTTGTGTTAATCAGATCCCGGGTCAGACGTAACAACCCAGTGTTTGGGTAGTTTTTGTGTTACACAGATCCCGGGTCAGACGTAACAACCCAGTGTTTGGGTAGTTTTTGTGTTACTCAGATCCCGGGTCAGGCGTAACAACCCAGTGTTTGGGTAGTTTTTGTGTTACTCAGATCCTGGGTCAGACGTAACAACCCAGTGTTTGGGTAGTTTTTTGTGTTAACCAGATCCTGGGTCAGACGTAACAACCCAGTGTTTGGGTAGTTTTTGTGTTACTCAGATCCTGGGTCAGGCGTAACAACCCAGTGTTTGGGTAGTTTTTGTGTTACGCAGATCCTGGTTCAGGCGTAACAACCCAGTGTTTGGGTAGTTTTTGTGTTACTCAGATCCTGGGTCAGACGTAACAACCCAGTGTTTGGGTAGTTTTTGTGTTACTCAGATCCTGGGTCAGACGTAACAACCCAGTGTTTGGGTAGTTTTTGTGTTACACAGATCCCGGGTCAGACGTAACAACCCAGTGTTTGGGTAGTTTTTGTGTTACTCAGATCCTGGGTCAGGCGTAACAACCCAGTGTTTGGGTAGTTTTTGTGTTACTCAGATCCTGGGTCAGACTTAACAACCCAGTGTTTGGGTAGTTTTTGTGTTATGCAGATCCTGGGTCAGACGTAACAACCCAGTGTTTGGGTAGTTTTTGTGTTACACAGATCCTGGGTCAGACGTAACAACCCAGTGTTTGGGTAGTTTTTGTGTTACTCAGATCCTGGGTCAGACGTAACAACCCAGTGTTTGGGTAGTTTTTGTGTTACACAGATCCCGGGTCAGACGTAACAACCCAGTGTTTGGGTAGTTTTTGTGTTACACAGATCCCGGGTCAGACGTAACAACCCAGTGTTTGGGTAGTTTTTGTGTTACACAGATCCCGGGTCAGACGTAACAACCCAGTGTTTGGGTAGTTTTTGTGTTACACAGATCCCGGGTCAGACGTAACAACCCAGTGTTTGGGTAGTTTTTGTGTTACTCAGATCCTGGGTCAGACGTAACAACCCAGTGTTTGGGTAGTTTTTGTGTTACTCAGATCCCGGGTCAGACGTAACAACCCAGTGTTTGGGTAGTTTTTGTGTTAATCAGATCCTGGGTCAGACGTAACAACCCAGTGTTTGGGTAGTTTTTGTGTTACACAGATCCCGGGTCAGACGTAACAACCCAGTGTTTGGGTAGTTTTTGTGTTACACAGATCCCGGGTCAGACGTAACAACCCAGTGTTTGGGTAGTTTTTGTGTTACACAGATCCGGGTCAGACGTAACAACCCAGTGTTTGGGTAGTTTTTGTGTTACACAGATCCCGGGTCAGACGTAACAACCCAGTGTTTGGGTAGTTTTTGTGTTACACAGATCCCGGGTCAGACGTAACAACCCAGTGTTTGGGTAGTTTTTGTGTTACACAGATTCCGGGTCAGACGTAACAACCCAGTGTTTGGGTAGTTTTTGTGTTACTCAGATCCTGGGTCAGACGTAACAACCCAGTGTTTGGGTAGTTTTTGTGTTACTCAGATCCCGGGTCAGACGTAACAACCCAGTGTTTGGGTAGTTTTTGTGTTATGCAGATCCTGGGTCAGACGTAACAACCCAGTGTTTGGGTAGTTTTTGTGTTACACAGATCCTGGGTCAGACGTAACAACCCAGTGTTTGGGTAGTTTTTGTGTTACACAGATCCCGGGTCAGACGTAACAACCCAGTGTTTGGGTAGTTTTTGTGTTACACAGATCCCGGGTCAGACGTAACAACCCAGTGTTTGGGTAGTTTTTGTGTTACACAGATCCCGGGTCAGACGTAACAACCCAGTGTTTGGGTAGTTTTTGTGTTACACAGATCCCGGGTCAGACGTAACAACCCAGTGTTTGGGTAGTTTTTGTGTTACACAGATCCCGGGTCAGACGTAACAACCCAGTGTTTGGGTAGTTTTTGTGTTACACAGATCCCGGGTCAGACGTAACAACCCAGTGTTTGGGTAGTTTTTGTGTTACACAGATCCCGGGTCAGACGTAACAACCCAGTGTTTGGGTAGTTTTTGTGTTACACAGATCCCGGGTCAGACGTAACAACCCAGTGTTTGGGTAGTTTTTGTGTTACACAGATCCCGGGTCAGACGTAACAACCCAGTGTTTGGGTAGTTTTTGTGTTACACAGATCCCGGGTCAGACGTAACAACCCAGTGTTTGGGTAGTTTTTGTGTTACACAGATCCCGGGTCAGACGTAACAACCCAGTGTTTGGGTAGTTTTTGTGTTACACAGATCCCGGGTCAGACGTAACAACCCAGTGTTTGGGTAGTTTTTGTGTTACACAGATCCCGGGTCAGACGTAACAACCCAGTGTTTGGGTAGTTTTTGTGTTACACAGATCCCGGGTCAGACGTAACAACCCAGTGTTTGGGTAGTTTTTGTGTTACTCAGATCCTGGGTCAGACGTAACAACCCAGTGTTTGGGTAGTTTTTGTGTTACACAGATCCTGGGTCAGACGTAACAACCCAGTGTTTGGGTAGTTTTTGTGTTACACAGATCCTGGGTCAGACGTAACAACCCAGTGTTTGGTTAGTTTTTGTGTTAATCAGATCCCGGGTCAGACGTAACAACCCAGTGTTTTGGTAGTTTTTGTGTTAATCAGATCCCGGGTCAGACGTAACAACCCAGTGTTTGGGTAGTTTTTGTGTTACACAGATCCCGGGTCAGACGTAACAACCCAGTGTTTGGGTAGTTTTTGTGTTACACAGATCCCGGGTCAGACGTAACAACCCAGTGTTTGGGTAGTTTTTGTGTTACACAGATCCCGGGTCAGACGTAACAACCCAGTGTTTGGGTAGTTTTTGTGTTACACAGATCCCGGGTCAGACGTAACAACCCAGTGTTTGGGTAGTTTTTGTGTTACACAGATCCCGGGTCAGACGTAACAACCCAGTGTTTGGGTAGTTTTTGTGTTACACAGATCCCGGGTAAGACGTAACAACCCAGTGTTTGGGTAGTTTTTGTGTTAATCAGATCCTGGGTCAGATGTAACAACCCAGTGTTTGGGTAGTTTTTGTGTTAATCAGATCCCGGGTCAGACGTAACAACCCAGTGTTTGGGTAGTTTTTGTGTTACACAGATCCCGGGTCAGACGTAACAACCCAGTGTTTGGGTAGTTTTTGTGTTACTCAGATCCCGGGTCAGGCGTAACAACCCAGTGTTTGGGTAGTTTTTGTGTTACTCAGATCCTGGGTCAGACGTAACAACCCAGTGTTTGGGTAGTTTTTGTGTTAACCAGATCCTGGGTCAGACGTAACAACCCAGTGTTTGGGTAGTTTTTGTGTTACTCAGATCCTGGGTCAGGCGTAACAACCCAGTGTTTGGGTAGTTTTTGTGTTACGCAGATCCTGGTTCAGGCGTAACAACCCAGTGTTTGGGTAGTTTTTGTGTTACTCAGATCCTGGGTCAGACGTAACAACCCAGTGTTTGGGTAGTTTTTGTGTTACTCAGATCCTGGGTCAGACGTAACAACCCAGTGTTTGGGTAGTTTTTGTGTTACACAGATCCCGGGTCAGACGTAACAACCCAGTGTTTGGGTAGTTTTTGTGTTACTCAGATCCTGGGTCAGGCGTAACAACCCAGTGTTTGGGTAGTTTTTGTGTTACTCAGATCCTGGGTCAGACTTAACAACCCAGTGTTTGGGTAGTTTTTGTGTTATGCAGATCCTGGGTCAGACGTAACAACCCAGTGTTTGGGTAGTTTTTGTGTTACACAGATCCTGGGTCAGACGTAACAACCCAGTGTTTGGGTAGTTTTTGTGTTACTCAGATCCTGGGTCAGACGTAACAACCCAGTGTTTGGGTAGTTTTTGTGTTACACAGATCCCGGGTCAGACGTAACAACCCAGTGTTTGGGTAGTTTTTGTGTTACACAGATCCCGGGTCAGACGTAACAACCCAGTGTTTGGGTAGTTTTTGTGTTACACAGATTCCGGGTCAGACGTAACAACCCAGTGTTTGGGTAGTTTTTGTGTTACACAGATTCCGGGTCAGACGTAACAACCCAGTGTTTGGGTAGTTTTTGTGTTACACAGATTCCGGGTCAGACGTAACAACCCAGTGTTTGGGTAGTTTTTGTGTTACACAGATCCCGGGTCAGACGTAACAACCCAGTGTTTGGGTAGTTTTTGTGTTACACAGATCCCGGGTCAGACGTAACAACCCAGTGTTTGGGTAGTTTTTGTGTTAATCAGATCCCGGGTCAGACGTAACAACCCAGTGTTTGGGTAGTTTTTGTGTTAATCAGATCCTGGGTCAGACGTAACAACCCAGTGTTTGGGTAGTTTTTGTGTTAATCAGATCCCGGGTCAGACGTAACAACCCAGTGTTTGGGTAGTTTTTGTGTTACACAGATCCCGGGTCAGACGTAACAACCCAGTGTTTGGGTAGTTTTTGTGTTACTCAGATCCCGGGTCAGGCGTAACAACCCAGTGTTTGGGTAGTTTTTGTGTTAATCAGATCCCGGGTCAGACGTAACAACCCAGTGTTTGGGTAGTTTTTGTGTTACACAGATCCCGGGTCAGACGTAACAACCCAGTGTTTGGGTAGTTTTTGTGTTACTCAGATCCCGGGTCAGGCGTAACAACCCAGTGTTTGGGTAGTTTTTGTGTTACGCAGATCCTGGGTCAGGCGTAACAACCCAGTGTTTGGGTAGTTTTTGTGTTAACCAGATCCTGGGTCAGACGTAACAACCCAGTGTTTGGGTAGTTTTTGTGTTAACCAGATCCTGGGTCAGACGTAACAACCCAGTGTTTGGGTAGTTTTTGTGTTACACAGATCCCGGGTCAGACGTAACAACCCAGTGTTTGGGTAGTTTTTGTGTTACTCAGATCCTGGGTCAGGCGTAACAACCCAGTGTTTGGGTAGTTTTTGTGTTACGCAGATCCTGGTTCAGGCGTAACAACCCAGTGTTTGGGTAGTTTTTGTGTTACTCAGATCCTGGGTCAGACGTAACAACCCAGTGTTTGGGTAGTTTTTGTGTTACGCAGATCCTGGTTCAGGCGTAACAACCCAGTGTTTGGGTAGTTTTTGTGTTACGCAGATCCTGGTTCAGGCGTAACAACCCAGTGTTTGGGTAGTTTTTGTGTTACTCAGATCCTGGGTCAGGCGTAACAACCCAGTGTTTGGGTAGTTTTTGTGTTACGCAGATCCTGGTTCAGGCGTAACAACCCAGTGTTTGGGTAGTTTTTGTGTTACTCAGATCCTGGGTCAGACGTAACAACCCAGTGTTTGGGTAGTTTTTGTGTTAACCAGATCCTGGGTCAGACGTAACAACCCAGTGTTTGGGTAGTTTTTGTGTTACACAGATCCCGGGTCAGACGTAACAACCCAGTGTTTGGGTAGTTTTTGTGTTACTCAGATCCTGGGTCAGGCGTAACAACCCAGTGTTTGGGTAGTTTTTGTGTTACTCAGATCCTGGGTCAGACGTAACAACCCAGTGTTTGGGTAGTTTTTGTGTTATGCAGATCCTGGGTCAGACGTAACAACCCAGTGTTTGGGTAGTTTTTGTGTTACACAGATCCTGGGTCAGACGTAACAACCCAGTGTTTGGGTAGTTTTTGTGTTACTCAGATCCTGGGTCAGACGTAACAACCCAGTGTTTGGGTAGTTTTTGTGTTACACAGATCCCGGGTCAGACGTAACAACCCAGTGTTTGGGTAGTTTTTGTGTTACACAGATCCCGGGTCAGACGTAACAACCCAGTGTTTGGGTAGTTTTTGTGTTACACAGATCCCGGGTCAGACGTAACAACCCAGTGTTTGGGTAGTTTTTGTGTTACACAGATTCCGGGTCAGACGTAACAACCCAGTGTTTGGGTAGTTTTTGTGTTACACAGATTCCGGGTCAGACGTAACAACCCAGTGTTTGGGTAGTTTTTGTGTTACACAGATCCCGGGTCAGACGTAACAACCCAGTGTTTGGGTAGTTTTTGTGTTACACAGATTCCGGGTCAGACGTAACAACCCAGTGTTTGGGTAGTTTTTGTGTTACACAGATTCCGGGTCAGACGTAACAACCCAGTGTTTGGGTAGTTTTTGTGTTACACAGATTCCGGGTCAGACGTAACAACCCAGTGTTTGGGTAGTTTTTGTGTTAATCAGATCCTGGGTCAGGCGTAACAACCCAGTGTTTGGGTAGTTTTTGTGTTACACAGATCCTGGGTCAGGAGTAACAACCCAGTGTTTGGGTAGTTTTTGTGTTACACAAATCCTGGGTCAGGCGTAACAACCCAGTGTTTGGGTAGTTTTTGTGTTACTCAGATCCTGGGTCAGGAGTAACAACCCAGTGTTTGGGTAGTTTTTGTGTTACACAGATCCTGGGTCAGGCGTAACAACCCAGTGTTTGGGTAGTTTTTGTGTTACACAGATTCCGGGTCAGACGTAACAACCCAGTGTTTGGGTAGTTTTTGTGTTACACAGATTCCGGGTCAGACGTAACAACCCAGTGTTTGGGTAGTTTTTGTGTTAATCAGATCCTGGGTCAGGCGTAACAACCCAGTGTTTGGGTAGTTTTTGTGTTACACAGATCCTGGGTCAGGAGTAACAACCCAGTGTTTGGGTAGTTTTTGTGTTACACAAATCCTGGGTCAGGCGTAACAACCCAGTGTTTGGGTAGTTTTTGTGTTACTCAGATCCTGGGTCAGGAGTAACAACCCAGTGTTTGGGTAGTTTTTGTGTTACACAGATCCTGGGTCAGGCGTAACAACCCAGTGTTTGGGTAGTTTTTGTGTTACACAGATCCCGGGTCAGACGTAACAACCCAGTGTTTGGGTAGTTTTTGTGTTACTCAGATCCCGGGTCAGACGTAACAACCCAGTGTTTGGGTAGTTTTTGTGTTACTCAGATCCCGGGTCAGACGTAACAACCCAGTGTTTGGGTAGTTTTTGTGTTACTCAGATCCTGAGTCTACACAAAAAGTACATCAAAAACTAATCAAACTGTGAAAAAGTAACCCAAACCCAAATGGCTTAACCCAAGATTTAGGTAGAAAAAATAAAGATGTTTCAGAGTTCAAACATTGGTTTCTGTGTATATTTTGTAAAGTGCAGTTTTCGTCACACCAACATAATACGTTTTCATCTGCAAAAAGATGGAAAAACTAAAAGAACATTCTAGTTATTGTCCCTTCATCGATCTCTTTAACCCACTTGTGGTTTATTGTACACGTTATTAACTATATAAATCTCTTGAAAGCGATTGTCCGTCACACGGGAATGAATGATGCTCTCAGGTCGGAGTCTGTTACGTCTTGTAATCCAATTACATTTCAACTAATAAAACCCAATTATGAGAGCACCCACAATCCTTTGCTCCGCTGATGCCGTCCGCTGAGTGATGGACTGAATGAGGGGAGTGTGCAGATGAAGCCAAGCGTAAATGGAAAAGGTGAGAGTCACATGGGTCTCATCTCTGCTCAGCTTTCCGTGTGAAGCTGCGTAACATGTGGTTAACGACGCCTCGATCCGCTGTGTAATTCGTTATTGATGCATCACAGAAAACACACTGGAAACACGTCACCGCTCATGGAAAAACAGCTCCATCCAATCTGGAATAAATGATCGAGCTCCACATGTTATTCTAATCTTGTGATTTTTTTTTGTTCACTGGTCAACACATCAACATCCATTGCTGTGATTGTTTAAAACAGGGGCATGTGTTATATTTGTCTCTCAGTCTGAGGAGGTGGAATTATTAAGATATATATATAGTCTCTGCTATTTCCTTTGCTCCTTAATATTTTTCAATTCCCATTAAGTTTATCCGTGCAGGACGCTTTTATATTTAAACTCTGAACTCCCTACAATTTAGCAGACGAGTAAACAGAGCAACTCCACGAATCCCCTGAAGATGAGCTGGGGTTTCCGGCACCAAGATGTTAGCAGCAGATCCTTTAAGTCCTGAAAGTTCCGAGGTGAGGCCTCTTGTTTGTTCAGCACATCCCACAGATGCTCGATTGGATTGAGATCTGGGGAATTTGGAGGCCGGTCATAATGTTATGTCTGATCGGTGTATATCACTTTTGATTTGAATTGTAAAAAAATTTTGCACTACAAGTTTATGTAATGTTTAAATACGCAACTGAGGAAAATAACAAAATCACTCAATGCTCTTGACTGCGTAAGTTTTCAACTTATTTAATGATTTAAGTCAGTTTAATTTAATTTAAGTTGAAATGACTTAAACATCCAAGTTGATTGAACTTAAAAAATTTAATTGAGCCCTGATATACTGAAGCGCAGGTGTGACATTTATTATAATGGGTTTATTAGATTAGATTAGATTAGATTAGATTAGATTAGATTCAACTTTATTGTCATTACACAAGTACAAGTACAAGGCGACGAAATGCAGTTTAGGTCTAACCAGAAGTGCAATAGCAGCAAGTGCAGGATATACAACGTTTGCATAAGTGCAGGACATGGATATGTACTGAGTATATATAAATATATCTATAAATAGAGAGATGGTTATTACTATAAACAGAATTTACAGGTGAATATGTACAGTGAATAATATACAGATGGCTTTTACTATAAACAGAATTTACAGGTGGATATGTACTATGAATTTAATATAATATACAGATGGCTATTACTATAAACAGAATTTACAGGTGGATATGTACTATGAATATAATATACAGATGGCTTTTACTATAAACAGAATTTACAGGTGGATATGTACTATGAATATAATATAATATACAGATGGCTATTACTATAAACAGAATTTTACAGTTAGAGGTATACAATGATATGTTAGGCTAAAATGAGGAATATGGCAGTGGATTAAGGTAGTGCAATAAATTATGGACAGAAGCTATCCGAAAAAAAGTGTAAAAGTGCAGTGGAAGTGATTGCATATTACAGTGAGAAGTACGGTGCAAAATACAAATGTAAACAGTTGGTACTGTAAAAACAGTCGGCAGTGCAAATGAGCATAATCCAGTTACGGTATGGTAGTGCAAAATGCATAAGTAAACAGTTGTTACTGTAATAAACAGCCGGTAGTGCAAATGACAGAGTGAAGGCAGATGTGAGGTAGGAGAGTTAGCAGTTTATGAGGGAAGTGGATCAACGGGGGTTTGAGTTCAGTAAAGAGACAGCTCTGGGGAAAAAACTGTTCTTTAGTCTGCTGGTCCTGGTCCGGTGGATCCTGAAACGCCTGCCGGAGGGCAGGAGAGAAAACAGTCTGTGGGCTGGGTGAGAGGAGTCCTTGAGGATGCTGGAGCTCGATGCAGGCAGCGTTTCCTCTGGATGTGCTCGATGGCAGGCAGTGGAGTCCCTGTGATGCGCTGGGCAGTTTTCACCACCCGCTGCAGTGCCTTGCGCTCCGCAACAGAGCAGCTCCCATACCATACTGCCACACAGTTGGTCAGGATGCTTTCTATTGCGCAGCGATAGAAGTTCACCAGGATAGCCGAGGAGAGCTGATTCTTCCTCAGTGTCCTCAGGAAGAAGAGGCGCTGGTGAGCCTTCTTGACCAGGCTGGAGGTGTTGGTCGTCCACGACATTTCCGCCGAGATGTGGGTCCCCAGGAACTTGAAACTGGAGACACGTTCAACAGCCATTCCATTGATGTGGATGGTGTCGTGTGTGCCTCTTGACTCTTTCCTGAAGTCCACGATGAGCTCCTTCGTTTTGGGGGTGTTGAGGAGCAGGTTATTTTCGGTGCACCATGTGGCCAGGTGCTGGATCTCCTCCCTGTAGGCAGTCTCATCGTTGTTGCTGATGAGACCAATCACCGTAGTGTCGTCCGCAAACTTGACGATGGAATTAGATCCATGCACAGGCTTGCAGTCGGAGGTGAAGAGGGAGTAGAGAAACGGGCTTAGCACACAGCCCTGTGGTACACCAGTGTTAAGAGTGATGGATGTGGAGCAGGTGAATCCTGAACGAACATTCTGGGGTCTGTCAGTTAGGAAGTCCAAAATCCAGTTACACATTGAGGTATTGATGCCCAGGTCTCCAAGTTTGGCAATTAACTTGGTTGGGATGACAGTGTTGAATGCTGAGCTGAAGTCAACAAACAGCATGCGTGCGTAAGTGTTCTTATTGTCCAGATGGGTGAGCACAGAGTGCAGTGCCATGGAAACGGCATCCTCTGTGCTCCTATTGCTACGATAGGCAAACTGGTGTGAGTCCAATGTGGATGGTAGAGAGTCTTTTAGGTGTTCCAGGACCAGCCGCTCAAAGCACTTCATGACGATGGGTGTGAGTGCTACAGGGCGGTAGTCATTAGGGCACCTCGGGCTAGAGTGTTTTGGCACTGGCACAATGGAGGTGCGTTTAAAGCATGATGGTACAGCTGCTTGGGCAAGAGACAGGTTGAAAATGTCTGTAAAAACCTCAGCGAGCTGCTCCGCACATGCCCTGAGAACACGACCAGGGATGTTGTCTGGTCCAGCAGCCTTGTGCGCGCTGATCCGGCTCAGTGCCTTGCAGACATCTGTGGAGGAGAGTGTGATTGGTGGGTCAGCTGAGGGTTTGAGCTTGGTGGCAGTTTCTCTGTTGTCTCTTTCAAAGCGAGCATAAAAGTGGTTTAGCTCGTTCAGGAAGTTGACATATAGTGGGTTTAAGTAAAAGTTATATTTTTTTTAAAGCCTAATAAATGTTAAGAATGAATCTTTCAATACTGTAATGCTGAAATTGATAAATCAGTAGCAGTGGTATCAGTTATTCATAAAAAGATGCCATTAAACACAATTCAAATATACTGTCTTTATGTTTTTTCTGAATTAATTAGGAGAATAAATTTGAAATTATTAGAATATAAAAATATTCAAATCTTTAATGTTAGGTCACTTTTATAGTCGATTGACAGCACTAATAAACACTTGCACCATGTTTTAGGAGTAAAATAATCAGGTGAATGATATGAACAAACCTTCAGAATATAGAATATAAAAATATAAAGAATAAACAAACTCACCTTTAAAGATATGGACGCAAATATAAAGTGCAAAAAAATAAGAAAAAGACTTGAGTTGAAAGTGTATTTTGGATGTTTCATTTCAAACAGTGTGGACCAGCTTAAAACAGCTAAAACCAGCTTGAACCATCTAAGACCAACTTAAACCAGCTAAAACCATCTGAACATCAGCTTGGCCAGGCTGGAAGACCAGCTTAAAACAGCTAAAACCAGCTTAAACCAGCTAAGACTAACTTAAACCAACTAAGACCATCTGAATATCAGCTTGGCCAGGCTGGAAGACCAGCTTAAACCAGCTAAAACCATCTGAACATCAGCTTGGCCAGGCTGGAAGACCAGCTTAAACCAGCTAAGACCAACTTAAACCAACTAAGGCCATCTACACAGCTTGGCCAGGCTGGAATACCAGCTTAAACCAGCTAAAACCAGCTTAAACCATCTGAACACCAGCTTGGCCAGGCTGAAAGACCAGCTTAAACCAGCTAAAACCAGCTTAAACCAACTAAGGCCATCTACACAGCTTGGCCAGGCTGGAAGACCAGCTTAAACCAGATAAAACCAACTAAGACCATCTGAACACCAGCTTGGCCAGGCTGGAAGACCAGTTTAAACCAGCTAAAACTATCTGAACACCAACTTGGCCAGGCTGGAAGACCAGTTTAAACCAGCTAAGACCATCTGAACATCAGCTTGGCCAGGCTGGAAGACCAGCTTAAACCAGATAAAACCAACTAAGACCATCTGAACACCAGCTTGGCCAGGCTGGAAGACCAGTTTAAACCAGCTAAAACCATCTGAACACCAGCTTGGCCAGGCTGGAAGACCAGTTTAAACCAGCTAAGACCATCTGAACATCAGCTTGGCCAGGCTGGAAGACCAGCTTAAACCAGATAAAACCAACTAAGACCATCTGAACATCAGCTTGGCCAGGCTGGAAGACCAGCTTAAACCAGATAAAACCAACTAAGACCATCTGAACACCAGCTTGGCCAGGCTGGAAGACCAGTTTAAACCAGCTAAGACAATCTGAACATCAGCTAGGCCAGGCTGGAAGACCAGCTTAAACCAGATAAAACCAACTAAGACCATCTGAACACCAGCTTGGCCTGGCTGGAAGACCAGCTTAAACCAGCTAAGACCATCTGAACATCAGCTTGGCCAGGCTGGAAGACCAGCTTAAACCAGATAAAACCAACTAAGACCATCTGAACACCAGCTTGGCCAGGCTGGAAGACCAGTTTAAACCAGCTAAAACCATCTGAACACCAGCTTGGCCAGGCTGGAAGACCATCTTAAACCAGATAAAACTAGTCTGGGCTGGTTTTAGTGTTTCCCCAGTAGGGAATAGCCCAAAATTGACCAGTGAAAGAAAACAAGTATGTTTTGTCTGTAGTAAAAACCCCAAAGGTTGTGTGATAGGCAGATTTGTGATGATGTGTATCTGAAGTGATTAATGACGTTAACGTCAACCGTCAAAAAAAACGTTACAGGGCCTAATTAACTAACTTGTGAACTACTTGTGTGGCTGATAAACACTCGTGTGTGTGTGTGTGTTTGTGTTGTTGTTGTTGTTGTTGAACACGTAAGCTACTTCTAACACCACCAGGTTTGGAGAGCACATAATTGAATTTGGTGTCCCTGACGCGTGACTCTCCATCCGTGTTTATTTCCACAGAGTGTGTGTGTGACGCGCGCGCGCGCAGCTCGAGAGCGCGCTCTGGTAATGATGCGCGCGGGGACTGGATCTCGGCGTTGATTGGTCGCCCGCAGTGAGAGGCTGTATCCCACCAGCAGGACTTCAGCGGTCCAGCAGCAGAGCTCCAGATCGGAACCGGCTCCGCTGAGTCAGTGGATATGATGAGCGCGTGGGATCGGCACTTCTCGGTGCTCTGCTGTCTGCTCTGGGTCATCAGCAGCTTCTGCTCGACTGTGGGTGAGCAACATTTCGGCGATATTACTGAGATATTCATGTATTCTTCACTGTTCAATTTAACTTTGTGTATCAACAGATGCTCTGCTTTTATTAAGTTACTTTATCAGCTTTATTTATTATGAATTTCTAATGTAATTTAGTCATTGTTTGATGTCAGCTCAGATGCAACTTTTGATGTTAATAATAATGATTTTTATGATGTTTATTATGTTTTTGCATTTTGTTGAAATCCTGTTCTGATCATTCCCGTCAGAATCACTGAAGGCTGTTTTTAAATGATGCTCTGGGGTATTATGGGATATTTAAATGGGTTTATTGAATATTAATGAATGATTGAGAAAGTGAATATGAAACTCTGTGATTGCAGAAAGCTCTCCACACACACACACACACTGCCAGCATTATGGAGATTATATTCAGGTATTCATTTTTGGCTCAATTATTGTTTTGTATTTGACCTCCATCCATCCATCTCTCTTTCTCTCCATCCATCCATCCATCTCTCTCTCTCTCTCTCTCTCTCTCTCTCTCTCTCTCTCTCTCTCTCTCTCTCTCTCTCTCTCTCTCTCTCTCTCTCTCTCTCTCTCTCTTTCTCCATCCATATCAATCTCTCTCTCTCTCTTTCTCCATCCATATCAATCTCTCTCTCTTTCTCCATCCATATCAATCTCTCTCTTTCTCCATCCATCCATCCATCCATCAATCTCTCTTTCTCCATCCATCCACTCTCTCTCCATCCATCTATCCATCAATCTCTATCTCTCTTTCTCCATCCATATCAATCTCTCTCTTTCTCCATCCATCCATCCATCTCTCTCTCCATCCATCTATCCATCAATCTCTATCTCTCTTTCTCCATCCATATCAATCTCTCTCTTTCTCCATCCATCCATCTCTCTCTCCATCCATCTATCCATCAATCTCTCTCTCTTTCTCTATCCATATAAATCTCTCGCTTTCTCCATCCATCCATCCATCCATCAATCTCTCTCTCTTTCTCCATCCATATAAATCTCTCGCTTTCTCCATCCATCCATCCATCCATCCATCCATCCATCCATCCATCCATCAATCTCTCTTTCTCTATCCATTCATCCATCAATCCATCCATCCATCTCATGACATCAATCCATCCATCCATCAATCTCTCTCTTTCTCTATCCATTCATCCATCAATCCATCCATCCATCTCTCTCCATCCATCCATCCATCCATCCCTCTCATGACATCAATCCATCCATCCATCAATCTCTCTCTTTCTCCATCCATCAATCCATCTCTCTCTATCCATCCATCTCTCTTTCTCCATCCATTCATCCATCAATCTATCCATCTCTCTCTATCCATCTATCCATCCCTCTCATGACATCCATCCATCAATCTCTCTCTTTCTCCATCCATCCATCAACCCATCCATCCATCTCTCTCTCTCCATCAATCTCTCTCTTTCCATACATTCATCCATCAATCCATTCATCAATCCACCCATCTCTCTCTCCATAAATCCATCCCTATCATATCATCCATCTCTCCATCCATTCCTCTCATGCCATCCATCCATCCATCGACCATTGACCACACTCTTTCTCTTCTCCTCCTCCTCTTACACACACTCTTCCTCGTCCTCCTCCTCTTACACACACTCTTCCTCGTCCTCCTCCTCCTCTTACACACACTGTTCCTCTTCTCCTCTTCTATTGTTCACATCATCATTCAGTGGTGTAAGCGATGGCATCTGTGTTGTGGTTGTGTTTAGCGTTTGCCTGCCTGTGTTTAGCGTTAGTGAGTGAACTGGTGTTGTTTAAGGTTTTACAGAAAACTGTCATGTGTCTTCAGGCCTCGGCTTTACTAAGCTCTCTTTGTGGAGTGGAGTGGAGGAACCAGGACCAGGTGAGCGACATTCCCCTGTGTGTGTGTGTGTGTGTGTGTGTGTGTGTGTGTGTGTGTGTGTGTTAAAGGAGTAGTTCACTTTTAAATAAACTTTTGCTGATAATTTCCTCACCCTCATGTCATCCAAGATGTCCATGTCTTTCTTTCTGCAGTCGAAAAGAAATGAAGGTTTTGGATGAAAACAGTCCAGGGTTTTTCTCCATATAATGGACTTCAATGGGCTCCAAACGGTTCAAGGTCCAAATGACTGTTTCAGTGCAGCTTCAAAGGGCTTTAAACGACACCAGATGATGAATAAGGG
The DNA here is from genome assembly GCA_033150135.1 of Gobio occitaniae. Lineage (NCBI taxonomy): Eukaryota > Metazoa > Chordata > Actinopteri > Cypriniformes > Gobionidae > Gobio > Gobio occitaniae. The sequence continues at coordinate 152,520 of JARQWZ010002853.1, read as the reverse complement.
TCTGATCTAGACAAACCATCAGTTTCTGCGAGAAACCCAGCAGTATTTATGATATTATTTTACCTCTTATCAGACGAGCGTGATCATCTCTGAGCTCAGCCATAACTTCCGGCAAGTAAGGTCGATTACGAGCGTGGTCATAGATATATCGATAGTAGATGCCTCATTCTACTGATCCGTGCAGTCGCTAATGAGGCATCTACGTATATCTATGACCACGCTCGTATTTGACCTTACTTGCCGGAAGTTACGGCTGAGCTCAGAGATGATCACGCTCGTCTGATAAGAGGTAAAATAATAGCATAAATACTGCTGGGTTTCTCGCAGAAACTGATGGTTTGTCTAGATCAGACCCTTATTCATCATCTGGTGTCGTTTAAAGCCCTTTGAAGCTGCACTGAAACTGTCATTTGGACCTTGAACCGTTTGGAGCCCATTGAAGTCCATTATATGGAGAAAAACCCTGGACTGTTTTCATCCAAAACCTTCATTTCTTTTCGACTGCAGAAAGAAAGACATGGACATCTTGGATGACATGAGGGTGAGGAAATTATCAGCAAAAGTTTATTTAAAAGTGAACTAATCCTTGAACTCATGAGCCTGTGTCTGAGCTCTCTCGTGTGTCTCTACAGGAGCAGATTCAGAATGTCTTTAAGAGGGTAAGTTCATCTTTAGCAGCTCTTCGTCCTGCTTTCTGTTGATGTCAGACTCACGTCCTGTTCGTCTTTCTTCTGCTCTTCAGTTCCTGTTTCATTATTCCAAAGCACACAACTCCATCGGCTCAGTCGAGAGAGAGGTATGAACATCTCATGTTGCTGTATTATGACATTATCTCTATATAATGCATATTCCCTGATAATACACAGAAGAGGCCAAAAGTGATGTCCAGCCTTGGAAAATCGACATTATCATCTTTTATTGCAAATTAGGGCTGTCATGATTCCTCGATTAACTATGGCGCTTTTTTAAATAGCGTTATGAGCTCAGTTTATGCGCACCGGATGCCTCGCATTTTTCCAGGAGCGCTCTGGGGCCGGATTCACAAAACACTCTTAAGAATAAAATTATTCTTAACTGCGAATTTCTTCTTATTTTCCAACTTAAGAAAACATATACGAATATTTTGTATTCCCGAAAACTTTTCTTAAGAATGTTTCTTATGATTTTTCTTAAGATAAAATTTAAGAAGTATTCATATTCACGAAAAGATTGTTCTTTAAAATCATTGTAAATAACTTCTTAAAGTTAGGATAACCTCCAACCTATCTTAACCCTCTGGTGCTCTTCGGTCATTTCTGGCCCCGGAAAATGTTCTGTTTTTGTAATTTAAAAAATCACAGCTTCATCAGAATGATATGAAACTTGGTGACTTTTCTAGCATTAGGTATGTAAACACACAAAAAAAATGGGGTCATGATTCGAGCATGCTAATTGGTCGTAAAAAAAAAAAGTAGCGTTCATTGTCTTTGGTCATAAATGACCGACCATAGGAAATGAATGAGAAATCGGCAAAAACACACAAATTCTCTGAATATTTGTGTGTACAATCTACAAATCAGCCACAATGCTGAAAAAAAGTACACAGCAGTAAAGGGGTGACACTCTAAAACATCAAGAGTGTTATATTGACACATCCACACACACACACATGCACACTTACACACACACACACACACACACACACACACACACACACACACACACACACACACACACACACACACACACACACACACACACCTATGAAAAACTGAACCTATGAACCACATTTTTAATTTTTAAGTCACAGCTTCATCAGAATGATATGAAACTTTGCGACTTTTCTAGCATTAGGTATGTAAACACATCAAAAACATTTGAGCATGCTAATTGGTCGTAAAAAAAATACTCCCACTTGTGCTCTTCGGTCAAAAATAACCACTAGCCTATAGGAAATGAATGGGAAATCTGCAAATACACAAATTCACAGAACAAAAAAATTATATCTAAAACTTTATAATAAATAGTCTTTGAGATTTTTTAAATATATTTTCAAATCCAAAAAAATCATTAAATGTGTTCAAAAGAGAACTAGTGAATTCTCAAGCCTCTCCATAGAGACCTCTAGTGGTTACACACATGGTTGCAGGATTTCTTAAATAATTCCAAAGAGCGCGCTAATCTGCCTTCAAAAAAATTTATTTTGAAGCCTAGTCTCTATTTCAACCTGAAATACTGCAAATACCATCAAATCATCTCAAAATACAAAATTAAAAAGAAAAAATATTATTGAAGAAAAATAAATAGCATTGGTTTTACTGGGGTGGAGGAAGTTACATTTTTAGGTGTGCGGTCACTTATGACCGGGAAGATGACCAATGCAAACCCCTAAACCAAGAGCACCAGAGGGTTAAACACCCAAATGTAAGAAGTTCAACGAATTTATTGGGTTGTTTCAAATAGTAAGCATTACAACATAACAGTAACAGTAGCTAAATAATATAATATTTATAACTAATAGTACCATGGACGATTATAAAACCAGCAACCAGCAAGCGTCAATAGCGGACGAGAAACCCCCCGTAATTTAAAAATACTACTGTTAATGTGTCACAAATTGTAGTTTTACGACTTTTTCAGGCGAGAATGTACTTGATTAAAGATTAAATCTGTGGTTAATTTATAAAGAGAGCGCCTATTTTACAATATTATCTGGTGTTTTCGTAGTTTCAGCGGGTGTTCGTCGCTCATTAACCCGGCGAGAGCAGCCTTTCCTCGGCTAGTTCTTCTGCCGTCTGCCGCTGGCTCTGATGTCTCTGAGATATAATTCGTCTTGTGTAGATCTATCAGCCGATCTTTGGTACCCGAGCAGCGTTCTTCATTAACGGCTAGGCTCTTATAAAATACAGATTTTACAGACACACGGCACATTAAAAACACGACATTGAGTGACAAACTCCCGTCAAGCCAGTCACGACGAAAATTGTCTGCACAGTTATTATGATATCTACGACAATCTGTGGGAAGCGCAAAAAGACGGGCTTTGAGGTGTTCAGTAATACCTTTCAATAAAATAACACCATATAACACCTTTTATTTTCTTCTTAAGTAAAAAATTTGAATTTATCTTAAGAATTTTCTTAACTTCTTTCTTAAGAAGATTTTCGTGAATCCGGCCCCTGAGCACATGAAGTTGCAAAAAAAAATCAACTCTGAGCAGAAAAGCGCCCGATCGCGTTTTTTCCCCATTGTCAAATCGAGTGAATGGAGAGATGGGCCAGCCATATTGATTAGACTTTACATCATTTCTATCGCCAAAGGTGCTTACTCCTTGCTTATTTGAGGGAAACAGAGGAGAAAAAAACGGCGCTTATGGAAAGAGAAGCTGTCATACCTTTTATTTTATGTTATTTGTATATTTGTTTCATAAACACCGCCTCAGTAGCGGCTGCCATTGTTGTTTCGCGGGCTATGTGACGTCAGAGCTCGTAACCTGGAGTACATCGATCTAGTATGAGTTCACCAGTGCACTTTCATGGGTAGAAGGTTGGAAAAACACGAGTTACGGGTTACATGGAACGCGGCATAAATCATTTATAAACATACGCCAACACTGGAGAGTAATCAGGACGTTTATAAATATGCGAACTGTTCATCGCGATTTCAAAATAAAAGCCCCCCATCGCTCTGCTGTTTTTATGTCCACATATTCTTGTTTTTGAAATTACAGTAGCTGTAGTGGCCAAATACTAAAGATTAAGAGGAAATTTGAATTAGATTTTTATTGTAGATTCAGATTTGTAATGTAAATCATTTATAAACCGACGCCAACACTGGAGAGTAATCAGTTCGTTTCTAAATATACGAACTATCCATCGCGATTTCAAAATAAAAGTCCCAATCGCTCTGCTGTTTTTATGTCCACATATTCTTGTTTTAGAAATTACATTAGCTGTAGCATTTGTATCGAAACAAAGTGGCCAAATATTAAAGATTAAGTGGACATTTGAATGAAATGTCGTTTGTTTGGCCAATATTAGAAAAGGATTTGATCTGTTGTAAAGTGCTTTTTGCAGGCATTTGTTATTATATCACATAATCTGTACATAAAATAATTGTTTATATTATGTATATTAACAGCATTGTTCTATAAAACCATTTGATTACTTGCTTTTGAGCCTCTATTTGAACCAGATAGTATTGCCTCGTTTTTATTATATATGTATTTTATGTCATTTTAAAGACTTTGGTCTTTGAATAGATCCATATTAAATTACCATATAATTTATTACCACAAAAATATCAGGTCAGCCGATTAATCGTCAAAATAATCGACAAATTACTCGATTACCAAAATAATTGTTAGTGACAGACAGCCCTTATTTAAATATATTGTAAATATTGCATAGTTGTGCCTGTAGCTGTTTTATTAGGGATAATAACCAAATTGTGCTGACATCATTTATATCCAGAGATTATGAACATAAGAGAGAAATATTAATAACTGATTATGTTTGTTTTTCCTCTCAGCTTTTTGTATAGTAAAATAAAACCTGTAGCTGTAGTTTGCCAAATAATTTGTTCAGATTAATACCTTAACCAATTTTTGTGAATTGTTCTTCCCTCATATTTAAAATATATCAATATTTTCCTCATATTTTATGGTTTATTTGAACTTGCAGGGTCATTTTTGGCCAGTGCAGTATATATGAATATGTTTTCTCCTTGTCTTCAGTCTCATTCGGTTCATCCGTTGATGCGTCTCTCGCCGAAACTGTCTCTGCGCAGGAAGAAACAACAGGTGTGAGGCCGTTCTCCTTCAGTTCCTGTCATGATCTGTTATTATTAAAGGTGTTAGGCTGGAGATACTGTTTAACATGGTCATCATTTCATCAGGCTTTTTGAGTAACGTGTGTCTTTCTCTTAGAGAAGCTGAAGAACGTGTGCAGCCCTTCTGGAAGAAACGTGAGAGGTGCGTGGACACACAACCACTGACACACACAGATTCAAAACTGATGGACATTCAGGGTTCTCACATTTTTTTGACCTGTTAATAAACATTAGGACCAAAAAATTAAGTTAATTTAGTAAATTTACCAGCGTAAATATATCAAAAATGTATTATAAGTAGTAATATGCATTGCTAAGGACTTCATTTGGACAACTTTAAAGGAGATTTTCTCAATATTTAGATTTTTTTGCACCCTCAGATTCCAGATTTTCAACAAAAAAATTGACCCGTATGATTGGTTTTGTGATCCAAGGTCACAAATAGTAACTGACTGTAGCAAATTGCAATTTAATCAGTGTTATATTATGTTAGGTTATGACTTTAACAGTTTTTAAGAGTATGTAAACATGCCGTTTGCAAACTGATCTGTTGTTTTTGGTGGTGTTTGTGTAATTTGAAAGATGTCGTAATTGAATGCATTTTGTGCCAAAGCAATGATAAATGACCCACAGTTTATCTCCCAGAGGCTGATGTTGTGTGAAGAGATTTGACAAAGTGACCTACGTATTGAGAAAGTGCTCTAGTGATTGTAAAAAACTGTAGGTTTTAACTTAAAGGGATAGTTCACCCAAAAATTAAAATTAGCCCATGATTTACTCTCCCTCAAGCCATCCTAGGTGTATATGACATTCTTCTGTCAGACAAACACAATCTGAGTTATATTAAAAAAGTCCTGACTCTTCCAAGATTTATAATGGCAGTGAATGACTGTTTCTGTTTTGAAGTCCATACAAGTGCATCTATCCATCATATAACGGCTCATAGATGCACTTGTATGATGGAAGGATGCACTTTTATGATGGATAGATGCACTTTTATGATGGATAGATGCACTTTTATGATGGAAGGATGCACTTTTATGATGGATAGATGCACTTTTATGATGTATAGATGCACTTTTATGATGGAAGGATGCACTTTTATGATGGATAGATGCACTTTTATGATGGATAGATGCACTTTTATGATGGATAGATGCACTTTTATGATGGATAGATGCACTTTTATTATGGAAGGATGCACTTTTATGATGGAAGGATGCACTTTTATAATGGATAGATGCACTTTTATGATGGATAGATGCACTTTTATGATGTATAGATGCACTTTTATGATGGAAGGATGCACTTTTATGATGGATAGATGCACTTTTATGATGGATAGATGCACTTTTATGATGGATAGATGCACTTTTATGATGGATAGATGCACTTTTATTATGGAAGGATGCACTTTTATTATGGAAGGATGCACTTTTATGATGGAAGGATGCACTTTTATGATGGATAGATGCACTTTTATGATGGATAGATGCACTTTTATTATGGATAGATGCACTTTTATGATGGAAGGATGCACTTTTATGATGGATAGATGCACTTTTATGATGGATAGATGCACTTTTATGAAATGTGCATGAAATGTATGACTGTTTAAAGATTTGACTAATTTACCTGTGAACTGATGGATATAACCCAGTGTGTGTTTCTCTCTCCACAGACATCCTCTGCTCCTATCTGGGATTCTCTCTGACACCGTAATGCCTGAAATGTGTTAAAGCTGCATTAGTGTTGTTGTCCAACTACAGAAAAACTACCAGATTTCATTAAAACCTCTTTTAATAAATGTAACCTCATGCTTGCTGGCAGTTTATGTATTATTGCTAAACCACTAAACCTTTTCAGTATGTGTGTGCAAAGCCTGGGTAATGTTAGAATGCAAAAAGGAAATTGATGGAAAATGAACTGAAATTGTTCATGGCATATCCCCAAAATATCCCTTAATAATATCACCGCTTGTCCTAGGGTTAGCAGAAGCTTCGCTATTAACACACACACACACACACACACGACAGTAAAATGCACTCAAATCAATATGTTTTTATATAATAAATGGTGACAAGCATTGAACTGACAAAGGTTGTATTATTAGAAATCTTATATAAAACAAAATGCAAATTTCCGGGTAATAATCCGTTTAATGATGGCTGGTTTAAAAATGTTTTCGAGTGCGGTCCCCGTCCCAGAGAGAGGGCGTGTCTTTAACATGGCCAAGATTAGAGTCTGCTCGGCAACCGTTGAACAGTCTTTTCTGATGCGTCAGAGTCGCCACAAAACCACTGGATTTCGAAGTCCAGCTGTGATTCTGATGTGATGCTAGTCCTCGTCTGAGTCCTCATCTCCGTCTCTGCGGTTGGGCGCCGAGCAGCGAATGGACGTCATCAGCTGATCCTGGATCTGTTTCCTGGGGTTTTCCTCCAGGTCGGTCTTCACAGCTCCGGTCTCCGATAAACGCCACTCCAGCTCTGAAACAAACAGAACAAATTGGTCATGTGCACACACATCTTTCGGAAAGGAAATGTGAATTTTTTTTTATAAAAAATACTTTTAAATTTTTTTTTTTGGTGCTGGACAGTCAATATGAGGAAAAATGTATGGGGAAATTTTATATATATATATATATATACACACACACACACACACACACACACACAGATCAGGCATAACATTATGAACACTGACAGGTGAAGTGGATAACTGTTAGTGGGTGGGATATATTAGGCAGCAAGTGAACATTTTGTCCTCAGAGTTGATGTGTTAGAAGCAGGAAAAATGGGCAAGAGAGAGGATTTGAGTAAGTTTGGGCCAGATTGTGACGGCTAGAAGATTGGGTCAGAGCATCTCCAAAACTGCAGCTCTTGTGGGGTGTTCCCGGTCTGCAGTGGTCAGTCTCTATCAAAAGTGCTCAGAGGAAGGACCAGTGGAGAACCGGCCACAGGGTCATGGAGGACCAGTGGAGAACCGGCCACAGGGTCATGAAGGACCAGTGGAGAACCGGCCACAGGGTCATGAAGGACCAGTGGAGAACCGGCCACAGGGTCATGGAGGACCAGTGGAGAACCGGCCACAGGGTCATGAAGGACCAGTGGAGAACCGGCCACAGGGTCATGAAGGACCAGTGGAGAACCGGCCACAGGGTCATGAAGGACCAGTGGAGAACCGGCCACAGGGTCATGGAGGACCAGTGGAGAACCGGCCACAGGGTCATGGAGGACCAGTGGAGAACCGGCCACAGGGTCATGAAGGACCAGTGGAGAACCGGCCACAGGGTCATGAAGGACCAGTGGAGAACCGGCCACAGGGTCATGAAGGACCAGTGGAGAACCGGCCACAGGGTCATGGAGGACCAGTGGAGAACCGGCCACAGGGTCATGAAGGACCAGTGGAGAACCGGCCACAGGGTCATGAAGGACCAGTGGAGAACCGGCCACAGGGTCATGAAGGACCAGTGGAGAACCGGCCACAGGGTCATGAAGGACCAGTGGAGAACCGGCCACAGGGTCATGGAGGACCAGTGGAGAACCGGCCACAGGGTCATGGAGGACCAGTGGAGAACCGGCCACAGGGTCATGGAGGACCAGTGGAGAACCGGCCACAGGGTCATGAAGGACCAGTAGAGAACCGGCCACAGGGTCATGAAGGACCAGTGGAGAACCGGCCACAGGGTCATGGAGGACCAGTGGAGAACCGGCCACAGGGTCATGGAGGACCAGTGGAGAACCGGCCACAGGGTCATGAAGGACCAGTGGAGAACCGGCCACAGGGTCATGGAAGACCAGTGGAGAACCGGCCACAGGGTCATGGAGGACCAGTGGAGAACCGGCCACAGGGTCATGAAGGACCAGTAGAGAACCGGCCACAGGGTCATGAAGGACCAGTGGAGAACCGGCCACAGGGTCATGAAGGACCAGTGGAGAACCGGCCACAGGGTCATGGAGGACCAGTGGAGAACCGGCCACAGGGTCATGGAGGACCAGTGGAGAACCGGCCACAGGGTCATGGAGGACCAGTGGAGAACCGGCCACAGGATCATGAAGGACCAGTGGAGAACCGGCCACAGGGTCATGGAAGACCAGTGGAGATCCGGCCACAGGGTCATGGAGGACCAGTGGAGAACCGGCCACAGGGTCATGAAGGACCAGTGGAGAACCGGCCACAGGGTCATGGAGGACCAGTGGAGAACCGGCCACAGGGTCATGGAGGACCAGTGGAGAACCGGCCACAGGGTCATGAAGGACCAGTGGAGAACCGGCCACAGGGTCATGGAGGACCAGTGGAGAACCGGCCACAGGGTCATGGAGGACCAGTGGAGAACCGGCCACAGGGTCATGGAGGACCAGTGGAGAACCGGCCACAGGGTCATGAAGGACCAGTGGAGAACCGGCCACAGGGTCATGAAGGACCAGTGGAGAACCGGCCACAGGATCATGAAGGACCAGTGGAGAACCGGCCACAGGGTCATGGAGGACCAGTGGAGAACCGGCCACAGGGTCATGGAGGACCAGTGGAGAACCGGCCACAGGGTCATGGAGGACCAGTGGAGAACCGGCCACAGGGTCATGAAGGACCAGTGGAGAACCGGCCACAGGATCATGAAGGACCAGTGGAGAACCGGCCACAGGGTCATGGAGGACCAGTGGAGAACCGGCCACAGGGTCATGGAGGACCAGTGGAGAACCGGCCACAGGATCATGAAGGACCAGTGGAGAACCGGCCACAGGATCATGAAGGACCAGTGGAGAACCGGCCACAGGATCATGAAGGACCAGTGGAGAACCGGCCACAGGATCATGGGCGGCCGAGGCTCATTGATGCCCGTGTGGGCCGATCAAACAGACGAGCTACTGGAGCTCAAACTGCTCAAGAAGTTAATGCTGGTTCTGATAGAAAGGGGTCAGAATACACAGAGCATCTCAGTTTGTTGTGTATGGGGCGGCACAGCCGCTGACCAGTCCATGCTGACCCCTGACCCCGCCCAAAGCACCAATAGTGGCACGTGAGCATCAGATCTGGACCACGGAGCAATGGAAGAAGGTGGCCTGGTTCCTTATCGACAAATTCAAATGGTCATCCTAATTTTTACTCATTTTAAAATAAAAAAAAATACTAATTAAAAAAGAAAATCCATGCTATATATTACATACTGCATATTAACTAATTTAATTATATTTAATAAAATGTATAACAAAAAATGTGTTATCCACAAATCCAAATGGGCATCACAAAAGCCTAATTTTAAAATAAATAACTAATACAAATTCTATCTTAAATATAATTAATTGGCATGCTATATATTCACTTGTATGTATATATAAACTAATTGAATTATATTTAATTTATCCATAAATCGAAATGGGCATCACAAAAAACAAAACAAAATCTACTATTTAACTCTTTCCCCGCCATTGACAGAATTTTCTGGTGATCCCGTGTTTTCTGTTATACTGTAGGGGGCGCTGTTACACATCTTCTGAACGAGAACTGAATCTCCTGATCAAAACACAGCAGAAGCAGAAGCATTGCTGACGCACATGTAAAATAACACGATCATGAAACATTAAACAGCATATAGGGGTGATTTCAGGGTCTTTGCCATTGAGATGACTTGGAAAAAGTGTCCCAATCTCCCCGAATTCCCCCTAAATCAAAACTGCCTAATGTTACTGAATGAACTGTCGACCCAGGACGAGCTCTAGGACTGTGAAGCTTTGGGCAGTTAATGGACTCTTTTGATCATCATTCTGAATGTAGTCTTTTTTGCTTTATTAAACCTACCCACATTCAAGTATTGATAGCAAAAAGACTGCATGAAGCTGGAATAAAGCTGTTCTGTTCTTTCTTTTGATATATTACATCAGATATTCAAACTACAAAAAATTCTGGGGGCCATAAAACTTGCCAAAATGGTCAAAAACGCTGCTGGTGAAAGAGTTAAAAGTATTGTGTGATCAGCCAATGGTGTTGCGTTCAGGAGTGAAACTGAAATTAAGCAAGAAAATCCCTCTCACCGTCACACTTCAGGTTCATGCCGCCGAAGACCAGAGGGCCAATGAACTGGGCCTTCATCTCGCCCTCGCAGTAGATGAAGATCGTGGGCAGGTTGCGGTCGGGGTAGTTGGGAATGCAGGTGGTGGCAATAGATTTGAGGAACTTGGTTTGAGGAAACTTGTTGGCCAGATTTGACAGATGCTGGTTTATCAGCGTGCACAACGGGATCCTGCGGGATAACAACCGGACAGTCAGGGTACAGTGGGACACCTTTCATTTAGACAAGGCAAGTAAAACAGTTAAAGGGGCTGGATCAGGGTTCCCACTCTTTTTCAGAAACCATTTTCCAGTACTTTTCCAGGACATTTTTAATTGTACTACGGCGGGAATAAAAGACAAGGATCATGCCAAATATTGCTTTCTAAGTCTTTAAAAGCCATACAGTTTATTGATATTTCTTAACAATCCAGCATTTTTCAATATGAGCTCTTAATCATACATTATGACTATGGAAGTTTGTTTACACCACAGAATAGAAAGAAAAGGTAATTGTGACTTTTTTTCTCGCAATTGCGAATTTACATATTTGTGATATAAAAATTATTTTTTACTCAGAATTTGACTTTATAAATTGCAATTGCAGTTTAGATCTCACAATTCTGAGAAAATAAGTCAGAATTGCAAGATATAAACTCGCAACTGCGCAGAAAAGTTAATTGTGACGAAAAGACTTGCGAGTTTATATCTTGCAATTCTGACTTTATAACACACAAATGTGACTTTATATCAGAATTATGTGATTAGGGAGCAGCTTATGAGTTAACATTCACTGAGCAGTTATAGCATTAGCATTAGCTAACGGCTGAGAGTGGCAACACAAGACTAAACATCATTATTCAAAAATACTTCTCACACACATCAAACTCAGCATGTGCTTTCTGCAACTAGCGCTTATTGTTTGGACCAGCGATAAACTCTTTATACTCGGCTAAAGAAATCACTTTTTTTTAAAGAATTTTCCCAGACAACAAGATTTTACATTTTCTCAAATTTTCCATGTGTTTTCCAGGACTGGAAAATTTGTCATCAATTTTCCAGGTTTTCCAGGACGAGTGGGAACCTTGCGTATGTAGAACTCAGAAACCCTTGTTATTAGCGACACCGGTGGCCGTTCAGTGAACTGCAGCCACTTATTGCGCATGCTCACGTAACGTACATGGGCGTCACTAGTAGTGTTATGCCGATATTTGCAATTTTTACATGCATCGGCCGATACAAGGCTGCTGCGTTCGCCGATAATTTTTTTCCTGCATTATTTACAGACAGGCGTCCACAGGGCAGCTCTCACCGTCTTCAAACTCTCTTGCTCTCCCTCGAGCATATTAATCAAAATCAATTGAGAATTGACACGATGGTAAAAGGTGGAAAGTTTCACGTGGAGCATTGGGAGATTTTTTCCTGAATTACCGCTGGTGTTGCTCTACAAGAGATTAAGTGAAGTGCACCTTAACTCTAAATAATGCTGGGTTAAAAATAACCCAAGTTGGGTTGAAAATGGACTAACCCAGTGATTGACCTATCGGTGAGCCCCGCCCCCCTTAGCTACTGTTGCTAACTCGGAAAAACAAACAAAGTTGCTATATCTTACAATGTACAGCTGTCAGTGTGAAAACCTTATCCCAAGATGTTTTTGGACACAGAATGTAGCGTATATATCCCGTCCGAATGATGACCAAACTTTACTGATGGTTTATCAAGTTTATTACATAGTTTTTCACTCAAACAAATCATCTGAGGCGTTCGATGGGAGGGGCTTACTGATAGGTCAATTGGGTTGTTTTAAGCAAACATTTAACCCAACTGCTGGGTCAAACCAACCCAATTGCTGGGTTAGTCCATATTCAACTCAACTTGGGTTATTTTTAACCCAGCATTTTTTAGAGTGTAACCATTAAATGATTATGTTGTAAATAGTTTTAAAATGAAGTATAGTACAGTCAGTGTGCACTTTATTATGCTGCTTGCTTGTTGATACTGTGTGCAATAGTGTCATTATTTTATTTATGCTTAAATATTTATTTTCAGAATTTATTTTCACCACTGAACTCTTTTTTCTTGTTCTACCTGACCTGTTTTTACTATTTGTTAAATATAGTTTTTTTTAGTTCAATAAATGTTCCTTTTTTAAATTGTAAATTTTAAATTGTTATCATCCTGATCATTGTGTCATTTTTATGTTGTAAATTGAGGGAGCAAAAGCAGTATCGGCTCCAAATATCGGCTCCAGAAAATCGTCAGCAGTATCGCTCATCGGCTAAGGCTGATGGAAAAAAAATCGGTATCTGCACTAAAAAATCCATATCGGTCGATCCCTAATTTAAACAATGCTTAGAGAGCATTTGTGTGTGATTTGAGTTCTGAGAACTTGGCTCAAAGTTAATTAAAACAACCATTTCAAAAGCTGACTTTCTTTTTTATATACTATAGTTAGAATATGTATAACTCAATGTATTAACTAATTGAAAAAGCTGAATAATCGTTCAAAATTCACTGATTAGTCGGCGATGCAAATGACAATAATCGATGATTAGATTATTAAAATAATCGTTTGTTGCAGCCCTATCGATGAGTATTATTAGGCTATAGCTCAGTGACTGCAACCATACAGCGTGCACTCGCTCGTTCTTTCGTTCATCTTCAGAACACAAATGAAGTGTTTCTCTCTGACCCCTCCATAGACGGCAATGTAATGAACACTTTCAAGGTCCAGAAAGGCAGGAAACACATCGTTAAAATAGTCCATGTGGCTCAACCTTAACGTTATGAAGCGATGAGAACACTTTAGTGCATAAAAATAACGACTTTATTCAACAATTTCTTTTTCTTCTACGTGATCCACGTAAACGCCACAACGCATGCGATCATGTGATCGTGCTCGGCCAATAGTGAGCCGGCGTTCTGCCGTAGAACCCGGAAGTGCTGTACTTTGTGAATAGCCCAACAAATGAATAGCGTAAGAGAGTGACAGGGAAGAGATTGTTGAATAAAGTCGTTATTGTTGTGCACTAAAGTATTCTCGTCACTTCATAACATTAAGGTTGAGCCACTGGAGGCACATGGACTATTTTAAAGATGTCTTTACTTCCTTTTTGGACCTTGAAAGTGTTCATTACGGTCTATGGAGGGGTCGAAGCTCTCGGATTTCATCAGAAATATCGTCATTTGTGTTCTGAAGATGAACGAAGGTGAAGTGACAGTAATTAATGACAGAATTTACATTTTTGGGTGAACTATCCTTTAAGAATAAGAAGAGAATGATACACAAATAAGATACAATGCATGGGATCTAAAATCCAAAGCATCTTTACCACAACATTTTGCATGATAAATTATATAATACACGTATAGTGCAAAGGTCAATGTGTAAAATCACCCCGGTTTGTAGAGATGCAGCACCACCCAGATTCCGGCTCCAGCTTTGTTGACCTCCTTCACGTAATCCTGACCCGAGATCTCGGTCAACTCCCCAAACGCGTTCTTTATCTGGTTGGCTTTCCACTCCGCAAGCCTCTTCTGTCTGTCAGAGAGAGGCGATAAACCATTATTCACTGGACATTCATAACCTTGTGCAGCAGCTGCAGATCAAAGAGTGTGTTTAGTCTTTAGTTTCCATCCACCTATTTTTAATGCTCATTTTAGGATAATCACATTAAAAGAAAGATAACTTTATGGCGTTTGTCTGCCTGCTCTGAGACACAAGTAAATTATTATACATCAAGTAATTATACTACATACAGTGGCTTCTCCTGCAGCTGATATTTGATATTTAGTGCCAGTTTATGAGGAAGTGATGATTTTGTTCTCTTTGACTCAGTGGATGGAAACGCCGCTTTATTCGCAAATGCTTTATGCGAAATTCCAATTTTGCACATTAGCTAAATTCACAACTTTGGATGGAATCCACTAACAAAACGTGATTTCTGTTGACACTCAGTGTAATGAAACACTGTGTAAAGGCAACTCTAGTGGTTAAACGGACTCAAGTGCTTGAGTTTCAGTGCCAAACATTCTCTGAATGGGAGATTTTCAAACTTGAATCTGAAGTGTAAATTTCACAAGACGAAGACTGAAATTATCCACAATTGATACATTCAGAATTAATAGCAGAAGTTTAATACTGAATATTGAATATCAATGCAGTGCAAAAACACTGTGCTTTATTTATCACTGTTAGAGTGACAAAAACAACTGCCAATCGAGGACTAAAACACAGAGAACTATGAAATCCGCTTTATTTTCCCCCAAAATACATTCAAATTTTTCTGGATTCCATTTTTTTTTTACATTTTGATGGTGAAATTATTTTTTTAGTAAACAAAAAGTATGTCTAATTAATTGAAATCATGAAACTTGTACAATTTTACATTAAGTTTCAGTTTTCTGGATTCCACTTAAATGGTATAATTAAATGTTAATAATCAAAAAGCATGTCTTGATTTAATTAATAAATAAATTCATTCATACATTAAATTCATAAAAACAACCATTTTAATATATATATAAACAGTTGTTTTTATTCATTTAATGAATTAATAAATTTACTAATTAAAGACTTGCTTTTTGATTATTAAAAGTGGAATCCAGAAAACAAACACAAACACATATATATATATATATATACACAATTTATTTATATGATTTTTTCCCCCACAAAGTCTGTGTTGTGCATTTTTTGGTAATCAAATGAAAACAACGCATTCATTTAATTTATCCTTTAATCATATGAATTTAAACAAACTGTTTTCGTTAAACAACGTGCTGTACAATGAGCTTTTTCATGGATGAAAAATTAAGGATTATTCCTTAAAAAATAAAGTTTTGATAATTTATTATTATTAGTGTTAGTATTATTATTACATTGAGATGCATCTAAATTCTACTGTACAACAGTAATATATTTCTGTCAATTTAAATCAAACTTTTATTTTGACGGGTTGCCGTGAAGACCTTTGAGTTTGAGTGTTTATGATATTATGATGATAGTTTTTCTCAGATGAAACGGTAAAAAGCTGATGAATTTCACATCCTCATATAGTGAGACGGCAGAGGCCGGAAAAACACGAGCATTAGAGCATAGATTTCATCAGTAACGCACACACACACATACCTGTACATCTCCATGGCGAGTTCATCCTCATCATTAAACTCATCTTCATTTTCATCCAGCTCCTCTAGAGTCATGCTCTCATAGGTCTTGACTGCAAAAGAGCAGGATATCAGGTCACATATTTAATGTTTCACAGGCTTCAGGATAAGAAAAACTGATTATCTGATGACAAGGAGGAACAAAATCAATATTTAAAGGGGACCTATTATGCGAAATTCAATTTATAAGGTGTTTGAACATAGATGTGTGTAAACAACCAGCCTATAAATGGTAAAAATCCACACAATACTAGTGTTATAATCCCAATCGATCTCATATTTCCCCCACTCCTACATAAGAGTAGGGAAGCCCCGCCCATGCCTGTTGATGATTGGCCCTTTTAGCATAGACACGCCCCTGAGTGAGACGCCATTTCGGTTTACTCGCTGTATCAGCGCTCGAGTATTACAATGTGCGCCAAAAACATCACTAATGTTGTGTTGATTAACCAGCGAACACACGAGTCTCATAGAGGAGTTCATTTATGAAGGAAATGTGCTGAAAAATGTCAGTAAAATGTTTGACATTGTTTTGTTGTTGATGGAGTATCTGAAGCTTGTGTAAAGGCTCCGCCCCCTTCTGGATGGGGGGCGGGGAGCAGCAGCTCATTTGCATTTAAAGGGACGCACACAAAAACGGCGCGGTTTTGCTCACACCCAAATAGGGGCAAATTTGACACGTTATAATAAATGATCTTGAGCTAAAACTTCACAGACACATTCTGGGGACACCAGAGATTTATAATACATCACATCTTGTGGAAAGGGGCCTAATATGCCCCCTTTAAACCATAGATATGCATACGAAGATGCCCCATTAGCGACTGTTTCTATGGGCCGCTATACTTTAGCCGTCCGCCATTTTCGAACGGTCAAAGCGTGAACGCGCTTTGTGAATATTCACATGTTGCCTGTGCGTCTGCAACCGTAGTTATACACAAGCATGTATGAAATTAATATCAATTAAAATCAATAGACTGAAGCAGATGAGTTAGGATTTAGTTTATCATTAATGGTAGATAATTCTGCATTCTAAAAAATATTGGTTAAAGATCTTTACATTTTCTTAATATCATTAATATTGACCATCAGAGAACCCTACAGACACATTGCTCAGCTTTTAATGAAGTTCATTGGAAATAAATCAAACCATCAACCAGTCAGCCATCAAAGTAAATAAATTATAAAAACTAGTAATAAATTAGGTAGTAATGTGTTTAATAAACATCAATATAGACTATTTAGTCAACCCATGTTTTAAGTAATCATCATAGGTATTATCTGAAAGCTTAAATTCTCAAAAACCATCACAAATTTAAACCATGTTTAAGAACAGGGAAATTTATAATTGATCATTTTGACTCATAATTTATTATAAATGTATTTATAATATGAAAACACAAACCAACACATTGTCACCTGTGAAAGGTTATCCAATTTCTTAGGGAATTTAAATCGCGCTGGGCATTACAGAGGCTGTTGTTTTTTATGCGAGTGATGATTGACAGCATCTGAAGTGTTGACGTGTGTTGACCGTTCTAACATGGCGGCGCGTCTAAAATGGCGGAGAGGTCGAATGGGGCATCTACGTATACATATCTATGCTTTAAATCAGCCTTTCTCAAAGTGGGTGACTGTGTCAGGGGTGCCGCCAAAAAATTACGTAGGCTAAAAAAATAAAAAAAAATCTGAAATTTCATATATAAAATATATTTGAATTTACATAAATACATTCTTCTTCTTTTTAACCCTTTCGCACGTACGATCACACATTCACACATGTGATTAGAACGGTCAGTGCATCACGTTCATTCAAATGTAAATTCAAATGTGCTTTCGCTTTGGCTTGCACTGAGCCAGAGACAGGCGTGCTCAGACTTGTCATATTATATCACAACTTTTCAGTGTTTTCAGCCACATAATGTTTATTTTAGGTTTCATACATATACGTACTAAAAAAACAATACATTTAGAGTTTGTAAAATACACAATGATGAAAAATGAAGAGGCAATAATAATCCTTTCCATTATAATTAGTTTTATTCATATCAGACACACATTGTGTAAGTAACTTTAAAGTTTACTCTATTCTTCTCCCAGTTCACCTGCCACTTACTTTTATGTATTTTGGGAGAAGTGGATGAATTCACGTCTTGTAAATCCAACAGATCCGATTTTCTGAACTGCGCCTGCGGCGGCGCCCATCGTGCATACAGCTCAACTAACGCCATCGTTTTAAAGGTGTTTAAACGACAAAACACTTCCACTTGTGTATATTTGACAATCGGAATCTCAGATATTTCAGGCCATATCTAACAAATTTGTGAATATTTTGAATAAAAAAGGAAAAATGACATAAAAGTCTCTCATTGATTGTGGTCACCCCCACCCCCGGCTTGTGTGAGCGCGTATGTAGATCTTTCTCAATCTCTCGTTGCGGATAATTTTTTTGTGTGTGTGGGTGTGTGTGTGCATGCGCATATGGCACGGATGAAAACAAGCACTATATGGAAAAACATTCCTGCTTATCTCTGGTGCATGGAACATGGATCTTTTTCTTATCGTATTGTATCTGATTTTATTTATTTTTGTTATGTCTGCCACTTTTTATTTTATTTTAACTGCATCCTGCACTTCAGTTTAGTTCTCCTGGTCAGGATTTGTTGTTGGGTTCTTGTATTGTGCGGTCCACCTCTTACGGTTTTATGGCATTTGTGTCTCTGATTAATTATTTTGTGAATTACTTTGCAAACCTGTTTTTAAAGGTGCTATAAAGTTGTTATTATTATTATTATTTACAGTTCGTATTATGCTCTGTTCATTACTGTCCTGTCTAAATAAACAGGACATTTGCATTTAAATTTGGGTTATGCAGTGTTTTTAAATTATATTTTAAACTGGGGTGCCTTGAAATTTTATGCACTTTTGAAAGGTGCCCTGACTGAAAAGTTTGAGAAAGGCTGCTTTAAACTATAATTGTGTGACATAACCTCATCTTACCAATAGACTGAGGCTGAAGAAGCTGCTCGTCGTCTTCCTCCTCCTCCGGTTTTTCTTTAGGAGGGAGAATGCCTTTCCTCCTGAGGATGTCATTCCACTCGGTGTCTTCATTTGGGTCCTACATTCACAATAACACACACATTCAGAGACATGAGGTTATCGACCACACACTGGGAAACCTCAGCTTCAGAGTTCACAGAGCAGAAGTTATTACTGAATCAAGGCTTTTACACATCATATGAAACGATCAATCAATAATACGTTTAAATTATTACACAAAAACCTTTATATTCCTTACAATATCCACGACTTTCATCATTTGACTAATTTGCATAGCTTTTTCTGGGCTGGAAATGACATTTTTAATGTTAATCTGAAGAAAAATAGATAATTTTGTACTCAGAAACTGCTAGTAAACTCCACAAACAGGCTTCCGGCAAGATGGCGCTCTGAGCAGCAACATTTTCCAGAGCTCTTCAATCAATCCCTCAAAAAACTATTTCAAACAGCAAGTTAAGTCTCATTTGTTTACTTTAAAATACATATACGAGTTTCAAAATAAATACAGACATTTATTTCCGTTTGATGAACAACTTGGATCATAGTTATACAAGCGACAAACTCATGGGCGTCAGTTTGGTTTGAAATGTGCTGGGGACAGAGACGCATTCAGAAGTGCATTTTCAGAAGTGCTGGGTACATTTTTTTTTTCTCTTTCGCGCAGGTCATGTTTTGAAAGACTATGTCCTGCAGCTTACTAATGTAAATAAATAAAAATGTCAGATGAGAGACATATTGCGGGTCTTATAGCCTATCTTACTCATGCCGACGAAAGCGCCCCGCGAATTCTTTAATATTTTTCATTTGTGCAATTTTTTTTACCACTTCATTATCCCACTGGAGCCCGTGTTTTTTTTAATCCTCCCTATTACACATTAGTTACAGCCATTAAAATAGTTCAGTTTTGTTTTTAATGTCAAAGTAGATATATTTCGTTTTGTTTCTTTATTAAGTTAATTTAGAAAAATGTTTAAAGCATTTAATGTTTGTTAAACTAAAGTTTTTGCTTTTTAAAGTGACGACCAAGCACTTTAGCCTCTGAAATCAACACTTGTCTTGCTTATTAAATCCATAAAAAACTCTTAAAGCATGGTTTAAACGTTTAGCCTACTATCACCACCATCACAGTAAAAAGGCATTTTTGACAAGATGAGGCAGGCAGATCGCAACGGCGCGCGCAAACAAAACGGGCTACACAATCTAAACAAACAATTAAAAATAAAAAACATGCTGGTTGTCTTACCTTAGGCTACACCTCTCCGCGAAATGAATATATATCCGATCTTCAATTCCCCTGCTATATGCACATTTAACGGAGTTCATGTCAACGAAATCAACCGATATGAGTATTTTATTCATCAGCTCTTTTCAACATCAAAGACCGCATTATGAGAACGAGCGACCTAAACACTGGTAAGAGCCTTTAGTCTCATTAATTTTAATGAAGATGATTGTGCTTTTGAGCATCTAAAACTTAGCTTATTTTCAGTTTCACTTGTGGCAGTTTGCGTGTTGGCTTGCTTTACTCATTTGCGGCGATGCGTGTTGCATAGCGCCGTCCTATAGCCTAAAAAAGCCCGAAGCCCGGCCCGCGTCTGAGGTAGGCTATGACTGGAAAATTGGCCCGAAGCCCGGCCCTAGGGTGTAAAAAAGTCGGGGCCCGTCGGGCTCGGGCAGAAATGTAGGGCTCTACTTTGAGTAAGGCTGAAAGCGTCTTTCTTTTTAATACATTTCTTGAATGTCTCAATTACAGTAGGCCTAGCCTATAGATAATTATGATATTTGTGGCTGCACCGGGGTCCGTCATTACGCTAAATCATGAGCGGTCCATGGCACCTGCTACCCATGGCTGTTAACAACTGTGTAGGCTACATCAATCCATTACAATAATTTCGTGTTATGGGAACTGCCACTGATACAGGCAGCGGAAGAGCCTATTTTACGGAGCTTGTTTCTGCTTTTCAAACGTTTTTACAACAAAAGATGTCGTTAAAACGACATAAGATCTCGTTATTATGAGAAAAGATGTAGTTAAAACGACATAAGATCTCGTTATTATGAGAAAAGATGTAGTTAAAACGACATAAGATCTCGTTATTATGAGAAAAGATGTAGTTAAAACGACATAAGATATCGTTATTATGAGAAAAGATGTAGTTAAAACGACATAAGATCTCGTTATTATGAGAAAAGATGTAGTTAAAACGACATAAGATATCGTTATTACGACACAATTGAGTGGAAAAAATAATATGTGTGTCAGCAATGCTTCACCGCAAAATTGAACTCGAGGTTTAAAAAAAAAAAAAAAAAAAAGTGGTGGGTACAAAAGGACTCATGACGAAATCTGGTGGGTACGCGTCCCCCCCGTCCCCCCCGAAATCGACGCCTATGGACAAACTGATCAACATGCACAAACGCAGTGCCCCACCAACTACGCCGGACAAATTACAAAACATGAAAAAAAACAGAGCAGTGGAAGAGAAAGAGCCTCCGGATGATCTCGCTACTAATGCAAAAATACTGGAAGTTGTTAGCAAGTTGGCGGATAGGTTTGACATCCAAGAGAGAAGGATGGAAGATCTCTCCCGTAAAATGGAGGAGAATTCCAGCCTGATTGCCGTGATGAGAGAAGAAGTAACCGATTATAAAAACAAAACAGAGGAGTTAGAACGGCAAGTCGGCACACTGCATGACGAAATGAAGGCGCTGACAGAAAAGTGTAATGAGCAGGAAAGATAAAAAAGGAGATGGAACTTGCGTATCAAAGGCCTAAAAGAAAAGGAAAACGAGGATGTCAGGGCAACGGTGATATCTCTCCTTTCAAAAATCGCGCCGGGAGTGCCGTGGAACGTAGATGACATGGTGGACGCGGTTCATCGTATCGGTAGGAAGGAGAAGAGTCGTACGAGACAAGTCATCATCCAGTTTGTTAAACGGGAGTGCAGAAATGAGATCTGGAAGCTTTCCAAAGAATGTGATGTATGCAAACAAGCTGGCGTTCGATTTGCAGAGGATCTAACTAAGGAAGACAAGATGGCTCGGGAGCTGTTGTGGCCAAAGATTAAAGAGGCAAGAGATCAGAAGAAGAGAGCATATTTTCGAGGGCCTTTTGGGTTCATTGAAAATGTACAGATTTTCCCATAAGAATGCAAATGCGTTGTAAATATTCTATGGGATTTGTGAGCAAATGAGACACGTAAAGTTATGCTTCGAGGGCCCAATGTGACCTTACTTTTTTCACAAATTTATTGTGGTGTGTTATTGTTAGCTTGTTCTAGCTAATTGTAGTACTACTGCTTACTATGTTTACATTTAGTTCTAAGTTTTCTTTTATTTCGTTAAATACCAGGGGGCTTAAAGACAGTATTAAGAGAAAAGCTATATTTTTATTTTGTAAAAGGCAGCAGGCACAATGTATTTTCTTGCAAGAGACTCATTCCAGTACTGAAGACTCAAATTTTTGGAGAAACCAATGGGGGGGATACCATTTTGTTTAGCCATGGAACTAATAGATCTGCTGGCGTTGCCATATGTTTGAATAACTTCCCCGGAAAAGTTGTTGAAGTTAAAAGAGATAAAGATGGACACTGGATTGCTGCGGTTTTGATCGCTGAAGGATCTCCACTGATTTTTCTGAATGTTTATGGTTATAAATGGTCAATCAAAGAACAAAATATTGCTGGAACAAATTTCAGAGATTATTAGTGAATTGAAAGCACTTTTCCCAACTGATAATATTTTAGTGGGCGGAGACTTTAATTGTGTCCCCGATGAATGGATGGATAGATTCCCGACAAAGTATGCTGATAATGAGTACAATCAAAATATTACTAATTTTTGTGTTAATAATTCCCTAATAGATATTTGGAGACATGTTAACCCTGAATTAAGACAATATTCATGGATTAGACCTAATGGGAGTTGTAAATCAAGAATTGATTTTTGGTTGATAACACAGGAACTCTTCAAATATGTTTCACAAGCTAAAATTTCTGCAGCTCCCATTACTGATCATTGTATAGTTACTGTTACTCTGATGCCTGATACAGGAATAATATGTAGACAAAAATATTGGAAGTTTAACACAAATTTTCTAAATGATGAGCAGTTTTGCAATATGATAAGAAAAATCTTATATTCAGTTAAGACAAATGAAGATATTGACTCGTGTGGAAAGAAGTGGGAATTTTTTAAATATAAAGTGAGAGAGTACTCAATTGATTATGGTAAAAGACTGTGTAAAAAGCAGAAAGAATTAGAGAGACAGTTTATAAAGGATATTAATGATTGTTGTAAGAAGGATATGTCATTAGATACTAATAAGGAAGAAATGATTAGATTACAATCTAGATTAGATGATCTGTACCTGAAAAAGGCACAAGGGGCATATATACGATCCAGAGCAAAATGGATTGAAGATGGTGAGAAAAACAGTTCATATTTCAGTAGATTAGAAAAATCAAGACAAGAAAGAAATGCACTTACTACTTTAAATATAAATAATAAAATTGTAACTGATCTAAAAGAAATAGATAATGAAGTATATAAATTTGATCAAAACCTATATTCATCATCCTTTTCTTCAAAAAAGTAGATCCTTTTATTCCTAAAATTGACCCAGATTTTAAAACAACTTGTGACTCTGATTTAAAAATTGAAGAAATGGATACAGCTATAAAGAAAATGGCTTTGGGGAAGTCACCAGGTCAAGATGGACTTACAACTAACTTTTATAGGTTTTTCTGGGCTGATATAAGAGAAATGCTCTTTGGAGCACTGAAGGAATGCTTAGAAAGTAATACATTATTAACAACAATGAAACAAGCTATAATTGTGTTAATACCAAAACCAAAGAAGGGTAAAACTTTTATTGATAATTTAAGGCTTAATGTAGACTACAAAATATTTACTAATGCTTTAGCTAGTAGACTTAAAAGTGGTATAGATAAAATTATTAGTGATACACAATCTGGATT
This sequence comes from Gobio occitaniae, assembly GCA_033150135.1. Classification (NCBI taxonomy): domain Eukaryota; kingdom Metazoa; phylum Chordata; class Actinopteri; order Cypriniformes; family Gobionidae; genus Gobio; species Gobio occitaniae. Next base: position 128,458 of record JARQWZ010002853.1, on the reverse strand, counting down.
TCTCCCAAAGCGATTAATACACAATAACATTCGGCTGGTTTTAGATTTATTAGATTATTCACATTTGATAGAGGATGATGGAATAATATTATTTCTAGATTTTTTTAAAGCTTTTGACAAACTTGAACACCGTTTTATTTTACAATCGTTACAACATTTTGGCTCATTAATATAATATATAATTTCAATGTTATACAAACAAATTACAAGTGCTGTCTTACTTCAATCAGGCACTACAAGGAGATTTGATATTAATAGGGGAATTCGTCAGGGTGACCCAATTAGCCCACTTCTTTTCTTACTTGCTGTCGAGTTACTAGCATTGTATATTAAGAATAATGAAAGTATAAAATCTTTAAATGTTTTGGGTAGATCCTTGGTAATTACACAACTAGCAGATGATACAACCTTATTTTTAAAGGACTATGATCAAATACCTAATGCTTTAAAAGCTGTATCTTTTTTTTCTGAAGCTTCAGGGTTATATTTAAACTTGAAAAAATGTGAGATCTTGACTATTCATGACAGTACACAAAATTGTATGTATAATATTCCAGTCAAAAATAAGATCACATACTTGGGAATAACTATTACGAAAGAGTTGAGGGACAGGGAAGAAAATAATATTCAAGATGTGAAAAAATATTGAATAGCTGGTTACAACGAAATATTTCTATTTTTGGAAGAATTTTATTAACAAAGATGGAAGGGATATCAATATTAATTTACCCAGCATATTCATTAGCAGTACCAGAAAGGTGCATTAAGGAAATAAACCAAATTCATTATAATTTTATTTGGAACAATAAGCAGCATATGATTCGAAAAGGTGATATAGTAAAATTAGCAGAAGAAGGAGGGATGAATGTAATTGATTTTGGGGCAATGAACGCAGTTATTAAGTCAAGATGGTTACAAACATTTGTAAAAGATGAAAAATCTTTATGGTTTAGTCTTCCTTTTAATCTTTTCCAAAGGGTAGGGGGAATTTCTTTTCTTTTAAGATGTGATTTTGAACCATTAAAATTGCCTTTTAAGTTATCTGATTTTCATATGCAGGTGTTACTATACTGGAAAATGCTGTACAAGCATAACTTTACTCCACATAAGTCTATAATTTGGAATAACAGATGTATTTTACATAAGAGGAAAACTTTATCTTATAAAGACTGGATGGAAAAAGGAGTTTGGGCTGTAATACATTTAATGGACGAAGATGGTAATATGTTAAGTTATGATAATCTTAAGATAAAGTTTAATTTGGATTGTTCTTATAGACAATATTCTTTAGTTGTCAAAGCTATTCCTATAGCTTTGAGAAATCTAATTAAAGGTATATTACAATACTCTTCTGTAATACCCACACCCATGGATTTATTTATTGACAAGTATAATTTCTTGGATGAAAAATGTAATAACAAGGTTTTGAGATCACTTTTTACAAAAGAATATTTTCCTCTTCCTGTTAAAAGAAAAAATCTATCTCCAAGGTTCTCAAAAGTGGAAACTATCAAAGTTAGAACCAGATATTTGTCATTTCCTTTGTTACCTAAAATGAAAGAAGTACATTTCAAAACAATGACATTTATCCATGTAACGAATTTCTAAGAGTAAGGTTTAATGTGGATAGCAATGTCTGTACATTTTGTCAAAAAGATATTGAATCTCAGGAACATCTTTTTTATAATTGTACGATTGTTAAGTCATTTTGGAACAAATTGTATGAGTGGTTGGAGACAAAAAATATAATACCTGCCTTTGACTATCATATTGTTAAATTTGGTGTCTTTTTGGACAACAAAGACATTGAATTTTTGTGTAATATGATGATTGTAGCCAAATTTTACCTACACAAATGTAGATTTGCTAAAGTTTCTCCATGTTTTGAGGCATTTAAAAATGACTTTAAAATTTTATTTAAATCCTTAAAACAACTAAAAATGAGAAATGCCTTAAAGCTCTCTAAATTACTGTCAGTATATATGGATTAACCCATATATGGATTTTATTTATTTCATTTTATTTACTTATTTTTTATTATGTAATATGTTACTAGTATTTTGTTTACATTATGCTGCTTGGTTTTATTGTTGATGTATATCATTGATAATATGTTAATGCCTGTTTGTTTTTTGAAATGGATTCAATAAAAAAATTTAAAAAAATTAAAAATAAAAAAAAAGATGATATGAGTGAGACAGGACCTTAAAAATAAATAAATAAATAAATAAATCCACAAACAGTTAGAAAAGGCAAGTAACACTGAATTAAACGTTAAAGTATTGGATGTAGAACAACTGAAACAGCATTTTCTTACAAAACGTGCCTTTTGTTTTGTCGAAAAATATATTTTTACAGTGTAATACCAGAGAATGTCTAATATGGCTCTGGTAATACCAACATAAGTATAACATATACACAATATAAGCGTACAGATCACTTTTTCTCAGGGTGTATGTGTAGTTTAAGACAGTTACTAGTCAAAATATCTTCACTAAACTATCATTATCATCATAACCAGCAACTGTTCTAACACATCAATAAATCAACGACCATTTGAAGTCCAATATAACGTGAATTAAAGGTTTTTAAACACACAAACCTGCATCTCTGTGCTGTGTGAATCACACCACTGCTCTCACCGCGCCGGAAACAGAAGGAGCGCTCCTCATTCTCTTCCGGCCGAACACAAGACGCGTCCGTGACATAAACAACATCAAACATCCGCTTTTTCATCAGTTTTATTAATTAAAATAAGCTGTGAAATCAAAATAAACACTTTAACGTCATGGTGGAAACATATATTTGCGCAAGACGATTAATGTGAACATATAAACTCGAGCGGAACAGAAGTGTGTAGGACGATAATTAGTGTTGCACCGTTTTCCGCCTTGTTTCTGAATGCCCATTTATGGCGTTGTAGTGCAGCGCACGTAATGTCCAGATAGCGCTGTCAATCAAACCACGTGACAGGCGTGACAGACTCGCCGAGATGTCCATTTACATTTTTATTGTAAGATAAACAATTTTGGGCTGATTTAAGTTCCTTTATTTTATCCTTGACTGTTTTTTTTATCTTTTTATCCAGAAGTAAACCACTCATTTGTTCTCAACGGTATTATAAAAACCCTAATTTATCTCTTAAATATGTCGTAATTGTATCCCTCAGACTTTTACACAATGCAAAATTACCTCGTTTTTATGCTTTTCTTTAGTGATTTAACTGTGCCTTTCTTATATTTATGTACGTAAATCCATGTGTTTAGTCTACTTTGCTCTTGTATCTTCGAGATACGAATGTTGTCCTTGTTCATACTTAATCTTTAATCTTAGTAGACTAACCAAAAGCCTGTATCTACTGTTTCAGAAGACAAAATGAAGCAATATATTTATATTTATTTTAACATTTTGAACAACGAACACATAATAAAAGGCAACCATGAAAAACATTAATTATAACAAATCAAATATAAGGTAGTAATTTTAATAATTATATTTATAAAATGAGTGAAAGTAGGTGTTTGTGAAGCTCATTTAAGGTATTTTGTAAATATATGTTGTTATATTTTGTTATTATATATTAAATATATAACATACCACATTTAAAATTCAACATCAATCATACGGAAAAAAAACTATTTCAACATTTGCATTTCAATGTTTGAATTCTTTTTAACAAAAATCTTGATTCACGGCAAAATAATTTTGTATAAATATAATCATAAAATGAATGGACACATCTCTTGTTTGCCTCTGTTCATTTGCATATATATATGATATGATAATAATATTTAAATTATTAATAAAAATATACTGAAATAAATAATTATATGTGCTTAATCGCACACTGTATAGAGTGCCGAAGTAATGACGTCACTTTGTAGGCCAAAGCGCGGAAGTGAGTTAGCATTTTAGCCCTTCCGGTTCCCTCGCCCTAAAGTCTATGGGGAAAATGAATGGCTTTTTGATCGAGGGAACCCATGCGCCGCTAACTTCCGGGTTGGCCTACAAAGTGACGTCATTACTTCGGCACTCTATTAGACCGCCTATCTCGTTATAGCCCCGCCCCTTTTTCTAAACCCCGCCCTCAGATACAGGTCAGCAAACCCGATCGAGCAAATGATTGACAGGCAGAGAGTTTTTGTGATTGGAGCAGCTGTTAATCGGTTAATGAATTAGACCGCCCATCTTGTTATAGCCCCGCCCCTTTTTCTAAACCCCCGCCCTCAGATACAGGTCAGCGTATGTAAACACACACAAAAAAAGAGGTTTCATCATGCAGTTATAACTTTTAACTTGAATGTGCCATTTCTATTTTATTTAACCATTGATATAACTTAGTGATATATTAAATAAAAAAAATAAATAAAAAACAGTTTATTCAGAAGTCACTAAATTAAGCACATTTTACAGTGCTATTAACTGTCTTCTTTACCAAGAAATGCTATTAACCTCTTTACTGTCACCCCCTTTTTTTGAGAATAGTCATGACAATGCACTCTCCAAACTTAAAGGGCTGTTATTCAAGAATTGTCTTGTTTTAAAGAAGACACTCAGCAGATTATTGCTGAAGTGAAAGCATTTCAAAATATGAAAGTATGAAAAAGTTATGGAAGTTTAAATTTACTGTAAATGAAAAATACTGTAATAAATATTTTTATTTTATATAAAATATATATTTTACTAAACATTTTTTACTATAAAATTACTATAAAATCAAAGCCATTTGTCTAACCAAATTGTGTTCCAAATTTGAAGTTGATATCACAAAAATTAAAGTCCCCATGAAATTTTGTTTAGGCGCTGTACCACAAATAGCCACCGGGTGTCATCCACATTCCAAATGATTGTTTTTTTGGTGCATTTTCCTGTAAATTTCTGTCCAAATATCACAAAAACAGTCACCAAATATGGAACCTTGAGACTCAGAACTTTCCGACGATATGTGTTTTGTCAAGATTAGAAAAGATTTGGATCATAAAGTAGCTAAAATACATTTTGTAATACGAAACATGACGCCGCCCACTAGGGGGAGGAGCCCGGTAGAAGAATTTAGAGTACCGTTTCCAAGGTAACACAACATCTGATTTTAAAACAGTTTACACAGTATGAATTTTGAGCTTGTAAGCTTTCAAATGATACCTAATTTATGATAATTACTAAAAGATATGATACGAAAAAAAGGCATTCAAAAAAAGGCATTCAAAAAAAGAGCGCCAGCAGGACGGTGACAGTTAAGGGGTTAAAATCTCCCCCAGGACAGATCAATTCTTTATAATATAATATAATATATGAAAATAATTAAGCGGTTACACTGAGGTGGTTCTTAATGTGTTTTTGTACAGTCATTTATGGGCGACAGGCAGCATTAAAAGATTTTCTATATTCCAAACGTTTTAATGGCAAGGATCCCTAAACAATCCCCTTGTGAGATCAATCCTTCATTAGGCTTACATTATAATACAATTATAATAGCCTATAATATAATATAAAACTAATGGACGTATTTAAACTGATAGTATATTATATCAGTTGAAATGCTTCAATTTGTTTTTAAAAAGAAACTAACTGAAGTAATTAAATAGAGCTAATAGCTAAATATGTTCAAGGGAACATGTGAACTCTTTTATCTAAACCTCCCTGAAACCCAAACCACACACACATCTATGTAAACTCATGTGTGTTACTTTGGTGTTTAGAGTTTGCCCGCTACACTTGTGGTGTGTGTGTAACTGTAAATGTGTGTTTTGTTACCGTGCTGTGTCCATCATCTGTTATTTATTATTATTTTCACCACTTCATCAAGACACTCTTCTTTAAAACCTCGGCAAAGAGAGTTTTTATGATTGGAGCAGCTGTTAATCGGTCACTGTAATAGACCGCCCATCTCGTTATAGCCCCACCCCTTTTTCTAAAGCCACGCCCTCAGATACAGGTCAGCAAACTCGAGCATGCAAATGATTGACAGGCAGAGAGTTTTTGTGATTGGAGCGGCTGTTAATCGGTCACTGTAATAGACCGCCCATCTCGTTGTCGCCCCGCCCCTTTTTCTAAAGCCACGCCCTCAGATACAGGTCAGCAAACCCGAGCATGCAAATGATTGACAGGCAGAGAGTTTTTGTGATTGGAGCGGCTGTTAATTGGTCACTGTATTAGACCGCCCATCTCGTTGTCGCCCCGCCCCTTTTTATAAACCCCGCCCTCAGATACAGGTCAGCAAACCCGAGTACACAAATGATTGACAGGCAGAGAGTTTTTGTGATTGGAGCGGCTATTAATCGGTCACTGTAATAGACCGCCCATCTCGTTATAGCCCCACCCCTTTTTCTAAAGCCACGCCCTCAGATACAGGTCAGCAAACCCGAGCACGCAAATGATTGACAGGCAAAGAGTTTTTGTGATTGGAGCGGCTGTTAATCGGTCACTGTAATAGACCGCCCATCTCGTTGTCGCCCCGCCCCTTTTTCTAAAACCCCGCCCTCAGATACAGGTCAGCAAACCTGAGCGCGCAAATGATTGACAGGCAAAGAGAGTTTTTGTGATTGGAGCGGCTGTTAATCGGTCACTGTATTAGACCGCCCATCTCGTTGTCGCCCCGCCCCTTTTTATAAACCCCGCCCTCAGATACAGGTCAGCAAACCCGAGTACACAAATGATTGACAGGCAGAGAGTTTTTGTGATTGGAGCGGCTATTAATCGGTCACTGTAATAGACCGCCCATCTCGTTATAGCCCCACCCCTTTTTCTAAAGCCACGCCCTCAGATACAGGTCAGCAAACCCGAGCACGCAAATGATTGACAGGCAGAGAGTTTTTGTGATTGGAGCGGCTGTTAATCGGTCACTGTAATAGACGGCCCATCTCGTTATAGCCCCACCCCTTTTTCTAAAGCCACGCCCTCAGATACAGGTCAGCAAACCCGAGCACACAAATGATTGACAGGCAAAGAGAGTTTTTGTGATTGGAGCGGCTGTTAATCGGTCACTGAATTAGACCGCCCATCTCGTTGTCGCCCCGCCCCTTTTTCTAAAACCCCGCCCTCAGATACAGGTCAGCAAACCCGAGCATGCAAATGATTGACAGGCAGAGAGTTTTTGTGATTGGAGCGGCTATTAATCACTGAACTGACCCTTTTCACATATCCGGTTTCTCAGAAGCGGAAGTCGTCATAATTGGGTACATTTCTATAGCGGGAACTACATTAAATATTGTTTGTGTTCCCATTTGCTCAAATAGCAAAGAAAAACGCAACAATAGTGTTTTCACAACTTTCAAAAAGAGGAAAAAAAATAGAGAGAGATTGATAACGACGAAACATGTCAATTTTACCGTCAGTCCACAGCAGAAATAACTATTACAATATAAATACAATACAAAGTACAGTGTTATAAATGTACATACATTTAAAAAATGAAATATAAAAAACGTTGCAGGATTGACCGTTAAAACGCGTCATCACAGCCCCGCCCTGTGTGCAAATGATTGACAGGTCACGGAGTTCTTGTGATTGGAGCAGCTGTTAATCAGTCACTGAATTAGACCGTCCATCTCGTTGTCGCCCCGCCCCTTTCTCGAAATCCCCGCCCTCAGATGCAGGTCAGCAATCCCGAGCGCGCAAATGATTGACAGGGAGAGTTTTTGTGATTGGAGCGGCTGTGATTCTGAGGTAAATTGTGAACTTCCAGCAGCTAAAATATAACGGTAGGCTTTTATTTCACCACAGACGCGATTGATAGTATAACGAGACCTGTCAGGATCGGTTAATACAGTCAAAGCGTCGAGAATTCCTGTCAGTCTGCAACGGTCAGCTGATACCGATAATCGAGGCAGCTTATCTTGACGTGAAATGAAACTTCTGTCGCCGGAACCACGAGCAGGAAAGGCTGGAAAAAAGCGGAAATAAACAGTCGCTGAAAGAGGAACTGCTGTTATGGGCGGAATATGAGACCGAGTGCGTACTAGAAACAACAACACGAGCCGCACTGCGAGTGTGTGTGAGGATGTGGATCACTCCTGAAGAAGTTGTGCTGAAAAACGCGCTCAAGCTTTGGGTCACGGACAAATCCAACGGTTATTTCCTCCTGCAGCACCGGAGGGGACACGGAGACACCGGGGGGAAAATCACAGGTGAGGTGGTGATGATGATAATAATAACAACACCAGAATATGAAAACCTGCTCGCTTTGGGATCATAAAGACTCGCTGTAAAGTAAAGTTCAGTCTTTTGCCTGGATCTGAGGCAACAGTTGCATCCTGGTTTTCCTTTTGTCTCTGCTGGGAGTTTCCTTCCAGGAGACCTACATGGAAAATATCAAAACAAACATCCAGAACTGTTTTATGGAAGCCCATTTGCGCCACATATGGAGAAAATGCCTTGGTCTATGTTACTTATGGCACAAAAAAAGCAGGAATTATAACTAAAAGTCGAAATTATGACATAAAAAGTCGAAATGATGACATGCTATGTTATGAATTTGACTGTCATAATGATATTAAAAGTCAAAATTATGATGTAAAGTTAATAATTATTACATACTAATTATGACTAAGTAAATATTATGAGATAAAAGTAGAAATTATGACTTAAAAATTAGAAATGATGACAAAAAGTAGAAATTATGACATGCTATGTTATGAATTTGACTGTCATAATGATAAAAAAGTCAAAATTATGACGTAAAGTTAATAATTAGGACATACTGCTTATGAATAAGTCATAATCATGAGATAATTATGACATAAAAAGTAGAAATTATGACAAAAAGTAGAAATTATGACATGCTATGTTATGAATTTGACTGTCATAATGATAAAAAAGTCAAAATTATGACGTAAAGTTAATAATTAGGACATACTGCTTATGAATAAGTCATAATCATGAGATAATTATGACATAAAAAGTAGAAATTATGACAAAAAGTAGAAATTATGACATGCTAAGTTATGAATTTGACTGTCATAATGATAAAAAAAGTCAAAATTATGACGTAAAGTTAATAATTAGGACATACTGCTTATGAATAAGTCATAATCATGAGATAATTATGACATAAAAAGTAGAAATGATGACAAAAAGTAGAAATTATGACATGCTATGTTATGAATTTGACTGTCATAATGATAAAAAAGTCAAAATTATGACGTAAAGTTAATAATTAGGACATACTGCTTATGAATAAGTCATAATCATGAGATAATTATGACATAAAAAGTAGAAATGATGACAAAAAGTAGAAATTATGACATGCTAAGTTATGAATTTGACTGTCATAATGATAAAAAAGTCAAAATTATGAAGTAAAGTTAATAATTATTGCATACTTATTATGACTAAGTAAATATTATGAGATAAAAGTAGAAATTATGACATACAAAGTCGAAATTATGACATAAAAAGTAGAAATGATGACAAAAGGAGAAATTATGACATGCTAAGTTATGAATTTGACTGTCATAATGATAAAAAAGTCAAAATTATGAAGTAAAGTTAATAATTAGGACATACTGCTTATGAATAAGTCATAATCAAGAGATAAAAAGTAGAAATGATGACAAAAAGTAGAAATTATGACATGCTATGTTATGAATTTGACTGTTATAATGATAAAAAAGTCAAAATTATGAAGTACTGTTAATAATTCGGACATTCTGCTTATGAATAAGTCATAATTATGAGATAATTATGACATAAAAAGTAGAAATGATGACAAAAAGTAGAAATTATGACATGCTATGTTATGAATTTGACTGTCATAATGATAAAAAAGTCAAAATTATGAAGTAAAGTTAATAATTATTGCATACTTATTATGACTAAGTAAATATTATGAGATAAAAGTCGAAATTATGACATACAAAGTCGAAATTATGACATAAAAAGTAGAAATGATGACAAAAAGTAGAAATTATGACATGCTAAGTTATGAATTTGACTGTTATAATGATAAAAAAGACAAAATTATGAAGTAAAGTTAATAATTAGGACATACTGCTTATGAATAAGTCATAATAATGAGATAATTATGACATAAAAAGTAGAAATGATGACAAAAAGTAGAAATTATGACATGCTAAGTTATGAATTTGACTGTCATAATGATAAAAAAGTCAAAATTATATAAAGTTAATAATTAGGACATACTGCTTATGAATAAGTCATAATCATGAGATAATTATGACAAAAAATAGAAATTATAACGTACTAAGTCATAATTTTGACTGTCATAATGATATGTAAAATGTAAACATTATGATATACAGTCAAAATGATTGCATGCTAATTATGACGTCATAGTTGTGAGATAAAAGTCGAAATTATGACTAAAAGTAGAACTTCTGACATACTAAGTCATACATTTGACAGTCATAATGAAATAAAAAGTCAAAATTCTGGTATCAAAATGATTACATACTAATTATGACCGTCATTTTTGAGATAAAAGTCAAAATTATAACACAAAAAGTCGAAATTATGACATACTAAGTCGTACATTTGACAGTCATAATGATATAAAAAGTCAAAATTATGATATACAGTCAAAATGAGTACATACTAATTATGACTAGTAAGTCATAATTGTGAGATAACAGTCAAAATTATAACATAAAAAGGTGAAATTATGACAATAAGTAGAAATTATGACATGCTAAGTCAAAAATTTGACTGTCATAATGATATAAAAAGTAAAAATTATGATGTAAAGTAAAAAATTAGGACATACTGCTTATGACTAAGTAATAATCATTAGATAATTATGACAAAGTAGAAATTATAACATACTAAGTCATAATTTTGACTGTCATATAAAAAGTAAACATTATGATATACAGTCAAAATGATTGCATACTAATTATGACTAGTAAGTCATAATTGTGAGATAACAGTCGAAATGATGACATAAAAAGAAATTTGACTTTCATAATGATATAAAAAGTCAAAATTATGATGTAAAGTCAAAATTATTACATACTAATTATGACTAAGTCATAATTGTGAGAAGTCGAAATTGACATAAAAAGTAGAAATTATGACAAAAAGTAGAAAGTATGACATACTAAGTCACAATTTTGACTGTCATAATGATATAAAAAGTAAAAATTATTATGAAAAGTTAAAAATTATGACGAAATTATGACATACTAACTCATTAAGACAGTCAAAATGATGACATGAAGTCAAAATTACGACATTGTCATGATGTAATTAATTTTACATTCATCATAAGTCAAAATTGTTACAAAGAAAAAATTGCGGCACTAATTATGAGATTAAAAAGTTGCAAATATGACAAATTATAACCGTAATAAAAGTTGAAATTATTACATGCTAAGTCATAATTTTGACAGTCATAATTATGAGATTAGAAAATCAAAATCGTGATTTACTAAATCATAATCTCAAGATAAAATTTGAAATTGACCAAAACAATTGAAATTATGACTGTCATAATCGTGAGATAAAGCGAAATTATGACATACTAAGTCTTATTTTTGACAGTCAAAATTATGATATGAAGACAAAAGTATGACTAATTATGTCATGATATAATTAACTTATGCCATAATGATATAAAAAGTCAAAATTTTGACATACTAATTATGAGCACGGCATAATTATGAGATCATTTTTAAATTATGATGTACTAAATGATAATTATGAGATTATAACGTTGAAATTTAAGTCATAATCATGAGATACAAAATTGAAAATATGAACATAATTTGGAATTTTTATGTCATAATTGGGAATTTTTATGATTTTACAGAAGCATGTAAGTGTGTGACGTTTATAAACATTCCCTCATTCTTTCGTTTTCACTCTGTTCTCTCCCCTTTGAGTGCGGTTTTTAAGGTCAAAGTTCAGCGAGGACACAGATGCCTGCAGCTCAGTGAAGCTGATCAATGCTCTCTTGCTTTATGGGGTTTGTTTTCACCTGTTGTGCAGGTCATTTGAACTTTATGAGGAGATCGTAAAGCTCAAACATCAGCTCGTATTGTGTCTGTGTGACTGACAGACATTAACACACACCAGACCTTTGCTCTCAGTCATATTTAATACACTCTTGCTGATCACTGAAAGGCTCTTTGGGGACTAAAACGGTTGTTGTTTGGCATCAGAGGCGACCCTTTATTTTTTAAAAAGTGACCGTTCTTGAACTGCATTACAGCAGATCTGGTTCAGTTTCCAGACCGGATTCAGTGGGATCAGCGTTCGTGAACTAATCACACATCTGAATCTTGTGCCTTTGGAAACCAGCTCTGCAACCTTTTTTGCATTAAAGTGTTTTCTTTTCACTGTAGCTTTTTGTATATATACAGTGTATAATTGTGACTTTTGTCATAATTATGACAGTCAAAATTATGGCTTAGTATGTCATAATTCTGACTTTTATCATGATTGACTTGGTACGAATTTCGACTTTTTAATCTCATAACTATGTCTGTCATAATTAGTATTTTTCATAATTTTGACATTATATATCATAATTCAGATTTTTATATCATTATGACATAGGCCTAAGTCACTTAGCATTCTTTGTACATCATAATTTTGACTTTTTGTATCACAATTTGGACTTTTTAATCTCAAAATAATGAATAACTCATATGTGTGTCATCATTTTAATGTTATATCATAATTCTGACTTTTTATATCATTATGACATAAAAAGACAAAATTAAAACTTTGTACATCATAATTTTGACGTTTTGTATCAATTTTGACTCTTTAATCTCATAATTATGAATAACTCATAATTAGTGTGTCAACATTTTTACGTTATATCATAATTCTGACTTTTTATATCATTATGACATAGGCATAAAACAAAATTAAAACTTTGTACATCATAATTTTGACTTTTTGTATCACAATTTTGACTTTTAAATCTCAAAATTATGAATGACTCATAATTAGTGTGTCAACATTTTAACGTTATATCATAATTCTGACTTTTTATATCATTATGACATAAAAAGACAAAATTAAAACTTTATACGTCATAATTTTGACTTTTTGTATCACAATTTTGACTTTTGAATCTCAAAATTATGAATAACTCATAATTAGTGTGTCAACATTTTAACGTTATATCATAATTCTGACTTTTTATATCATTATGACATAAAAAGACAAAATTAAAACTTTACGTCACAATTTTGACTTTTGAATCTCATAATTATGAATAACTCATAATTAGTGTCATCATTTTGACGTTATATCATAATTCTGACTTTTTATTACATTGACATAAAAGGACAAAAAAAAACTTTATACGTCATAATTTTGACTTTTTGTATCACAATTTTGACTTTTGAATCTCATAATTATGAATAACTCACAATTAGTGTCATCATTTTGATGTTATATCATAATTCTGACTTTTTATATCATTATGACATAGGCCTAAGTCACTTAGCACTCTTTGTACATCATAATTTTGACGTTTTGTATCACAATTTTGACTCTTTAATCTCATCATTATGTATAACTCGCAATTAGTGTGTCATTATTTTAACGTTATATTCATAATTCTGACGTTTTATATCATTATGACATAGGCCTAAAACAAAATTAAAACTTTGTACATCATAATTTTGACTTTTTGTATCACAATTTGGACTTTTTAATCTCAAAATTATGAATAACTCATAATTAGTGTGTCAATATTTTGATGTTATATCATAATTCTGAATTTTTATATCATGACATAAAAGAAAAAATTAACTTTATACGTCATAATTTGGACTTTTTGTATCACAATTTTGACTTTTGATCTCACAATTATGAATAACTCATAGTTAGTGTCATCATTTTGACGTTATATCATAATTCTGACTTTTTATATCATTATGACATAAAAAGACAAAATTAAAACTTTATACGTCATAATTTTGACGTTTTGTATCACAATTTTGACTTTTTAATCTCATAATTAGGATTTATTCATAATTATTGTCGTCATTTTGAGATATCATAATTTAGCCTTATGACAAATGAAAATGAATTAATTAATTATATCATGCCCATTATTGTCATCATTTTGACATTATATCATAGTTGTGACTTTTTATATCATGACATTAAAAGTAAAAATTATAACTTCTTGCGTCGTCATTTTTATCCATAATTTGGACTTTATATCATAATTTTGACTCATATCATTGACAATTTTTTGGACAAACAAAAAACTTAGTATGTTATTTCATCTTGTATCATAATTATGACTTAGTATGTCATAAATACGATATATATAATTCTGACACACTACATATATATTATATATTTATATATAAGTTAGATCCCCCTAATATATATATATATATATATATATCAAAATGATGACATGAAAACATTTTTTTTTATGTTTTTGAAAAAATTGTTCATAACTTTATTGTCACCAAGCCTGCATTTATTTGATCAAAACTAGAAATAGTTTGTTAAGCTAAATTCCAGAAATATGCCACGTTATGTGACTGTCATGGTTTATTGTTTTATTCACAAACACAGACATGATTTAATGCCACTATCAGAGTTGTGTGTGTGTGTTTGACAGTGTGTGAAACTCTTCCGTCTCGTCTGAGCTGGATGGGAATGGTAACGTTACCCTGAGGACGTTTGTGTTTGAGCCGGACACATTCCAGGAGAGCCGGTTATTTGTCTTCCACTCTTTCTGTTTCTCTGCTGTGTAGACAAGAGCAGGAATGGCAAACATTAGCCGCTCGCCATCGCCCCGCCTGAGCCTTTCCAGAGCGTGTGTACACACACACGCACACACACACACACACACACTTTCTGCTCCTCCGCGTGCCTTCTCATGCTTATCATGAAGTGATAGAAAACACGCAAACTCCCATGAACCCTCCTGGAGAGGGTATAGAGCTGGTCCAGTGTTCCTCCTGAATAGTGAGTATTTTTGAGTATTTTTACAACCAAAAACAAAAGTTGGTACAGTTAATTTCTCATCAATACAAATCTAGGGCTGCCACTAACGACTATTTTTATATTGATTAATCTATCGACTAATCTATCGATTAATCGATTGACCAATTAATCGACTAATATATCGACCAGTTTAAAGGTTAACCGATTAATCTACCGACGGATTAATCGCCTAGTCTATTGATTTATCGATAAATCTATCGACTCATTTATCGGTTAATCTATCACCTAATATATCGCCTAGTTTATCAATTAATCGATTAATCCATCGACTAATTTGTTGATTAATCGCCTAATTTATCGACTAATTTATCGCCTAGTCTATCGATTAATCGATAAATCTATCGACTCTTTTATCGGTTGATCTATCGCCTAGTTTATCAATTAATCGATTAATCCATCGACTAATTTGTTGATTAATCGCCTAATATATCGACTAATTTATCGCCTAATCTATCGACTAATTTATCGCCTAATCTATCGACTAATTTATCGCCTAGTCTATCGATTAATCGATAAATCTATCGACTCATTTATCGGTTAATCTATCACCTAATCTATCACCTAGTTTATCAATTAATCGAATAATCTATCGACTAATTTGTTGATTAATCGCCTAATATATCGCCTAATCTATCGCCTAATTTATCGCCTAGTCTATCGATTAATCGATAAATCTATCGACTCATTTATCGGTTAATCTATCGCCTAATCTATCGCCTAGTTTATCAATTAATCGATTAATCTATCAACTAATTTATTGATTAATCGCCTAATCTATCGACTAATTTATCGCCTAATTTATCGCCTAATCTATCGCCTAATCTATTGATTAATCGATAAATCTATCGACTAATTTATCGGTTGATCTATCGCCTAATCTATCCACTAATTTATCGACTAATCTAACGCCTAATCTATTGATTAATCGATAAATCTATCGACTAATTTATCGACTAATCTATCGCCTAATCTATTGATTAATTGATAAATCTATTGACTAATTAATCGGTTGATCTATCGACTAATCTATCGCCTAATTTATCGACTAATTTATCGCCTTATATATCGCCTAATCTACTGATTAATCGATAAATCTATCGACTAATTTATCGGTTGATCTTTCCACTAATGTATCTATTAATCTATCGACTAATTTATCACAATAATTTTAAACAATTTTACTTAAAAACATTTAATTTCAATTAAATTCAAATTTATTTGTATAGCGCTTTTCACGATACATATCGTTTCAAAGCAGCTTCACAGAAAATGCATCTACATTACAATTTAAATTGATTTGTACATGTTATGCATTTCAGAAATGCACATATACAAGCACACAGATTAGCTAACTATCTATTATTAATCAATATATAATAATATAATTTAACTTGCAACGTTGGCCTTCAGTAGTGTACTATAAAAAAGTATAAATGTAAACAAGCCCTTGACAAAATGTAAAACTAAAAGAGTAAAAAGGTACAAATTTGTAAACCAACATGACAAAAAAAGAGAATATCAGCCAATACTTTTCATATAGAATAGTGTTGTCACGATACCAAAATTATGACTTCGATACGATACCAGACTAAAATACCTCAATACCGATACAGAATTCATACCATGGCAAAAAACTGTAAAAGTAATTGATTAATATGACGGAACTATTCATTGTTTTATCATTGTTTCAGGGTTAAAAAACCCTAAAAACTCACTTGGCTGGTTCATTGCGCACTATATGAACGTCCATGTTCAGGCTAATCAGCTTTAATTTGTGCTGTTGTTATTCCACACAATAGCTTACACTCCTCTACCAGCTGGAAAATGTCCTGCAGAGAGGAAATGATGCGTTAAAAGCCGACGCGAGGGCCATAAGTGGGAGAGTGTGATCCGCATTAGCTCGTCTTGAAGAGAGAACATGGGGTCCGTAATGAACTTTAACTGCTGTTGTTTTGATTGTGCTGTCATTAGCTCTGGTTGCTCAAATGCTTTGTTTTTCTTTCCTTTCAAACTATAGAAATAAAGCTGACCTAAGTCTGATCAAGAGAGGTCTTTACATTCATTATCTCCAAAATATTCATCAATATAGAGACATGAAACAAACCAGATGAATCACAACATTTTGATTGATTCAAAGCAAACAAAGACGTAATCAGTTCACAATCAGTGATGCAATATAAAACTATTGACTACATCTCAAATCACGGTTATCTCTACAGCGCTTTCAAAGCAGCTTCACAGTAATAAACAGAATCAATGATGCAAACTTCATCAAATACGAGACTCAATTCACTCAGTTCTCCTCTTTTAAACCTCATTGATTCAAATGTGTGCCTCTAGTTTATTGCTAAATATTCATGGTTTCAGAGATAAATGTAAAAAAGAGAAAATGTTTTGTTTTTTAACGAGACTTTCCTATTTACTTATGTACTAAAGTGACAAAGATGTAGATTTTAAATGCTATAATTGTGATTTGATATTAAGAATAAGTGCTCCTCTGATGCCATCTACTGGTTATAGTGGTATTTTTTAACCGTTGTAGCCGACTAGCGCTGACTTTATTTGACTGAATTGTAAGCTTTATTTCTTGTACAGCTTCTTATACCTTTTACTCTTATAATGGCTATTATTTGACCACACATAAACTGACATTTAACAGAAAGAGACTGGGTTGTGTTATATAAAGGGCTGTCAAAAGATTAATCGCGATTAATCGCATCCAAAATAAAAAAAATTGTGTTTACATAATATATGTGTGTGTACTCTGTTAATTATTATTTATATATAAATACACACACAAGCATGTATATATTTAAGAAAAAAATATTATTTTTATATATAAAACATTTATATTTATATATTATAGATTATATAAATGTATATACATGCAAATATTTCTTAAATATATACATGAATGTGTGTGTATTTATATATAAATAATAATTAACAGAGTACACACACATATATTATGTAAACACAAACTTTTATTTTGGATGCGATTAATCGCGATTAATCTTTTGACAGCCCTAGTTATATATCATATTTAATTTCATAATCATATATGCACACTTATTGTCTGAACCACATATTAATGTGTTTAATAAAAATAAAAAAAGTAAACGAAAAGAGGCATGGTTGTGTTTTATAGACACAAAAAGCGTCTGTCAGCTCCTGGAGCGCCTCGAACGCGCCTCTATTTCCAACTAGACCCAAATCTGAATTTGTGAACGCAGCATAAGAGCTTCAGACCATGAGCTCAGATCCGTAAAATAGGGCCCAGTCTTTTGAATGATTCATTAAAAGAATCAGTTCATAGGAGTCGTTTGACTGCTCATGCTGTGTCAATAGAAAGGCGTGCATCTCACAATAGGTCCATTTATAATGTTTTAAGTTTATAATACATAAGCAAAGGTGTTCGGGACACCCAACCTTTGCTCTATTATCTGCTGTGTTTGTTTCAGAAAAGGCTGATCCTCACACTTTATTCCCCCAGACCTCAGCTCAGCTCTTTATCTGCCATGTTATCAGCGGCTGCGGCTCTGCTTGTGTGTATTCTTGTCTCGTTTGCATTTGTGCTGATTCTGGTGGCTGCAGCTCAAATAGGAAAGTGAAACTTTGTCATGCTGATGTTAAATCAGGCCATATGAAGTACGGTAAGCTAATATCTCATGCAGGGACGGTCACAGACTAAAGTTGCATGCTGTGAGCTTTCACACTTGGGTCCTCTTTAAAAGAACCAAACTCAGACTCCTTTAAGTGGACCAAGAGGTGAACCAAGTGAAAAAGGACCCAGTTCTCTTCACATTCACACTGTCCCTGTACCTGAAAAAGGACTCGGATCCTTTTTTGGTCCACTTCAGTAGGAATGTGGTCTCAGAACCCTTTGTGTTCACACTGTTGCTTTTTGGATCTAGTCCAGTTCAGTGTTTGATGGCTGACCCAACATTTGATCCCATTCACTTACATTGTTTATGCCTCAGTAACCAAAATATTTGTTTGCAAAGATTATTTTTTTCAATGAAATTGCTACAAATGCTGTTGAATTAAGTAAGTTTATCTTTTGGAAAAAAGTTGTTTTTGCAATACTACACATTCTTGCACTAGCTGTATCACACACCTTTGTAAATAATAGGGATGCCACAATTCTCAATATAATATTGAACCGTTCGGTACGGCATTCACGGTTCAATACGCGCTTGTGAATTGCGTTTTTTTTGCATTTAATTAATTATTTTTCTACAAACTCTATAATTTGCCTCCATCCCAATACTGAACAACACAACATACACTCACATTACAGGTTAGTGGTAGAGTTATACTCACAGAACACTATAGTTATTCATAATCACATTATTTGCATGCGTTTTAAAGCCTTCATTCGCGTGCATATGCACTGTTTTAACATGCACTTTTCCGAGAGCGCGCACTAAACGCCTGTCAAACACGTGATTACTGGACTAAGTCGTCGTCTTACTGCGCTAATACTGTCAAATACACACAAGGTTAACATAAACACAGTCGGTTATGTCTAAAGTGAAAGTAAAATCGTGTGTGTGTGTGTATATTAGATGCGTGCAGGTCTTTAATTGACAGCAGCGCAGCCTATAGTGAACACGCCGTCCTTAAAGGGACAGTTCACCTCTAAAATTATGTCACTATTTACTCCAAATATGTTCCAAATCTGTATTCATTTCTCGATGACCGAATTTTCATTTTTGAGTGAAATATCCCTTTAATGTTAATACAACAACAAAAGACAAAGAGAAAATCACTCACTGCTCTTGACTGAAAAACTAATAAAGTAGCTTTAACATTTATTTTGATTTATTTTCCTTGAATCATGTTATTTTTTTGCAGAATGCAATGATAACATCAGCATCCAATACAATAAAATAATTTAAAAAGATGCAAATTAAATAAACTGCTTTAAAATGTCCAGGTGAAGTAGGTATGCCTAAAAACAGAAATCAAGTAAGAAATTGAATAATCACATGAAAAAATTAAACTGCATATACTTCACTGTATGACGTACTCGGCTGGTTCTTATATTAGGCTAGTAATGCAGATCATTCACTTAAGACAAAACCACCTGTTTATGTGAAACGTGTGCGTTTTTGACACTTTAAAATAAATGCAATAAGGCGCTAAATATTCCGTTTAGTATCATAGACTGTAATGAAGAATTGTACACGTGCTGTGACAGCTGACTTGCATTAAGAAGCATTTACTAGACAAGCAAAAGTTTTTGTCTTGTTTTGGGGGAAATAACTCAAAATTAAGGGAAAAAATAAACAAAATAATCTGCCAAAGGGGTAAGCAAAATAATCTTAATTCAAACAGAAAACAAGATTATTTTGCTTACCCCATTGGCAGATTATGTTGATTATGTTTTTGCTTAAAATAAGCAAAAACTCCCTTAATTTTGAGTGATTTTCCCCCAAAACAAGACACAAACTTTTGCTTGTCTAGGAAATGCTTCTTAATGTAAGATTTTTTTAGATATTTGGACTGAAAACAAGACAAAAATACTAAGTAAGAAAAGCATTTTTGCAGTGTACACTGTTCGGAAGCGGTTGAAATTGCAATAAACAAGTGTAAATTGTGAACTAATAATTTGTAGAGATTTACAGGAAGCAGCAGCCATGATGAACAGCCGATTTGTACGGAGGCATCTGATGACCAAACTACACTAGAAATCGCGAACAGAAAAATCAAGTAAGCCCAGAGCGGTTTGTGTTCAGATTGCGTGTTTTTAGCGAACCGTACCATAAGATGAGATCGAACCGTGCCCAGAACACCTCCCGAGATGGGGTATAATATAATTTAAAGAGGTCTGAGATCGTTTGAAGTGCTCACATATGGGCCAAAATCAGACCCCCTAAAAATCAAGCAGGACTGAAGTCATGTGCTTAAAATGCTGATATTTCAGATGTCAGTGAAATGGCACTAATACTGACATGCTTGTCTAATTCTGTGGACAACATGGGGATTTTAATGTGTATTTTACAGTCCATATTGTTCTGACTTTCTGTGTGTGATGCAAGGCTCAAAAGTGCGAGCGTTTCACTCACATGTGCGATTTGAAAATAGATATGTGTGAACTTTCAAATCTATTTTGCAGCATGTGTGCAAATAACACAAAGTTCCTGCAGGTCCTTATGTGTGTGTGCATACACCAACGAGGCATTATATTATGACCACCTTCCTAATATTGTGTTGGTCCCCCTTCGGGGCATGGCCTCCACTAGCCCCCAGTGCTGTGGGATCCGACACCAAGATGTTAGCAGCAGATCCTTTAAGTGCTGTACGTTGCGAGGTGAGGCCACTTGTTTGTTCAGCACATCCCACAGATGCCTCGATTGGATTGAGATCTGGGGAATTTGGAGGCCAAGTCAACGCCTGTTGTGCTCCTCAAACCATTCCTGGAGCATTTGTGCCATGTGTTCGCCTAATAATCATTATCATCAGTATAATCAATGTGGTCTGTTTGTATTGCAGGTTTGCTGGTGGGTGCGTTGGACACGGTGTTGGACTCAAATGCGCGGGCGGCCCCGTTCCGGATTGTTCTGCATGTGGCCGAGACGCAGGTCAGCTGGGTCATAGCCAGCGGTGAGCGCTCGTCTCCTCTCAGTGTGTCATAAACACGAGTGTGTAATGCAGTCACTCGCGTGTGTGTGTGACGTTGTTATCGCTGTGTGTTTGCAGGAGCCACGATAGAGGAGGTGCTGAAGCACTGGAAATGGCTGGATCAGAACATTCTGCCTTACATGGCCGTGTTTGAGAATAAAGAAGACGCTGCAAGTTTTGTTCTGGGCAAAGTGAAGGTACAGTCACACACACTTTTTATGAGTAAAAGATTAATCGTCTGGTTGTGGTTATTAGTTCTAATCGCTATAATTTGAGAACAGCAATAATTGTTTCAATTTCAATCATATTTTGCCACTCAAATAAGGAAAGGTAAGTGCTTAAAGAAATCAAATTAGTGATGTTGTGTCCTTTCCAGTGTTTTAGGAAGAAGCAGTGGATTATCTGACTGGGAGTAAAGGATAGAGAATATATATTAAAAAAACATTATCATTATAGTTATTATCCTGACCTTAGTGTGAATATCATTTAATATAATATAATTAATATAATATAATATAATTATTATATTAATTATATTATGTTATATTATATTATGTTATATCATATTATATTAAATTATATTATATTAATTATATCATATTATATTAATTATGTTGTATTATATTAATTATATTATGTTATATTATATTAATTATATTATATATTATATTAAATTATATTAATTATATAATTATTATATTATATTAATTATATTAATGATATTATATTATATTATATTATATTAATTATGTTGTATTATATTAATTATATTAAATTATATTATATTATATTAATTATATTATATATTATATTAATTATATTATTATTATATTAATTATATGATATTATATTAATTATATAATTATATTATATTAATTGTATATTATATGTATTATATACATTTTCAAGTCAATGGTTTCCTTATTATATATTAAATTATTATATTATATTAATTATATGATATATTATATATATATTATATTAATTATATATTATATTATATTAATTATATTATTATTATATTAATTATATGATATTATATTAATTATATAATTATATTATATTAATTGTATATTATATGTATTATATACATTTTCAAGTCAATGGTTTCCTTATTATATATTAAATTATTATATTATATTAATTATATGATATATTATATATATATATTATATTGATTATATATTATATTATATTATATTAATTATATGTTATATTATATTAATTATATTATATTAAAGTAGACAAAGATAGTCAATGGTTTTCTATAATATACTATATTATTCATTTTCAAAGCAATAAAGTAAATCAAATGGGTTTGATTTTTTTTTTAAATAATTAATTTAATCTTTCATTTTTAATCATTTTTATCATTTATATTTTAAACAATTTCAAGTAAAAAAATAACATTAGGCTAATACTGTTTGTAACATGAAGAAAACAATTAAATCATGAATTGTGATTATTTGTATGACAGTTCGTTTTCAGCACAAAACCCATGATTGTGAGTGGCCTAGTTCCTACAGTCATTCAGTTCAGTCCAGACTGAAATCTCTGGATATTTGTATGTCTGTTCACAGGGTTTGATTGCTGAGGAGGTTTTAGGCGGCCCGGCTGCAGGAGAGGATGATCCGGCTCGCTTCCGGGAAGACCTGGCGCGGTTCGAGCAGCGCTTCGGCCTCCCTCAGCGGGAGAAACTGGTCTCGCATTACTCCTGCTGCTGCTGGAAGGGCCATGTGCCACGCCAGGGCTCTCTCTACCTCACCACCAACCACATCGCCTTCTACTCCTTCCTGCTGGGCAAAGAGGGTGAGCGCTTCCATCAGACAAGCCTGAAAAATAAACTATTTCCACAGAGACAGGAAGCAGCACGACTGTTTTCAACACACTGATAATAATCATACATGTTTAATCAAATCCTCATATGAGAATGATTAGTGAAGGATCATGTGACACTGAAGACTGGAGTAATGATGATTTTTGATCACCGGAATAAATTACACTTTAAAACATATTACAATAGAAAAAAGTTATTTGAATTTGTATTAATATTGCACAATTTTAATGTATCTTTGATCAAATAATTGCAGCCTTGTGAGTAGAAGAGACTTTTTTTCCTCCAAAAAATTATTTGAACGTTATTGTATATGGAGGACCAAACCTTAAGTTAAAAAAATAAAAAAATAAATATGGAAATAAATGGGGGGGAAAATAAATAAGAGTTAAAAAACTGCATTAAAAATCAATAATAAATAAAGGATAATAATTAATCAAAAATTATTACATTTTATTAAAAATTAATGAAATCAAGTAATTTATTCTTTTTTTTTTTTTTATTACACTTATTTACTTATTTATTTATTGAAATTGTTGCAGCCTTGGTAAGTATAAGAAACTTTTTTCCAAAACATTAAAACAATCCTTTGAATGTTATTGTATATGGAGGACCAAACCTGAAAAAAAAAATTTAATTAAAAAAAAAAAAAAATTATATATATATATATATATATATATATATATATAAGATATGGAAATAAAATACATGAGGGAATAAAAAAATGAATGCATGAATTATTAATATAAATATGGATGGGAAAATAAAAAAATAAAAGTAAAAATAATAAAAATACATTGAAAATAATAATTATTAATAATTGGTGAGTAGAAGAGACTTTTTTCCAAAACATAAAAAAAATCTTTTGAATGTTATTGTATATGGAGGACAAAACCTGAAGAAGAAGAAAAATAAATAAATAATGTATATATATATATATATATGTATATGTATATGTATATGTGTGTGTGTGTATAAATATAAATCAATAAATATTATTTATTTATTTTCCTATTATTACACTATTTATTTATTTTAATTTCTGTAGGTTTGGTCCTCCATAATTGCATGGTTTGAAAATATTTAAAGATGATTTAAATGAAAGTAGACCAGCTGCATCATTATTTGGCAATTATGTAATGGGCAGAACGTGTATAAATATATATATTGAGTAAAATCCTTTTATTTTAGATGAAATGTGGAACATAAAGTGGCTGCAGTAGCTGTGCAGTTTGTGTAGGATCTGAGGTGTTGCAGTGAGATCTTCCAGTGTTGTCTACTCCATTGACTCTGGCCCTGTCCCGTTTGGCACTTGAGGTCTTCATGCGATGAGTCTGCACTTTCCAGAACTGTTGGGTCTCTCTTCAGTGTAGACATGGCAAAAGTGTAGCACCCTTCTGAAACCTAAAATGACAAACGAATATGAAGTGTGCCATTTGGGACGGGCCTATAATGAGAGCCGTCTCGTCCCCACGCACTGCTTCTGTTGTAGACAAAATGCTTCAAACACTAATGCATGTTGTTTTGTGCACAGTGAAGCTGTTAGTTCCCTGGGCGGAAGTGACGCGGCTGGAACGCGTGTCGGTGGGTTTGCTGACGGACGTGATCCGCGTTCACACGAGGCGGAAGCAGAGGGAGTTCTCCATGTTCCTGAACGTGGAGGAGGTGATGAAGGTCATGTGTCAGCTGGCTGATATCGCCCTCCGCAGGCTGCTGGACAGCGGCGGACTCACCCTCGACCAATCACTGCAGGAGTCCACCAACATCACCAAGAGGTTTACATCTGCTTCACATTTACATTACATTCTAGATTAGCCACATTAAAAGGCTTTAAAATAATTAGCCACCTTAAAATAATTAGCCTTCAAAAATCTGAGATCTGAATTAACATCACCATGAAATCAAAGTTGACCATTCTAATTTTTCATGGAAAATTGCTGCATTTATTATAAATTATTTATCGGTGCACATATTTTTTTATTTTTTATTCATGTGCTTCGTAATCTTGAATCAGAATATCTCTCTTCTCTGATGATGTGGGCGGGGCAACCGGTCACTCACATGAGATCCACCAATAGCAAACCACAACCGTCCAATCAATTCCCCACAGACAAAATGAAGCCCCGCCCTACATTTGTTCTTGTTTGAGAAGCGTTTCACTCGTACGGCACAATAGAGACTAGCACAACCTCCATTTCATGCTGACTTTAAATCTGAAAATAAACTAAAGTTTTAGAATATTGAAACAAAAAAACATGATATAAAATTAATTTTTAAAAAAAATCTGAAATTCTGAATTTGTAATTCAGATATAAATAATCTATAACAAACTTTTCAAAGTAATTTCCGATATTTATCATACATTTAGACAATCAGGCTCATTCGATTAAAACTAGAGCCCTGCACGGGCCTCAAATCTAGGCCCTTGCCCAGCCCTGACCCGAGACGCCCCTGTATATACCATTTATTATTTATTTTATATGTATGATTTATTTATTATATTATTTTATTATATTATTATTATTTAAATGTATTTATTTTAAAGCTTAAAGGCCCTTTCACACTGGACGCGTAACGAAAAAGCGAAGCGGAAAAAGTTAATATTTTGTGTGCGAATAGTTCGCGTCAAAACCATTCACATCAGCCGCAACGCGAGTTGTGATGTTTCATAGCTCCAACATTCGCAAACATTTGCAGCGACAGCTGAGAAAACACGGACACTTCATCATCCAGTGAAGACGAGCTTTTCATTTTATTTAAAAGACCGAACAGAAGGTTTTTTGGTGCACCCAGTCTTATGTGGCGTTCACACCGGACGCGATTCGCGCGAATAATTCGGTGGAGGTGGACGCGTGTACATTTTGAGTTTACTCGCGCGAATCACACGTGACATTCACTGCACAACAGTGAACACTGGCAAATCGTTTAGGCTGAGGGCAAAGATAAGTTTCATTACTTTATATTTTTAGGCTATAACTGTACGTTGCAGTTGTAATGTTAGCCTACTAGCACTGACTTTGAATGTTTGACTGCATTGTTTGCTTTATTTCATGTATAGCTTGTTATACATTACTATATTATTGATCATACATAAACTTGCATTTAACAAAAAGAGACTGGGTTGTGTTTCATGTCATTTAATGTTATCACAGGGATAATCATATTGTCTGAACCAGATATTAATATACAGATTTTCTCCTCATTGTTGTCACTACTAGAGCAAGCTCCTGATTGGTTAACGCGGCGCGAAATATCCGCCAAAGTTCAGATTTTTCAACTTGAGCGATTCACGCGATTCGCGCGTTCAAAACGCTTAATTCGCGTCCTTCGCGCCGCCTCAATCTCGCGAATCGCGCCGCAGAATGCCATTTCGCGTCTCTGCATTGACTTAACATGTAAATCACTCGCGCGAATCGCGTCCGGTGTGAACGCACCATTAAAGAACAGCGAGTCTGAAGGGGAGTATGCTAATCTCGTACAGGAGCTAAAGCTTTATCATGGCCGGTTCCGCTCTTACTTTCAAATGTCCGTGTGACATTTTGAGGAGCTCCTCCAGAGAGACAGTAGCACCGCATCTGACAAGACAAACACACACAAACAAACACTGTCCGACAGCTTTTCAAAATGCTCGGCCCGAGTCCGACTGAAGCCTGTGTTTAAAAAAAAAAAAAAGTATCCTCCCCATTACACATTGTTCTAGCCATTAAAATAGTTCAGTTTTGTTTTTAATGTCAAAGTAAATATATTTCGTTTAGTTTCTTTATTAAGTTAATTTAGAAAAATGTTTGAAGCATTTTATTGTTTGTTAAATTAAAGTTTTTGTTTTTTGAAGTGATGACTAAGCGGCCAGCGGCTGACAGTGAGTTAACCACGTTTGATCAATTTAGCCCCTCAAATCAACACTTGACTTGTCTTGCTTATAATACAATCCATAGATATAAAACACTTCACGCATCACAATGTTAGTTTAAAGGTCCCATGGCATGGCATTTTTCTATTATTTTATGTTTCCTGAGGTGTACTTATATTGTTAGTATGATTTTTACATCATAAAATGTCATAATTTAGAAATAAAAGGCATTTTTTTCTATACTGATGTTTGCCCTGTGGCTGAATGCCCTGTTTCAAGAGGCGTGTCTGCTGTGAGACTTCAGTAAAAACGCCCACTGTTGTGATTGGCTGACATCTTTGCATTTGAAATGAGCGTAGGGGGCGTGGTTTAACGAGGTCCAGGGTTCCTACGGGGTTTGGAAAAGTATGGAAAAGTATGGAATTTGATTTGAGTAATTTCCAGGTCTGGAAAAGTATGGAAAAAATAAATCAGAGTATGGAAAAATATTTATGTTTCCAGACTATTGTCCCTATTTCATTTTCTAAATATAAAATTAAGAATTTCTAAATGTATATAATAAATATATACACAATCTTTTTTTTTTTTTTCAATGAATGAAAAACTTGTAGCCTAGCTATGGCAGTAAAGGTCAGACCTGTGTGTTCCTTCCTTTTCACAGTTCAACAGTGGTTAACACTGCACTTTGTAGTTTGAGAAAGCAAGTTGGGTTTGAGGATAAAACAGAGTCGATAGTGGAGTCCTTAAAGGAATAGTACACCCAAAATGAAAATGTGTCATTTATTTACCCCCATGTCTTTCAAAACCATAACACTTTATTATATTAACATTTTTAATATTTTAAATCTGAGAGATTTCAGTCCCTTTATTTAGTTTTAACTGAGTTGGTTGCCATTTTGGATGGCATTTGGGTGAGTAAATGATTAGGACATTTTCATTTTGAGGTGAACCAATCCTTTAAATATCTTCATGTGTCCAAGATTTCCAAGATTAACAAAAGTCTTATTAGTTTAGAATGACATGAGGGTAAGTAAATTATGATAGAAATAAAACCCTTTAAAAAAAAATTGAAAATAGCATTTTGATCATTAAGGTCACAAAAGGCACAATTTTAATATAGGATTTCTAAATATTAGATAGCCTACATAGAGGTTTTGACTCAGAGTGTAACATACTTGTCGGTGCCGATAGCATTGTGGGTAAGTGCATCGCCATGTAGTGCTGTTGAGCTTCTGGAGACCCGAGTTCGAGTCCTGCCTCATGGACTTTTCCCAATCCCGCCCCCCTCTCTCTCCCACCTTACTTCCTGTCTAGCTACTTTCCTATCCTAATAAAAGGCAAAAACGCCAATACTAAATCTTTAGAATGTAACACTTGTTAGCAGTTGAATTTGAAAACATTTTATCAGAACAAGTTAAATATGATCGGAAACATCTGTAGGAAGTCTGGAAATTCGAGCCTGGAAAAGTATGGAATTTTGAAATGAAAATTGTGTAGGAACCCTGGAGGTCTACAAGGCACAAGGCTGTGCCAGAGAGACGGATGGACCTGAGTTCACTTCACATCAGTTCTCTCAGCACATCTCAGTTCAGTGAACTGTTGGAGTTACTAGAATATACTTCAGGTTATTAGTTTATTTCTAGTCGGAGGGGCTGTCACTCATGTCAGAAAGTTAGTAACTTTAGTAAATCAGCGCTGACTGGAGAAGCGAACCGTTTAGAACGATTCAGTCCGATTTGGTGAACTGATTCGGTTCACTAAAAAGAACCGGTTCAAAAGAAAGATTCGTTCGCGAACCGGACATCACTAATGTACCAGAGATGGAGCTCAGCGATTGCTAACAAAGTTATTTATAGTAACTACTGAGTTATGAGAGCGCTGTCAGTCAGCGCGAGTTTATTGTGTTTGTATCTGAGAGTTCTGAATAAACACGAGTCCCAGTCACACCGAGTCCGTCTTCATCATTATTCTACCAACTTTGTAACACATGCAATGTACCATTACAGCTGTCGAGATGAACGAGTAAGTGTTGATTATAGCATTATTTTTAGATATGTTCCTATCATATGAAAAGCGTCAGTGACGCGCATTGAGTACACAGCGCAAACAAAGACACAACAGCAGTAATCGAATCTAATCCAGTTTATTGTGGGGCTAGGCTGGCTACTCACGCTCACCCCCCTTCTGCTTAATCTCGCTCCGCGTTTGGTGCCTCCGCTGTGGGCCAGATGCAGAACTGGGGGTCGGGGATGTTGAAGGCCGAGCTTCGGCGTGTGTGAGGTTTATCTCTAAAGAGATGTGAGTCTGCTGATGTTGAGCAGAAACGACTGTATGCACATTTTAGAACTGATAGACGTGACGAGGACGTACAAAAACACTGACTCACAAGATAGAAAACACCGTTCTGTCGGGAGAGAGAGAAGCCGCTGCGTGTGCACGAATAATAAATAATTAGCTAGTAGTGTTAGACCGATATATCGGGCCGATATTCACGATTTTTACGTGTATCGGCATCGGCCGATACAAGGCTGCTGCGTTCGCCGATATTTTTTCCCCTGCATTATTTACAGACAGGCGTCCACAGGGCAGCTCTCACCGTCTTCAAACTCTCTTGCTCTCCCTCGCGCATATTAATCAAAATCAACTGAGAATTGACACGATGGTAAAAGGTCGAAAAACTGAAGTTTCACGTGGAGCATTGGGAGATTTTTCCTGAATTACCGCTGGTGTTGCTCTACAAGAGATTAAGTGAAGTGCACCAACACTCTAAAAAATGCTGGGTTAAAAATAACCCAAGTTGGGTTGAAAATGGACTAACCCATCAATTGGGATGTTTTAACCCAGCAATTGAGCGTCAGCGTCAGTTCTGGCAGGCCAAGTAGTCAAGACGCTGCTAACGCTATTGGTAACAACACTGTCTCATCAGCTGATTTGCATCAGCTGTTTCAACTCCCCACGTTACTAATGGCTACGCTAAAAGCAGGGCGCCTATTTAAAGCAGATCAAGTTCGCTCTTACTACTAGCTGCTCGCTGCTTTGCAACCAGGATAAGAATTTATTGGTTTTCCTTTGCTTATCACTATGCATTTTGTGCGGTCTGCTTTAACAAATCATCGAACATACACAAGGCTCTTTTAAAGTGCATTGCCTTTTACTCTGTGTTCTATTGAGTGAGATAGTAGTGTTGGCTAATGATTCAATCATGCAATGTGAGCATTATTTTTGCAAATAAAGTATTCAATATTACATACAAACGCCAGCAGCTGCATTTTCAGCAGAATTATATCAGGACATATACTATAACTATGGGAGCAGCTATAATTATGACCATGTGTTGGATACTTTCGTCAGCTTATTTCTAGATTAACCCATTTAATCCCAAATTTTTCCCAGACACAAAAATATCCAAATCATGTGTCATTAGTATCCCTTTGAAACAATCAATCATTATTTTTTGAAATTTTCATGGAAAAGTGTGTGAAAAAGTGTGTTTTATGATCGGTCACAATTGTGACCGGTGGGATACTGTGTTGTATCAACCATTGTATTGATTTAATATAGGACTATTTGACCTGTGCAGTGTGTTTGTGTGTTTTTGTGTGTGTGTGTGTGTATGTTTTTTTTTGTTTTTTTGTTTTTGTGTGTCTGTGTGTGTGTGGGTGGGTGTGTGTGTGGAGATCAGACATCAGAGGAGACGTGACCATGTGTGAGTGTGTGTGTGTGTGTGTGTGTGTGTGTGTGTGTGTGTGTGTGTGTGTAGATCAGACATCAGAGAAGACGTGACCGTGTGTGTGTTTGTGTGTGTGTGTGTGTGTGTGTGTGTGTGTAGATCAGACATCAGAGGAGACGTGACCATGTGTGTGTGTGTAAGTTTCTGTGTGTGTGTGTGTGTGTGTGTGTGTGTGTGTGTGTGTGTGTGAGTGTGTGTGTGTGTGTGTGTGAGTGTGTGTAAGTTTCTGTCTGTCTGTGTGAGTGTGTGTGTGTGTGTGTGTGTGTGTGTGTGTGTGTGTGTGTGTGGGGAGATCAGACATCAGAGGAGACGTGACCGTGTGTGTGTGTGTGTAAAATTAGGTAGAAAGTAAGGTAGAACAGTTAGCCTATGTGTATTAGTATGTAGATACAATGGGTTATCCCACTGGTCACTATTGTTGCCAATGACATGTTTGTGAGTTCTATGACCACATTAAACAAAGTTAAGTAATTGCAAATGCATATATCAATACTAGACGCCTTAAACAAGATGTGTACCAAAAATCTATGTCCTATCTTTATGTTAACATACTTTACCAGCCTTTTCTTTGGGAGCTTTCCTGCTGCCATCCTCTTCTCTTGGCACAAACAGGAAGTAAACAGCTCTGGTCATGTGACAATTTACAGTAAACATGCGACACTGCACATATTTCATTGAGACCCTTTATTATTTCAATATCTGCTGGAAATGCATTGATAGATCATTCAGTAACATTTTTATAGCCTTAGAAATGAAACATTTTTTTACGGTCACTATTGTGACCGGTGGGATTAAATGGGTTAAATGCTGTCTGGTAAGAATGATTTTTTTTTTCTCCAGCTTATCCGAGTGTGCCGGTTCAAGTTCTAACATTACAAGCTATTTTCTCAACGAAAGCAACCCCGCTTGATGAGCCTGTAATAATATAATCTGGTAAACGTTTCACTGGGTTCTGTGTCTCGGGCTCTGGGATACGTGTTCCATTTGCAGCGTGTTTAGCAGCGATGGGCGGCGGCCAATCGTCACGGACGTGATCCTGAGAGGTGGCCGTCAGCGAGGTATTATTAGTTAAAATCACTCACTGCTCAAATGCATGTTTTGCTTTAATACAAGATTTGTCAGGAGCTAATTAAATGGGGAATTCGGCAGGCAAAACAGAATCATATCACAAGGATTTGTGCAGTGCGAAATATAGCGAGCAATTCGCCCCCACACGGTTCACCTCGCATTCATTCAGGTTGTCAACTTGAACTTGCGATTTTGTCGCATGGTTCATAAACGGTCTAATTTGGAGTTTGCATCGCTGCATTATTTTCATGGACTCTCTGAAGTTATACTTAAAACTTAATGTGACTGACTCAAGAACAATTTCAGAGAAATCTGCACTCCACAAGGTAAGTATATCAAGCATATGTCTCAGCTGGCAATTTTCACTCTCATTCATCTCTGTGTCTTCATGAAGCTAACTTCGTTTTAAAACCCTGTTAAAAATTATCAGGTAATTGACAATGGTATCTGCATTGCTTAAGCTAGTCGTTTTCAGTAAATGCTAGGCTTATGGATATTGTTTTTATCTCTATAGTGGTATTTGTAAATGTGTAACTTGTTTTAAGCTAAAGTTGCTATTGGATATTGTCTTAAGCTATAGTTGAGATCTGAAGTGCTCGTTATTAAAGCTATAATTAATATTGGAAGCGTTGTATTAAAGAGCTAATATTGGAAATGCTTGTTCTTAAAGCTATAGCTAATATAGAAATGCTTGTTCTTAAAGCTTTAGCTAATATTGAAATGCTCGTTCTCAAAGCTTTAGCTAATATTGAAATGCTCGTTCTCAAAGCTTTAGCTAATATTGAAATGCTTGTTCTCAAAGCTTTAGCTAATATTGAAATGCTTGTTCTCAAAGCTTTAGCTAATATTGAAATGCTTGTTCTCAAAGCTTTAGCTAATATTGAAATGCTCGTTCTCAAAGCTTTAGCTAATATTGAAATGCTTGTTCTTAAAGCTTTAGCTAATATTGAAATGCTCGTTCTCAAAGCTTTAGCTAATATTGAAATGCTTGTTCTTAAAGCTTTAGCTAATATTGAAATGCTCGTTCTCAAAGCTTTAGCTAATATTGAAATGCTTGTTCTTAAAGCTTTAGCTAATATTGAAATGCTTGTTCTTAAAGCTTTAGCTAATATTGAAATGCTCGTTCTCAAAGCTTTAGCTAATACTGAAATGCTTGTTCTCAAAGCTTTAGCTAATATTGAAATGCTTGTTCTCAAAGCTTTAGCTAATATTGAAATGCTTGTTCTCAAAGCTTTAGCTAATATTGAAATGCTTGTTCTCAAAGCTTTAGCTAATATTGAAATGCTTGTTCTCAAAGCTTTAGCTAATACTGAAATGCTTGTTCTTAAAGCTTTAGCTAATATTGAAATGCTTGTTCTCAAAGCTTTAGCTAATATTGAAATGCTCGTTCTCAAAGCTTTAGCTAATACTGAAATGCTTGTTCTCAAAGCTTTAGCTAATATTGAAATGCTTGTTCTCAAAGCTTTAGCTAATATTGAAATGCTTGTTCTCAAAGCTTTAGCTAATATTGAAATGCTTGTTCTCAAAGCTTTAGCTAATATTGAAATGCTTGTTCTCAAAGCTTTAGCTAATATTGAAATGCTTGTTCTCAAAGCTTTAGCTAATATTGAAATGCTTGTTCTCAAAGCTTTAGCTAATATTGAAATGCTTGTTCTCAAAGCTTTAGCTAATATTGAAATGCTTGTTCTCAAAGCTTTAGCTAATATTGAAATGCTTGTTCTCAAAGCTTTAGCTAATATTGAAATGCTTGTTCTCAAAGCTTTAGCTAATACTGAAATGCTTGTTCTTAAAGCTTTAGCTAATACTGAAATGCTTGTTCTCAAAGCTTTAGCTAATATTGAAATGCTTGTTCTCAAAGCTTTAGCTAATATTGAAATGCTTGTTCTCAAAGCTTTAGCTAATATTGAAATGCTTGTTCTCAAAGCTTTAGCTAATACTGAAATGCTTGTTCTTAAAGCTTTAGCTAATATTGAAATGCTTGTTCTTAAAGCTTTAGCTAATATTGAAATGCTTGTTCTTAAAGCTTTAGCTAATATTGAAATGCTTGTTCTTAAAGCTTTAGCTAATATTGAAATGCTTGTTCTCAAAGCTTTAGCTAATATTGAAATGCTTGTTCTCAAAGCTTTAGCTAATATTGAAATGCTTGTTCTCAAAGCTTTAGCTAATATTGAAATGCTTGTTCTCAAAGCTTTAGCTAATATTGAAATGCTCGTTCTCAAAGCTTTAGCTAATATTGAAATGCTTGTTCTCAAAGCTTTAGCTAATATTGAAATGCTTGTTCTCAAAGCTTTAGCTAATATTGAAATGCTTGTTCTCAAAGCTTTAGCTAATATTGAAATGCTCGTTCTCAAAGCTTTAGCTAATATTGTAATGCTTGTTCTCAAAGCTTTAGCTAATACTGAAATGCTTGTTCTTAAAGCTTTAGCTAATATTGAAATGCTTGTTCTCAAAGCTTTAGCTAATATTGAAATGCTCGTTCTCAAAGCTTTAGCTAATATTGAAATGCTTGTTCTCAAAGCTTTAGCTAATATTGAAATGCTTGTTCTTAAAGCTTTAGCTAATATTGAAATGCTTGTTCTTAAAGCTTTAGCTAATATTGAAATGCTTGTTCTTAAAGCTTTAGCTAATATTGAAATGCTTGTTCTTAAAGCTTTAGCTAATATTGAAATGCTTGTTCTTAAAGCTTTAGCTAATATTGAAATGCTTGTTCTTAAAGCTATAATTAATATCGGAAATGCTTGTTCTTAAAGCTATAATTAATATTGGACGCGCTGGTTCTTGAAGCTATAGCTAATATCGGAAATGCTCGTTCTTAAAACTATAATTAATATCGGAAATGC
This sequence comes from Gobio occitaniae, assembly GCA_033150135.1. Taxonomy (NCBI): domain Eukaryota; kingdom Metazoa; phylum Chordata; class Actinopteri; order Cypriniformes; family Gobionidae; genus Gobio; species Gobio occitaniae. The sequence continues at coordinate 93,566 of JARQWZ010002853.1, read as the reverse complement.
TTGTTCTTAAAGCTATAGCTAATATCGAAAGTGCTTGTTATTAAAGCTATAATTAATATTGGAAGCGCTGGTTCTTAAAGCTATAGCTACTATTGGAAGTGCTAGTTCTTAAGTTCTAATTAAAAGTGAAAGGCTTGTTCTTAAAGCTATAGTAATATTGAAAATTGCGTGTTCTTAAAACTATAATCAATATTAAAGCTATAACTAATATTGGAAGTGCTCGTTTTTAAAGCTATAATTAATATTGGAAGTGCTTGTCGTTTAATTAATAGTTGATATCGGGAACATGCTTGTTTAAAGCTATAATAAATATTGGAAATCGCTTGTTGTTAAAGCTATAGTGTCTGATGCATGCTTGGCTTAAAGCGATATAGCTACTGGAAAACTACTTTTTCTTAAGCTATAGATGTTGGAAATGTGCTTGTCTTAAAGTGATATCGTAAGCTATAGTAGAGTTTGGAAACATGCTTGTTTTAAAAGCTGTAGGTGCTATTAGAAACACACTTGTTCTTAAGTTATTTAGAGTTAGAAGTTACTTTTCAGAATTGTTTAAAGATTCTTCAGAAAATCTTTCTTCAAGCTAAAGTCGCTATTGGAAATTTGGAAATGCGTTTTCTTAAAGCTATAGGCATTGGGAATATGCTTTTCTTAAAGCTATAGGCACTATGGGAATTTGATATTATTAAAGCTGATAGAGGTGTTTTTGGCCTTATCCTGATATATTGCTAAGATACGTTTTACTTGCGGTCACATGACCTCACATTTCTTATGTATCAATTTGTTCCTAGCACTTCAGCATAATTCTAAGCACACTAAACTGATAGGAAAGGGGATGAATGGCGTTTTATCTCTGAATCTGACTCTGCTTATGTCATCTATGTTAGCCTACCTGAGGAGTCATCCACAAGCTGGTCATCAGGATCCATTATTTGCCTTGGAGTGCGGAAAGCTCGTGTCCAGAGCCTGGCTTGCCTCCTGTCTCCGCCGCTATGCATACCCCAAGCTTCCCTCAGAGTGTTATACGGCTCATTCTCTGTGCATTATGGCTGCTACAACTGCAGCTTCCTCCACTCTTGTCTCTACATTTGAAGACCATTCATGCGATTGTCTTCAGCTGCTTATGAACGTTTTATCTGGCCCGATGCTCGAGCCATCCATTAGAAAAGCTATGAGTGCTGCTCTCTGATCGTTGCATGGGAAATTTAATATTATAGCTTCAGTAGCTGTCGACGTATATAAATTACTTATATCATTTAGCTGGTTACATTCATCATGCTAGCTTCACGTAGATCGATTGGATCTTTACAATTAAATTCAGTTCGATTGCCTTCTCTCGAAAACACTCTTTTGGATTCTCCGTGGCTCTTCGATTTAGAAGGAAGAGCCTGGGAGGATTGCCTGGTGTGGTTTGGGGGGGGGGGGGGGGGGATAGTTCAGCTCCCCTAGTCCTAATTCATATGAGCGTCCACTAACGCTGCTGCTGTCCCCTGACTCAATGCTATTTCATGGTGCTCATGAAAGGTCAGGAGACTCATCTGAAAATGCTGCTGCTGTCCCCTGACTCAATGCTATTTCATGGTGCTCATGAAAGGTCAGGAGACTCATCTGAACAAAACCATATTGCACTAATTTGTAATTCATTCATAAGACGTCTAAGCATTTTAATTGTCTAATTCCATCCTCTTGTTTTATTCTCAAGAGGATTGCCAGGCATGGTTTGTTTGGGGGGAATAGTTAAGCTCTCCCAGTCCTAAACTGTGTGAGCATTCCCTAACGCTGCTGCTGTCCCCTGACTCTCTGCTAATTCATGGTGCTCATGAATGGTCAGGAGACTCATTCGAACAGAACCATATTGCACCAATTAGTAATTCATTCATAAAATTCATAAGCATTTTTCTACACCATCCTCTTGTGTCATTCTCAAGAGGATTGCCAGGTATGGTTTGTTTGGGGGGAATAGTTAAGCTCTCCCAGTCCTAAACTGGTAAGCGTTCCCTGATGCTGCTGCTGTCCTATGACTCTCTGCTATTTCATGGTGCTCATGAAAGGTCAGAGGACTCCCTGAACAGAGCCATACCGCCAAAAAACAAATTTAATTCAGAATTCATCAACTGATTGCAATTCAAAAAAAATTTCTAAATCATTTTTATTGTCATGTGTGTTCTTGACTTAATGGACCTGACAGAAATTGGGTTGTTTTAAGCAAACATTTAACCCAACCGCTGGGTCAAAACCCATGGACTGGGTTAGTCCATATTCAACCCAACTTGGGTTATTTTTAACCCAGCATTTTTTAGAGTGTAACCATTAAATGATTATGTTGTAAATAGTTTTAAAATGAAGTATAGTACAGTCAGTGTGCACTTTATTATGCTGCTTGCTTGTTGATACTGTGTGCAATAGTGTCATTATTTTATTTATGCTTAAATATTTATTTTCAGAATTTATTTTCACCACTGAACTCTTTTTTTTTTCTTGTTCTACATCACCTGTTTTTACTATTTGTTAAATATAGTTTTTTTTAGTTCAATAAGTGTTCCTTTTTTTAAATTGTAAATTTTAAATTGTCATCATCCTGATCATTGTGTCATTTTTATGTTGTAAATTGAGGGAGCAAAAGCAGTATCGGCTTCAAATATCGGCTCCAGAAAATCGGCAGCCGTATCGGTCATCGGCTAAGGCTGATGGAAAAAAATCGGCATCGGCACTAAATAATCCATATCGGTCGATCCCTATTAGCTACACATCAGAAATCACTGATCACAGATCAGAAGGAACTGAAAAAAGACTTCTGTTTTCATTTTTACATCCGAACACTGAGCAACTGGCATGCCTCGCTCATTTAAAAGCCATGTTCTCTCGAGGATAAACAAATATATCGCTCGCTTGGGTGTGCCAGATTCTCTGGGCGGAGGAAAGGGAGGGAACCGTTCCTGTTTTGACGTCAAACCAGGAGACTTCAGGATTGGCTCGTCTGGCCTGTCATTTTCTCAAAGGCAGAGAAAGACAGACAGAACTCAGTTTACACCGATCAACATTTCTATCCACTTGGGGACAATATTCAGGCTAGGGGAACTCATATTAATGTTGAAAAACCTCATAAAGTGAAAATGTCATGCCATGGGACCTTTAACATTTAGCCTACTATCACCACCACCACCACAGTGAAAAGGCATTTTTGACAAGCTGATGCTGCTCGCAAACGAAACGGGCTACACAATCTAAACAAATAAAAATAAAAACATGCAGGGTTGTCTTACCTTACACCTCTCCACAAAAATGAATATTAATCCGATCTTTAATTCCCGCACTATATGCACATTTAACTGAGTTCATGTCAAGGAAAGCAACAGATATGAGCTGCATTATATTCATCAGCTCATTAGATCAAAGACCGCATTATGAGAACGAGCGACCTGAGCACTGGTAAGAGCATTTAGTCTCATTAGTTTTAATGAAGATGATTGTGTTTTCGAGCATCTTAGCCTATTGGCGCGAAGCCTGGCCCTAGGGGCGTAAAAAAGTCAGGGCCCGTCGGGCTCAGGCAGAAATGCAGGGCTCTAATTAAAACTATTGAAACCAGAACACAGAAACCCAAAGCTCTTCACTACCACCCGCCAAAATAAAAGTTTGGTTTAACTTGGAAAAAATTGTGACAGAAATATATGACTATTGTGTAGTACAAGGTACACCTTAAAGTAGTAATAATAATAACATTTATTAAAACATCACATTAATTTATTATTATTATTAAACAATTTATTAAAATGTCATTTTTATTATTATTATACAATTTTTAAAAATATTATATTATTATTATTATACAATTTATTAAAATATTACATAATTATTATACAATTTAATAAAATATTACATTGTTATTTTTATACAATTTATTAAAATATTACATTATTATTATACAATTTATTAAAAGTCACATTAATGTATTATTATTATTAAACAATTTATTAAAATGTCATTTTTATTATTATTATACAATTTTTAAAAATATATTATTATTATTATGATACAATTTATTAAAATATTACATAATTATTATACAATTTAATAAAATATTACATTGTTATTTTTATACAATTTATTAAAATATTACATTATTATACAATTTATTAAGTCACATTAATGTATTATTATTATTAAACAATTTATTAAAATGTCATTTTTATTATCATTATATAATTTTTAAAAATATATTATTATTATTATGATACAATTTATTAAAATATTACATAATTATTATACAATTTAATAAAATATTACATTGTTATTTTTATACAATTTATTAAAATATTACATTATTATACAATTTATTAAAAGTCACATTAATGTGTTATTATTATTATACCAATATTATTTATTTTATTTGTATTATTTATTTATTATATTATTTTATTATTTATTATTATTTTTATTGAAATGTATTTATTATATAGCTTTACTCTGTGGAGTTTACTTATAAACAACCAAGCTATGTTTACATTCACTCTTTACCAAATACCAAAGGTCCACCAAATGCATTTCCTTTCCCAGTAATGAATATTGTGATAAATATATGAAATATATAATGTGCTAGATTTTATCGTCCATTATGTGAGTCTTCGTACAGACGGTCAGATGTTGTTCTTCCATTGAATCATGCTGGAGAACATGATCATCAGGTTTAGTTTCAGAGACATTAGTGAACCATCTTTTGCATCGGCCATCCAGCCAATCACCAGCAGGGTTTTGATATGTATACACTTCCTCCGCTAAAGGGGAAGTATGAGAGAGACAGTGAAAACAAGTAAAGCAGAAACTGAGGATGACAGAAGTATAGAGATACCGGTGTTTCTTAGAGATTCAAGCGGTTAACGTGTGATTTAATAATAATAAACTTTATTAATGTAGCACCTTTCATACATAGAATGCAGCTCAAAGTGCCGTACATGAACGTAAACCAGCAGCCATGATCATGTGACACAAACACACACAGGTCATGAGTGTGTCGGTGTGTTTGTGGGTTGTGTGATGTGTGTATTTATAGAGCAGTGGGGGTTTTGTTCTTCCTCCACTGCTGCTTTGATGTTGGGAAACGCTCAGATCTGATGTTTATGTGTGTTTGTGTGTGTTTCAGGGTCTTGGAGGAGCAGGCTCTCAGACAGTACGTGCTGTCTCTCTTCGGCTTGCCGCGGGCAGAGCGTCTACAGGAAGTGATGTCATGCTCGGTTTGGAGTCCTCATGCCCGCTGCCACACGCCGGGCACTGTCTATACCACCGATGGGTATCTGTGCTTTAGCAGCCGAGAGGAAGGCCAATGTACGCTCATTATACCCCTCGCAGAGGTACTCCATCACACCTCCTTCAAAGCCTATCAAACTAGGGGTGTACCAATTTATACATGTCACAGAATTTGTCAAAGTTTCGAGGAATAAATAAAACGTTGGTCAGTCACTCAAATCAAATCGCGATATATACTATGTGAATATTAAGCCGCAAAAAGACTGAAAACTGCATGTTTCTCTGTCTCTGTGTGAATGGAGCAGATGTGCGGTTTCATTTACCACACACACACACACACACACACACAAACTGAAACTCGCTGTGTTTTTCAGCCTCTTCCGCCTCAATATGAGGACATGAATGCATCTCCAGTCACTTCATGAGCATTTTACCGTCATAAATATGATTTTAAAAGTCGTCATATTTTCAACATTTTATCTCACTATTATTTTAAAAGTCCTCATTATGCATTTGATAGATAAAAAGTCAAAAATGTGACATGCTAAGGCATAATTATAAGATAACGTTGAAAATATGATTTTAAAAGTCCTCATTATTAGATAAAAAGTCAAAAATATGATTTTAAAAGTCATAATAGTGAGATAAAAAGTCGAAAATACGACATGCTAAGTCATAATTATAAGATACATTTTCAAAATATGATTTTAAAAGTCCTCATTATTAGATAAAAAGTCAAAAATATGATTTTAAAAGTCATAATAGTGAGATAAAAAGTCGAAAATATGACATGCTAAGTCATAATTATAAGATATATTTTCAAAATATGATTTTAAAAGTCCTCATTATTAGATAAAAAGTCAAAAATATGATTTTAAAAGTCATAATAGTGAGATAAAAAGTCGAAAATACGACATGCTAAGTCATAATTATAAGATACATTTTGAAAATATGATTTTAAAAGTCCTCATTATTAGATAAAAAGTCAAAAATATGATTTTAAAAGTCATAATAGTGAGATAAAAAGTCGAAAATATGACATGCTAAGTCATAATTATAAGATACATTTTCAAAATATGATTTTAAAAGTCCTCATTATTAGATAAAAAGTCAAAAATATGATTTTAAAAGTCATAATAGTGAGATAAAAAGTCGAAAATACGACATGCTAAGTCATAATTATAAGATACATTTTGAAAATATGATTTTAAAAGTCCTCATTATTAGATAAAAAGTCAAAAATATGATTTTAAAAGTCATAATAGTGAGATAAAAAGTCAAAAATACGACATGCTAAGTCATAATTATAAGATACATTTTCAAAATATGATTTTAAAAGTCTTCATTATTAGATAAAAAGTCAAAAATATGATTTTAAAAGTCATAATAGTGAGATAAAAAGTCGAAAATACGACATGCTAAGTGATAATTATAAGATACATTTTGAAAATATGATTTTAAAAGTCCTCATTATTAGATAAAAAGTCAAAAATATGATTTTAAAAGTCATAATAGTGAGATAAAAAGTCAAAAATACGACATGCTAAGTCATAATTATAAGATACATTTTCAAAATATGATTTTAAAAGTCCTCATTATTAGATAAAAAGTCAAAAATATGATTTTAAAAGTCATAATAGTGAGATAAAAAGTCGAAAATACGACATGCTAAGTGATAATTATAAGATACATTTTGAAAATATGATTTTAAAAGTCCTCATTATTAGATTAAAAAGTCAAAAATATGCATGTTCTTTGACAGTGAAGATAAAAAGTCGAAAATACGACATGCTAAGTCATAATTATAAGATAATTAACTATCGGTGCATCCCTAGTAAAAACGTCTCAATGCAGCCAAAGTCATCATTTATCCAGACCGTTTTTAGTTTTTTTGAGGAAGATTCGCTTGTTTCTAGCTCCAAAAAGGATGACAAATGCACCATAAAAGTATCATAAAAAATTATCAGTATTGCCCTTTTGAACTTTTAATGATGACATTTTTATCTAATAATGAGGACTTTTAAAATCATATTTTCAACATTTTAACGTATAATTATGACTTTTAAAATCATATTTTTGACTTTTTATCTAATAACGAGGACTTTTAAGATTATATTTTCAACATTTTATCTTATAATTATGACTTTTAAAATCATATTTTTGACTTTTTATCTAATAATGAGGACTTATAAAATCATATTTTCAACATTTTATCTTATAATTATGACTTTTAAAATCATATTTTTGACTTTTTATCTAATAATGAGGACTTTTAAGATTATATTTTCAACATTTTATCTTATAATTATGACTTTTAAAATCATATTTTTGACTTTTTATCTAATAATGAGGACTTTTAAAATCATATTTTCAACATTTTATCTTATAATTATGACTTAGCATGTCATATTTTTGACTTTTTATCAAATAATGAAGACTTTTAAAATCATATTTTCAACATTTTATCGTATAATTATGACTTAGCATGTCGTATTTTTGACTTTTTATCTGATAATGAGGACTTTTAAAATCATATTTTCAACATTTTATCGTATAATTATGACTTAGCATGTCGTATTTTTGGCTTTTTATCTGATAATGAGGACTTTTAAAATCATATTTTCAACATTTTATCTTATTATGCCTTGGCATGTCATATTTTTGACTTTTTATCTAATAATGAGGACTTTTAAGATTATATTTTCAACATTTTATCTTATAATTATGACTTTTAAAATCATATTTTTGACTTTTTATCTAATAATGAGGACTTTTAAAATCATATTTTCAACATTTTATCTTATAATTATGACTTAGCATGTCATATTTTTGACTTTTTATCAAATAATGAAGACTTTTAAAATCATATTTTCAACATTTTATCGTATAATTATGACTTAGCATGTCGTATTTTTGACTTTTTATCTGATAATGAGGACTTTTAAAATCATATTTTCAACATTTTATCGTATAATTATGACTTAGCATGTCGTATTTTTGGCTTTTTATCTGATAATGAGGACTTTTAAAATCATATTTTCAACATTTTATCTTATTATGCCTTGGCATGTCATATTTTTGACTTTTTATCTAATAATGAGGACTTTTAAGATTATATTTTCAACATTTTATCTTATAATTATGACTTTTAAAATCATATTTTTGACTTTTTATCTAATAATGAGGACTTATAAAATCATATTTTCAACATTTTATCTTATAATTATGACTTAGCATGTCGTATTTTTGACTTTTTATCTAATAATGAGGACTTTTAAGATTATATTTTCAACATTTTATCTTATAATTATGACTTTTAAAATCATATTTTTGACTTTTTATCTAATAATGAGGACTTTTAAAATCATATTTTCAACATTTTATCTTATAATTATGACTTAGCATGTCATATTTTTGACTTTTTATCAAATAATGAAGACTTTTAAAATCATATTTTCAACATTTTATCTTATAATTATGACTTAGCATGTCATATTTTTGACTTTTTATCAAATAATGAAGACTTTTAAAATCATATTTTCAACATTTTATCGTATAATTATGACTTAGCATGTCATATTTTTGACTTTTCATCTAACAATGAAGACTTTTAAAATCATATTTTTAACATTTTATCTCACTATTATGACTTTTTAAATCATGTTTTTGACTTTTTATTTAATAATGAGGACATAAAAAAATCTTATTTTCAACATTTTATCTCTTAATTATTACTTTATGATAATTTAAATGAGCTGATCAGTAATATAGTTGAATATTTAGTATCCCCAGACAGAGGCGACAGTGACAAGGAACCAAAACCCCATCAGGTGACAGAATGGAGAAATAAACCTTGGGAGAAACCAGGCTCAGTCTGGGGGCCAGTTCTCATCTGACCAATGAACAAACAGTGTATGATTCTGATTCTGGCAACATTACAGGTTAGAACAGGACCATCCATGAGCAGAGATGTTGTATTAATGAAATGTGTGTGTGTGTGTGTGTGTGTGCAGATCCTCTCCATAGAGAAGGCTGAGAGCACCAGCGTTCTGCCCAACCCCGTCATCGTTAGCGTGCGGTGTAAGCGCGCCTTCCAGCTAATCGAGCTGCTACATCGGGACGAGTTGGTGGAGAACATCAGAGGCCGACTGCGTGCTCTGCACTGGGAACAGAATATCATTCGTGGACACGACCAACGCAAGAAATCCACGGTACTCTTGACGTCTGATGGTTCGGTTTAGAGATGCACGAGTATGAGTACTGAAACTTTCTTTTTGTGCTAGGTAGTGTTGTAGTGCTCGAGACCCGTCTTAAAGGAACACGCCGACTATTTGGGACTTTAGCTTATTCGCTGAATCCCCCAGAGTTAGATAAGTCCATACACACCATTCTCATCTCCGTGCCATAACTCTGTCTGACGCACCCGCCGCTAGCCTAGCTTAGCACAAAGACTGGAGGTAAATGGCTCCAGCTAGCCTAGCTTAGCACAAAGACTGGAGGTAAATGGCTCCAGCTAGCCTAGCTTAGCACAAAGACTGGAGGTAAATGGCTCCAGCTAGCCTAGCTTAGCACAAAGACTGGAGGTAAATGGCTCCAGCTAGCCTACTGCTCAATAAGAGACAAAATAACGCCAACATTTTCCTATTTACATGTTGTGATGTGTTTAGTTACATCGTGTACCAAGACAGACGGAAAATTAAAAGTTGTGATTTTCTAGGTCGATATGACTAGGAACTATACTCTCATTCCTGCGTAATAGTCAAGAGCTGTGAGCCGTCCCATGAGTGCAGCGGCGCAATGATATTACACAGCACCTGATAATAGTCCACAGCGCTCTCTGTGCAAGCAGATTGTCACGTTGTGTAGCGGACCCTGTCCAAATGATGGCCAGACTTTACTGATGTTTCATGAAGTTTATTGAAACCGTTTAATCTCCAAAAAATCCCGTAACAGCTGAACAAATAAAGCAAAGAAGTGCGCATTAACGCCTCATACACAAACTCTCTTCATAGCATTATCATTAACATACAGCGAAATACACAAAAATACTCATTCCAGATGACCATAAACAAGCACATACACACCTTATGCCTTTTCGGGGGGTGCTTAACAAACTGCAAACTTTAAATCTGCCTAACCACTCCGATGAACCGCGAGCTCTCACTGTCTTTCCGTAGACTACAACATCCGTCAAAATAAAAGTCCCTACTTATTAAGACAGATAATGCAGACCTTAAAACTATTTAAACACAGAAATGTCAAAAATATACACAAAAAAACTAATTATAAAATAAATCACAATGAAGTCCGTTACACGTTGGTTATGTTGACGGAAGTTCGCCTATTTTCAGGCGCTGTGTAATATCATTGCGCCGCTGCGCTCATGGTACAGCAGTAAAATTCCTTGGATCATTACGCAGGAATGAGAGTATAGTTCCTAGTCATATCGGTCTAGAAAATTGCAACTTTTAATTTTCCATCTGCCTTAGTACACGATGTAACTATACACATCACAACATGTAAATAGGAAAATGTTGGCGTTATTTTGTCTCTTATTGAGCAGTAGGCTAGCTGGAGCCATTTACCTCCAGTCTTTGTGCTAAGCTAGGCTAGCTGGAGCCGTTTACCTCCAGTCTTTGTGCTAAGCTAGGCTAGCGGTGGGTGCGTCAGACAGAGTTATGGCACGGAGATGAGAATGGTCTCGGACTTAGAGGACTCTGGATTTTATCTCAAGACCGGTCAAGACAATATTAAATGAGAAATTTTAAACTGTCTTTGCTAATTCGGCAACGTTTCGTTATTAAATGAATCCGCTGCTTTGAACAAATCGGTTGAATAAAAGATTCCATGACTGTTAAATAATGTTAAAGGGGTGGGGAAACACTCAGTTTCAGTCAGTCTCATGTCAATCTTGAGTACCTATAGAGTAGCATTGCATCCTGCATATCTCCGAAAAGTCTTTATTTTTATTATAATTATAAAAGGAAGATGCGCTGTTCCGAGTCTTTCCGAAAAAAGCCGTGCGGCTGGGGGCGTATCGTGTGGGCGGAGCTAAAGAATGTCGAGCGCGCGCCGCTGTTACTGTGTTGAGTGCGTCTGAAAGCTGCGTCATCCCTAAAAGCTGGAAAAAACTTTATTCAACATAAAAAATGGCTTTTAATCAGATACAGCCATACATCTATGATCCGGAATCAGACCCAGAGGCTGAAGTTGAACAGGAGCAGCAGCAAAAACGACTAGAGCAGGACATCTCTATGTGGTATAAGTTACACTAACTATACAATATGCTTAGCGGCTTGTGTTATTTACACATTTATACTTTAATTATATCGTGTGCGTGTGTGTGTGTGTGTTTGCGCGTGGTTTGTGTAGACATGATTTGTAGTAAGCGGACTGGTTTTGCGCGTCAGGCTAGTGTTTACATAGAAAGACATGGAATAGTAGCGCATTTGAATGAAGAAGCGCGCTTATTTAGTTCAACATATTTCCCCACTCTTTGTGTATTGTTGTTTGGAGTGCTTTTACAATACACAAACATACACATATAGTGGCCAGCTAAACAAATGTACACACTATACATCGCATGCTCCATTGATCAATACGTGGTCATGTTTGGGCTACTTGATGGGCATAGGCAAAAACAGACATTTGAAGCTGCTCTTACTCACTGCCTGCGGTTCCAACGTTGGGACCTTTATCGTTGGGACCGCTCCATCCTTCAGTATTAGGCGTTTTGAAAATCCGGAAAAGCAAATTCCATCCACTTTTGCCTTAACGCGGGGTTATTTGGCTACGAGCCAGCGCTTTGATGGGCGTAGCCTATTGCTTTCACGCGCTCTCTCTCTCTGTGTCTCTCTCTCTCTCTCTCGCTCGCGCGCGCGCGCGCTCTTCCGGTAGAATTGTCCATACGGCCCATACAAGGAAATTCCGCCCTGTTGACGTCAAGCGGACCCATGATCGAAAAAAACTTTCCGAAACTTATGACTAACAGGAAGTACTAACAGTCTTTAACAGTGCAAAAAGATCAGTATGCATGAAACAGCATTTCACCCCCCCTTTAATGTTTTAATGTTAAATTAATATGAAAATTATTTATGCAGGTGTAATTGTACCAATTCAGATGCCCTGTCTTGGTCTTGGTCTTGGTTTAGGTGGTCTTGACTACAACACTAGTGCTAGGTTTTCATGCTCAAATGTTCATATTCTCCCCCATATTCTCCATTGTTGCGGCTCCTCTCTTCCCAGCCTGTCAGTAACGCTCTGTCTCTATGAAGCCCCGCCTTCTGAAAAGCACACTGTGCTCTGATTGGTCGGCTGGAGCTGTGTGTCGTGATTGGTGTTTGGGAAATGTCCCGCCCCTTACCATAACCGGCAGTCTCAACACACGACTAACCAACTCAAACAGGCCCCGCCCCTTTATTCTGCGTATGAATTATTATAATGAGGAATATTGTGATGCACCTGAGCCGTTATACTCATTCATTGACATTTACAAACGCCCCTGTTCCTACTTCAAACCTTTGTACATATTAGAATAGGTCACTATTAATAATTCATCAGTGCATGCGTGGTTCATAACTCGTTCATCTCTGCACATGATACATGCACTCTTAGCAAATAAATATGGAGATTGACACTTAATATCATCACGAGCATTTATTTTAAATATATATTAAAATATTGGTGTTTAATGTCAGAACATCATTTCCTGTGCTTTTCACATCTTCAATTTAGAAGAGTTGTTTAGAGGTATAAAGCGTGTGTGTATATTAAGTTATGTTTTCATAACCCATGTTGTTATGCAACATTAACTCTTTCCCCGCCAGTGTTTTTAAAACATTTCTCAGCATTTTTTTAAAAATAATTTTCACAATGCATTCCAGAATATTTTATTGTATGAATATCTGAACATGCAATATATATATAAAAAACAACAACAGAGCCTCTGCTTTTAAACAACAACAGAAAACAAGTTTTATTCCAGCTTCATGCATTCTTAATCAACACTTGAATGTGGGTAGGTTTCATAAAAAAGCAACATTTTGAACATAAAGCTAGTTTTTTGTCAAAGACTACAATGGCTGTTTCAATATGCGTTCTTCAGTGATCTTGCGTCCTTGTGTTCTCGCTCTACGTCATCATCAACTGTCGAAGTTAAACGCAAGAACAGGACGCATGAAAGTACCCGGATGTGTTCTTGATATCGAGGATGCATTGCAGGGATGCACAATATTATCGTAGAGAAAATACATCGCGGAGCAAAGAGGACACTGACAACACGCCGACAGACAGGAGAGATCAAGTTATTTTTGATATGAAACAAAGTCTCAACTTTAAAAGGTTGTCTTTTTTTTAAGAAATGTAAACCACAAATAGTGTTTTGTGGCTCTTTAATGTGTCGTGATCGCTGTCAGTTAAAGCTGCTCGTGAACCGATCATCTCTTCCTTCTAGTTCATTGATAAGCATGAATGAACACTAAAAGAAATGTTGTTTCAACCGCGGAAAGACGTCTGTAAACACCGTTTTTCAAGTTCAAGTCCACTGACGTTAATCTACGAACTCTCCTGACTGCTTTGTCTGACAAACTGGCAGATTCAGCGATGTGATTGGTCAGATCGCCTGTCAATCAAACTCGCGGCGAAGGGTGAAATTGAAGATAAAATGGACAAACTACGAACTGCTCCATCAAATTTGAAATCGACTGTGACAACATTTTGTATTTTCTGAAGATGCCGAAAAAGGTGTCGTTGAAAAAAAGCCATACTGCATACAATTCAAATATTTCGGCAACACGACTAATATGAAGAAACATTTTACGCGGTTACACTCAGAGCTGGAGAAACAGCAAACATAAACTATTGTAGGCCTAGCTGTTGAATATTTAAGTTTGTATTTAATTTGTCCCCTGCCATTTTTTTTGCTCTAACTTCAAAGTACAGCACTTTTTACTTTTAAATGTGCTATATAAATAAAATTTGACTTGACTTGAAAGTAAACTTTTTTGCTTAAAATGTTCTAAAGAAACTAAAAATAGTCCAATAATTAACAAATAATTAGATAACAAGGAGAAAGGAATCAGACAAAGTCAAAAGCACATGGCCAAGAATAACAAACACCACATGTATTCACATGAGATAGGACAGACATGTGACAACGATGGAAAAAACGGTCCAAATCGCATCCAAAAGGGTTGTCCCTCATCTCTTAATGAGTCATGGGTGTGTTTTGGGCGTAATGTGCAATAAACCAATCAGAGTCTAATCTCCCTTTCCCTTTAAAAGCCAGTTGCGCTCGCACCATGGTGGATTCACTATTCACATGTGAGCGGAAAGACTGAACGCTTCTCTAGAGGAAACGGATCTGCTCGTCCAATGACGCCACACCTTCCTTGCATGTCATTACTGCAAATATGTAGGCTAATTCTGATACATTTAATGACTATCCATTATGACAGGTAGACATTTTTATATTTATGTACACAATAACCATATTTTACGATGATTAGTCGTTTAATTTTTTCATATTTAAATGTGTGTGTAATAATCAGTGTGTGTGCGTTGTGCACCACCTATAGGCTCATATCACTAACACACACTTTAAATAACACACAAATACTGCACAATTGACTTTAGAGCAGGTGTGTGTTGGTCAATGGCGCAGTCGTTTTCAGTTCCTCACAATAGCAATGCTCCAACTAGAGGTCTTCATGGGTCCTAAAGTTCATACCCGAACCCGAAGAGACCCGTAATGTGCTAAACGGAACCGACCCGGACCCGTCTATTATTTAATAGCTGGAACCGAACCCGGCGCGAAGATTGGACGGGACCCGATTGTCACATATTCCACAATAAACTGATATTAACAAGTCAATAAACAAGTTGGGAAACATATAACTTTTTGTCTTACCTATAGCCGTCGTCTCTCTTGTTATTCCAAGCATGCTTAATTCACTCATCATTTCAGCTTTAAAAGTCCACTTTATGTCACGTGACGGATGACAAATGCGTCTTTGCAGATTTGCATTTCGACTCGAGTTAACTCGCATAATAACTTTGACTGTTTGCCTTTTTGAACTATAATAACGATTGCTCGTTCGGTGGCCGCTGTCGTCCGCATTATTTATTTGCCATCATCTCTGTGAGCCGAGTCTGACCAGCAAAACTTTAAGATAAAAAAAGACGGTTCATTCTTATTATTATTAAAGTCAGTCACTGCGGAAGCTCGGGTTGCCATAGAAACATGACACACGCTTGAGACTGCACATACGCGTTGGCTGGAGCAACCTGAAATATGAGCTTTTTTACGCAATTTGAGCATCATAGAAAACATTTGTGACAGTTCACCTGAGATTTTGTTGCTGATTTTAAATATATTATTTAAATATAAGTTCAAATCAAACTTCAACAGTGCGTCACACGTAGGCTAATACACTTGACAGCACTTATTTTTTCTCATGTTTGTCCACAATATGCACAAAGGATGCCCAGACAGAAGAGATGCCTGTGGGTTTAACTTCTTTATATTCGTTGTTTTTTCGCACATTTTCGCACTTTTATCGCTTGTTTCTGCTTCTTCTTCTTTTGTGTTTCGATCAGGAGATTCTGTACTCTTTCAGGAGATGTGTAATAGCGCCCCCCTGCCACATAACAGTGAAAACACAGGTTTCCAGACAATTCTGTCAATGACGGGGAAAGAGTTAAATATGTTTTAGTCAAGTCAGTTTTATTTCAATATCACTTTATACAATATAGATACAGCTTCACAGTAATAATAACAGAATCAATGATGCAAACTCAAATTCTACCGCTATAAACAGACAATAGTGTCATTATTCAGCTCAATTCAGTTCAAATTTTGTGTCTCGCATTTTTGATGTGTGTGTCTGAACTGGGCTTTTAAAGGTGTGTTTTCTGTCCTCTAGATCTCCGCCACGCCGTACTACACCTTCTGTTACGACACCGTCCAATCAGACGACGAGGACAGCAGCATCATCATCTCGGATAAAGCTCTGCGTCACACGGTCCTCACTGACGCCCTCATTTCCACATTCCACCCCAGTCAGTCAGACTCAACACACATGATCAGTGTGAGTACACACACATTACATGGTGAAGATCAGAGTTGCATCTGAACAGATGGAGCTAACATGTTGACCATCACCTAGGGCTGGGCGATATATCGCATGACATTGTTAGGCGCATCTCGTCAGTAAAGCCGGTTCCTTGATTAGTAGTAAATCGCCATCACCTGCTTTCAGATAGAGCGGCATTTACTACACAGAGCCGTAGTTCACTGAAAAGCTGAGCCATATCGCATTAATTATCACGGACGTATCGCCTGCGATAATTAATGCAATATGGCTCAGCTTGTTAACAATAGAGTTTTCATTTTTGTGTCAGCTATCCCTTTAATAACAATGGAAACGCATTATCACATTCTGTGAAAAAGGTCCTCAGTTTTAAAAATATGCTTTATGTAAAGTCCTGATGCTTTTCATGCAAATAATTCCGGTAACACTTTATTTTAAGGTGATGTAGTTACTAGGGATGCAACAATACAGTTTGTCCACGGTTCAATACATACCTCGTTTTTTAACCACGGTTTTCGGTTCGGTTCGGTTCTGATGGCTTGTCACATCAGTTTTTTGTTATTCTATTCTTAGGCGACAGGAACCGCAAGAGGTTAAGGAGAAAAAAGACTATTTTTCAATTGCAATACTCTTTCTTTATTTCACTTAAAATAATTGAAAAACCTTACTTAAACTTAAAACTTTACTTAAAAAAAACCCTTGTACACATTCCTAGTGTATTGTATAATATAAAATAAATATATATAAAGATTTAAACTGGCAGCTCAGAGCAGTACAGCAGCATTTAAGTATGAAATTGAATGAATAAATAAAACACTACATAGACTTCACTATAAAATATACAGTGATTCTTATTAAAGCTACTGTATTAGTGTTTCAGTCAAGAGCATTGAGTGATTTTCTCTTTGTCTTTTGTTGTTTTATTAACATTAAATGGATAGTTCACTCAAAAATGAGAAATGAATACAGGTTTGGAACAACATTAGAGTGAGTAAATAATGACATGAGGTGAACTGTCCCTTTAAGGACGGCGTGTTCACTATAGGCTGCGCCGCTGTCAATTAAAGACCTGCACGCATCTAATATACAGACACACACGATTTTACTTTCACTTTAGACATAACCGACTTTGTTTTTTGTTAACCTTGTGTGTATTTGACAGTATTAGCGCAGTAAGACGACTTAGTCCAGTAATCACGTGTTTGACAGGCTTTTAGTGCGCGTGCTCGGAAAAGCGCATGTTAAAACCGTGCACGCGAATGAGCCGGCAAGGCTTTAAAACGCATGCAAATAATGAACTTTGGTGATTGTGAATAACTAGTGTTCTGTGAGTATAACTCCACCACTAACGTGTGATGTGAGTGTATGTCGTGTTGTTCAGTATTGGAATGGAGGCAAATGATAGAATTTGTAGAAAAATACTTAATTAAATGCAAGAAGGCCGTACCGAACGGTTCAATATTATATTGAGAATTGTGGCATCCCTGGTAGTTACACTTTACTACATGTACTTCCTATAGCAATAACAGTAAATTATGCATAATTACAAGCAACTAACCCTAACCGTAACACTATATTATGTACATGTAGTTAATTGAGTGCAATGTGACTACGTCACCTTAAAATAAAGTGTTCAATCTGGGTGTGAAATGTGAGCTTGTTTTTGTCTCCATCAGAACACAGAGCAGGTCCGAGAGCGTTTATGGGAAGATCACTTCACCGAGTTCGGCCGTGGCGTCCACATGTTCCGCACCGATAAAATCCGCAAGCTGGTGGCGCTGGGCATCCCGGAGTCTCTGCGCGGGGAACTCTGGCTCCATTTCTCAGGTGAGGGAGGGGAGAGAAGCTGGCCAGATTAGACCGGTTGACACGACACCATGGAAGTGACTTTCTTTTGCTCTGTTTAAAGTAACTCTATACTTGTGTGCCGCATCTCACTTCCCCTTCTGTAGAAATGCACTCCTCGCATCACTCGCAGTCTGGAGTTTTATTACATGCAGCACGATCATCTTTCATGGAATCTCCCGTATGTTATGCAAATATCGAATTATTCATTTTGTCAAATAATTACAATCAAAAATAGCATGAAAAACTCTAGTAGTCATTAATATTCCTCTGCAGATTTGCACCTTTCTAATTTTAATTCACCCTCTCGTCAACTGTTTTTGTCTTAGAAAAAACAGGATTCATTCAGTCTTGGAAAACCTGAATTATGAGGAAGCTTGGAAAAGTTTTGGAAATAATCAAATTTTAAAACACCATGGGCATTTTTATTACAAATATGCATTTTTTTCCCAGTCATGCTCTCAATTGGGCAGAAACTGTGATTTAAAAAAATAATAATAATATATATATATATAATCTTTAGTAAATCATGACTGACCGGAAACATTTAAATTCAATGTTTAAATTCAAAAGAGCGGGAAGAACATTCAGGTCTTAAAGTCCCCCTGTAGTTAATAATTGTACCCCTTAAACCTCCGAAATGACACATTTAAATGTGTTTTCCTGTGAAAAAAAGTGTATTCATGCCTTAAAATAGCTTGAATTTAACTCTACACCCTTATGAATATGCAAATTATCCCAAATAGGGAAATCTGGAATCCTGAAATAGATTCAAATTGTACAAACGTGTCTTTTATGGCCATGAAACTTGCATTATTTGTATTAAAATAGATCTTTGTTCCTGTTTCAATGGAATTATCATTTGATCTTATTTTTATTAGCACATATATTAGATGAGTCCATCTCTGTCATCACAAAATAATCAAAACACGTTGTGATTTTGTTCCTCATATTTGTGTTTTAGTGTGAAGAATATTCCACCACCCAGTTCTGGAGAATAACACTTTAGTTATTTTTAGATGCACTTATAGTAAATTCTCATCGTGAATTTTCCCGCTGAGGGAAAAGTTCTGTAAGTCAGCTTTATTTCTACAGCGCTTTATACAATACAGATCGTTTCAAAGCAGATTCACAGGGATAAACAGGAAAATCAATGATGCAAATGTCATCAAATATGAGAAATTCTGCTGTAAAGCAGCTCTAATGCTGCGTTCACATCAAACGCGAATCCAAGGTGCAATGGTTGACTATGAGGAAATTTACATATCTCAAAAAAACATCGGCCAATACATTTTGCACACCTATTAGAGAAGGTAAACAGAGGCCGATGGAAGCGGATGCTCTATGGATATCGGCCCATAGGTGGCACCACAACTGTTAAAAAGCTTTAAAAACCATATATATTTCCTGTGGTAAATTGCCTGTATTTGCTGTAAATGGTCTTTTCCTTCTATGATTTAAGTGGTTACATGCTTGCTAAATAAAACCTATTTGCTTTTTATGCATGTGCTTGAGTCCTTAAAACACTTAAAGGGTTAGTTCACCCAAAAATGAAAATTCTGTCATTAATTCCTCACCCTCATGTGGTTGGACACCCGTAATGCCTCCGTTCATCTTCAGACACAAATGAAGATATTTTAGTGTAAAGCTGATGCTGAGAAAGGCTTCAGATAGGCCTCCATTGGCATTCAGTACATTTACACTCCCAAGACCCATAAAAGGCTCTTAAAACGTCGCTACAAAGTCCATCTCACCACAGTGACTCTACAATAATTTTACGATGCGACGACAATAGTTTTTGTGCGCAAAAAAAAATCTAAATAACGCCTTTATCCAACTTGTTCTTGTCTTCCGTGTGTGTCTCCACGACGCATGCGCGAGAATATGACGCAGATCCGGCGTTCGGACACATGACCCAGAAAAGATTTTTTTACAAGCAGAGGAAGACGCGCGTATCTCAGCTGTTGAATTCTACATTGATCGTGCTTTAGGTCTCGGCGTAGTTCTCAAAATGGGGCTTAAGTGTGTATTTAATGGATTCCCGAACGCCGGATCTGCGTCAGATTCTCACGCATGACGACGTTTTAAGAGCCTTTTATGGGTCTTGTGAGTGTAAATGTACTGAATGCCAATGGAGGCCTATCTGAAGCCTTTCTCAGCATCAGCTTTACACTAAAATATCTTCATTTGTGTCTGAAGATGAACGGAGGTCTGACGGGTGTCCAACAACATGAGGGTGAGGAATTAATGACAGAATTTTCATTTTTGGGTGAACTAACCCTTTAAACCCTGATAATTGCTGCTCGCGTTATATTCTCTCTTTTACTTTGATTTGGCACTTCATTCTGGAGCCTGTGTGTGTAACATCCCACCCACAGACGCGAGTTCCTCGCTGGCCGCTCATCCAAACTACTACGCTGATCTGCTGGAGAAATGCCGAGGGGAAACGAGCATCGCTACAGAGGAAATAGAGCGAGATCTGCACCGCTCGCTCCCAGAGCATCCGGCCTTCCAGAACGAAACGGGCATCTCCGCCCTCCGCAGGGTCCTCACCGCCTACGCCTACAGAAACCCCACCATCGGATACTGTCAGGTGGGCTAGAACAGAACAAGCCCACTTGAAAGGCTCGGGTGTTACATAAAGCTTGTGCATTAATTATGCTGGTGATGTTTGTCTTCTCTGTAGTCCATGAACATCCTGGCGTCTGTGATGCTCTTGTACACCAAAGAGGAAGAAGCTTTCTGGCTGCTGGTCACTGTGTGTGAGCGGATGCTGCCCGACTACTTCAACCGCAGAGTCATCGGTGTGTGTGTGTGTGTGTGTGTGTGTGTGTGTGTGATTTAATATCTCTCTGTTTCACTTCTAAATGTGTTTGCTGCTTCGCTCTCCATACTTTGGTTTACAATGTGAGATGGTAAATGATTCTGAAACTGATTCAGATAAGTCAAGTCAATCTCACAAAAACTTGTTTTAACTCAAACTAAATGCATAAAAAAAAACATTTGATATAAATTAAAATTAACTTGATATAAAATAAAATTGGTAACACTTTACAATAAGGTTCGTTAGTTAACATTAGTTAACATGAACTAATAATGAACTGCACTTATAAAGCATTTATTTATCTTTGTTAATTTCGACATTTACTAATGCATTATTAAAATCTTGTTGACATTAGTTAATGCGCTGTGAACTAACATTAACAAACCTTGAACAGCTGGATTTTTATTAACTAACGTTAACAAAGATTAACTAATGCTGAACAGAGATGTTGTTCATGGTTAGTTCATGTTAACTAATGCATTTACTAATGTTAACTAATACAACCTTATTGTAAAGTGTTACCATAAAATTAACTTTTTTCATTTTCATGTACGCGAGTCCAACGCTAAAAATACATAAAGAATACATTTTCCCCTTCAAATGAACTAAATTTTGACTGAAATAATTAAATAAATATATTTATTTTATTTCCGATAGTTGCCAAATAAACATTTCTCATTGTCAGTTTAATTTACTAAAAATACAAAAAATGAATAAAAACTATAAAGACCTATTACTAAAGATTCAGAAACAGGGTTTTTATAGTTAACTAAAACTAAATAAATAAATAAACATTTGTTACTTGAAATAAAACAAAATGAACTGACAAAAATTAACATGAAATAAAATAAAATAAATTACATTTTTAAAATATTTTATTTCAGTTAATTTCAGCTATTTTCTAAACAAACGTTTCTCATCTTCATGTAGTTTATGTACTAAAAATAAAATTAATAAAAACTATTAAGACCTAATATTACAAAAAAGACTAAAAAAGGTTCCGAAACAGGGGTTTTATAGTTAACTAAAACAAAATAAAAAACATTTTTGTTATTCGAAAAAAAAAAAAAATAACTGACATAAAATATATAAAAGACCTATTACTAAAAAAGACAAAAATAAAATAAAAATTACTAAAATGTTAACTAAAATGAGAATTAATTCAAACTATTGATATATTGAGTATAATAGTATCTTATAGCGAATTAGCTCAGAGGGGAAATATTAATAATTATTCATAACTCATTGCGATTATTCATTATGATTAATTATGAATATTTGAATCAGTTAATGAGATTAACTTGACATAGCTACATTAACAGAGGGGAAATATGAATAATTATTCAGACCTCATTGCGATTATTCATTATGATTAATTATGAATATTTGAATCAGTTAATGAGATTAACTTGATGTAGCTACATTAACAGAGGGGAAATATTAATAATTATTCATAACTCATTACGATTATTCATTATGATTAATTATGAATATTTGCCCTCGGACCTAATTCGCTTCAATCATTTGAAAACATGAATATTAGAGGAAGCCTGGAAAAATCATGTAAAATAATCAAATCTTAAAACACCATAACGAATATGCACCTTTTCCAGTCATGGCAAGCTCTCAGTTGGGTAGAAATTGTGATTAAAAAAATATTTGTAAAAATCCTACTCCTTAAAAAAATATTAGTAAAAATCCTACTCCTTAAATCTCATTTTTATTACAAATATGCATTTTTTTCCCAGTCATGCACTCAATTGGGTAGAAACTGTAATAAAAATATATATATATTTGTATATTTAATCTTTAGTAAATCATGACTGACCAGAAACATTTAAATTCAATGTTTAAAAAGAGCAGGAAGAACATTCAGGTCTTAAAGTCCCCCCGTAGTCAATCATTTTATCCCTTAAAACTCCAAAATTATACATTTAGATGTTTTTTTCCTGTGAAAAAAGTGTATTCATGCCTTAAAATAGCTTAAATGTAACTCTACACCCTTATGAATATGCAAATTATCCCAAATAGGGAAATCTGGAATCCTGAAATAGATTCAAATCATATAAACGTGTCTTTTATGGCCATGAAACTTGCCTTATTTGTATTAAAATAGATCTTTGGGGAAATATTAGTAATTATTCATAACTCATTACGATTATTCATTATGATTAATTATGAATATTTGCCCTCGGACCTAATTCGCTTCAATCATTTTAAAACATGAATATTAGAGGAAGCTTTGAAAAATCATGTAAAATAATCAAATCTTAAAACACCATAGCGAATATGCACCTTTTCCAGTCATGGCAAGCTCTCAGTTGGGTAGAAATTGTAATTAAAAATATATTAGTAAAAATCCTACTCCTTAAAATAATATTTGTAAAAATCCTTCTCCTTAATCTTTATTCCAGATCCATCGATTAAACCTGTGTGTGTGTTTGGCTCTTCACGATGTCACCAGTGTTGGGGAAAGTTACTTTGAAAAGTAATGCATTACAATATTGCGTTACTCACTTAAAAAGTAACTGAGTTACTTATCAGGCTCGTGCAGAGGGGGGGGGCTTTGGGTGCTCGAGCCCCTGCCCTTTTTCAAAATGAATCAAAAGTGCCCCTCTCAGACAAATATCAATGATAATATCGTGGTCAATAAAACGAAATAAATGTGATTATTATAACATGACAATGTATACAATAGTAACGAACGGCTGAAAAGGTGGACAATTTCTGTTGAGGCGTTGCCGTAACGCGTTGCTATGGGTCGCGTGCGTTTTGATTGACAGCTGATTTTCCACTGTTCGGAAGCGGCTCTCGAGCCAAATATGGTCCTTTCAGAGAGTGTGTGGCCTTACGGGAAAAAAGTAAACCAATATTTTTTTTATATTGATAATCAGAGCTAATGTGTTGATTTAATTACAAAGCTATATATTAGCTATATATTTTAAAGTATTACACAATTCACCAATGCCCGTTTGTCATATATACACCAACCAATCGTGATCTGGCAAAGCAAGTTCAAATTCCATTGGGCGATGATCATGTGAAGCGGTAATTTTCTGTTCTTATTCATAAATCGGTTGAAAATTACATGGACAGACGAACTAACGTTTGTGGAACAATTTCCTGCGGTTTGGCTCATTTTATAAATTGCATCACTGACAAAATGGATTTTAACAGACAACAAACTAATCACTGCACAAAACCACAGCAGCAAAAGTCGCATTAATGGTAAGTAGTGTTAAATTCACTTTTATGTATATTGATACACCGTTTACTATTTCATTAAAAAACTATCAAAGTTAACAAAACCCAAGTGACTGGCGAAATGGTTACATGAAAGGACTTTATTATACTATTTTTGAATATTATGCAGCATTATGAAATAAGTCTCTTATGTTCATCAAGCCTACATTTATTTGATAAAAAACAGCAATATTGCGAAATATATTAAAATAATGGTTTTCTATTTTAAAATAATTTAAAATATAATTTATTCCTGTGATCACAGCTGGATTTTCAGCATCATTACTCCACTCTTCAGTGTCCCATGATCATTCAGAAATCATTCTCATATGAGGATTTAATGTCAATGATGGAAACTGATACTCTTTTCAAGATTCTTTGATTAATAAAAAGTTAAAAAGAACACAATGTAATAATATTTCACAATATTAGGCTACTGTTTTTTCTGTATTTTTGATTAAATAAATGCAGGCTTGATGAGCATAAGGATATATATATATATATATATATATATATATTTACATATTGCCCCTTTTTTACATTTGAGCCCCTGCCCCTGACGAACTCTCTGCACGGCCCTGTTACTTAGTTACTTTTCAAGAAAAGTAATACATTACATTACTTTTGCGTTACTTTTACGTTACTTTTTCTCACCTGGGCTGGGCTTGGTTTTTTTTTTATAGTTCCATTTTTGTGCAAAAGTAAAGACCTCTTCATTCCAAAATTTAAATAATAAGCCCCAGGCTGAGGTAAAAATGCTAATTCCCTAAAATGCTAATTATTAAAAATCTAGTAATTTTTGCTCATGGTTTAACTGAATCATCAAAGGTCAGCAGTAAGACATTGGGCAATAAAGGTAGATTAAATGCATAAAAATATTATTTTTTATTAAAGCTACACTGTGTGATATTTTCCCCCATCTAGTGGTGAACTTGTATATGACCATCCAGTGAATATTAGTTTCTGTTCCTCTCAATTCCGATTTCGTTTTAACTCCTACGGTGGCCGATTTAGTCCAAGATTAACATGGCTTCCAGTTCGGCCTCGTCCACATTCGACACAGTGCCATCGAGTGTTAAAACGCCAAAGGCGAAGCTTGAATTTACGGGTATGTCCCTCTTTGGCTAATGTACTTTCAAGATGGAGGGGCAACATGGCGACCCGCATTTGAACCCCTCACCCGTATGTATTTACAATGGCATATTATAAACTTACGAGAATACTTTATTACTTGAAAGAAGTAAATATACATTAATGAGCAAATATATTTTTGAAAGAACTAAGTGTTTTTAGCTAAGAATAAACTAAAAAAAGTTACACAGTGAAGCTTTAAAGGGTTAGTTCACCCAAAAATGAAAATTCTGTCATTAATTCCTCACCCTCATGTCGTTGGACACCCGTCAGACCTCCGTTCATCTTCAGACACAAATGAAGATATTTTAGTGTAAATCTGATGCTCTGAAAGGCCTCCATTGGCTCAATGCACTTTACACTCTCAAGACCCTTAAAAGGCACTAAAGACGTCGTTACAAAGTCCATCTCACTACAGTGGTTCTACAATAACTTTATGAATCGGCGAGAATAGTTTTTGTGCGCAAAAAAACCCTAAATAGCGACTTATATAGTGATGACGATTTCAAAACACGGCCTCATGAAGCTTCGAAGCGTTATGAATCAGTGAGTCGATTCATGATTCGGATCGCGTGTCAAACCGCCAAACTGCTGAAATCACATGACTTTGGCGATTCAAACTGCTGAATCGACTCACTGATTCATAACGCTTCGAAGCTTCATGAGGCCGTGTTTTGAAATCGTCATCACTATATAAGTCGTTATTTAGGGGTTTTTTGCGCACAAAAACTATTCTCGTCACTCCAAAAAGTTATTGTAGAACCACTGTAGTGAGATGGACTTTGTAACGACGTCTTTAGTGCCTTTTAAGGGTCTTGAGAGTGTAAAGTGCATTGAGCCAATGGAGGCCTTTCAGAGCATCAGATTTACACTAAAATATCTTCATTTGTGTCTGAAGATGAACGGAGGTCTGACGGGTGTCGAACAACATGAGGGTAAGTCATTAATGACAGAATTTTCATTTTTGGGTGAACTAACCCTTTAACTTTTTGTTTTTATAGTTTGCATAGTACTCTCGATTTTTCTCAACATGGGGACAGGAGAGCTGTCAGTCAAATAAATGTGAAAAAGTAACTCAGATATTTTGTTGTACATTTTAAAAGTAATGCGTTACTTTACTAGTTACTTGAAAAAGTAATCTGATTACGTAACTCCAGGTACTTGTAATGCGTTCCCCCGACACTGGATGTGCTTCCTCTCTCTCTCAGGAGCTCAGGTGGATCAGTCGGTGTTTGAAGAGCTGGTGCGCGAGCGGCTCCAGGAGCTGGCGGAGCATGTGCCGGATCTCTCTCCGCTGGCCTCCGCCTCCCTCACCTGGTTCCTGACCCTGTTTGTGTCCGTGCTGCCCTTCCGCAGTGCCCTGTGTGTGCTCGACTGCTTCTTCTACAGCGGGATCAGGTCCATCTTCCAGATCGGCCTGGCGGTGCTGGACACCAACGCAGCGGAGCTGAGCACCTGCACCGATGATGGACACGCCCTGATGATCCTGACCAGGTGAATCAACATCACCTCCAGTGTCTAGAGCAATACCTGGACTCAAGCAGATTCAAAACAAGTCCAATACAGTCACATCTAGTTTAGCATGTTTTCACTAAATGAAGAGTCATGTTTAATCATTTTCATTTATATGCACTAATATTTCATATTTAATCATTTTAATTTCTATGCACTAATATTTCATATATTTAATCATTTAAATTTATATCTACCGATATTTCATATTTAAGCATTTTTTCATTAATCCTTTAAATTAACCATTAAACAGTTCATATTCAATAATATTCATTTTCATTTTTATGCACCAATATTTCACATTTATTCATTTTCATTTATATGCACCAATATTTCACATTTATTCATTTTCATTTATATGCACCAATATTTCATATTTATTCATTTTCATTTATATGCACCAATATTTCATATTTATTCATTTTCATTTATATGCACCAATATTTCACATTTATTCATTTTCATTTATATGCACCAATATTTCACATTTATTCATTTTCATTTATATGCACCAATATTTCATATTTATTCATTTTCATTTATATGCACCAATATTTCACATTTATTCATTTTCATTTATATGCACCAATATTTCATATTTATTCATTTTCATTTATATGCACCAATATTTCACATTTATTCATTTTCATTTATATGCACCAATATTTCATATTTATTCATTTTCATTTATATGCACCAATATTTCACATTTATTCATTTTCATTTATATGCACCAATATTTCATATTTATTCATTTTCATTTATATGCACCAATATTTCATATTTATCCATTTTCATTTATATGCACCAATATTTCATATTTATTCATTTTCATTTATATGCACCAATATTTCATATTTATTCATTTTCATTTATATGCACCAATATTTCATATTTATTCATTTTCATTTATATGCACCAATATTTCATATTTATTCATTTTCATTTATATGCACCAATATTTCATATTTATTCATTTTCATTTATATGCACCAATATTTCATATTTATTCATTTTCATTTATATGCACCAATATTTCACATTTATTCATTTTCATTTATATGCACCAATATTTCATATTTATTCATTTTCATTTATATGCACCAATATTTCATATTTATTGATTTTCATTTATATGCACCAATATTTCACATTTATTCATTTTCATTTATATGCACCAATATTTCATATTTATTCATTTTCATTTATATGCACCAATATTTCATATTTATTCATTTTCATTTATATGCACCAATATTTCACATTTATTCATTTTCATTTATATGCACCAATATTTCACATTTATTAATTTTCATTTATATGCACCAATATTTCACATTTATTCATTTTCATTTATATGCACCAATATTTCACATTTATTCATTTTCATTTATATGCACCAATATTTCACATTTATTGATTTTCATTTATATGCACCAATATTTCATATTTATTCATTTTCATTTATATGCACCAATATTTCACATTTATTCATTTTCATTTATATGCACCAATATTTCATATTTATTCATTTTCATTTATATGCACCAATATTTCACATTTATTCATTTTCATTTATATGCACCAATATTTCATATTTATTCATTTTCATTTATATGCACCAATATTTCACATTTATTCATTTTCATTTATATGCACCAATATTTCATATTTATTCATTTTCATTTATATGCACCAATATTTCACATTTATTCATTTTCATTTATATGCACCAATATTTCATATTTATTCATTTTCATTTATATGCACCAATATTTCATATTTATTCATTTTCATTTATATGCACCAATATTTCATATTTATTCATTTTCATTTATATGCACCAATATTTCATATTTATTCATTTTCATTTATATGCACCAATATTTCATATTTATTCATTTTCATTTATATGCACCAATATTTCACATTTATTCATTTTCATTTATATGCACCAATATTTCACATTTATTCATTTTCATTTATATGCACCAATATTTCACATTTATTCATTTTCATTTATATGCACCAATATTTCATATTTATTCATTTTCATTTATATGCACCAATATTTCACATTTATTCATTTTCATTTATATGCACCAATATTTCATATTTATTCATTTTCATTTATATGCACCAATATTTCACATTTATTCATTTTCATTTATATGCACCAATATTTCACATTTATTCATTTTCATTTATATGCACCAATATTTCATATTTATTCATTTTCATTTATATGCACCAATATTTCACATTTATTCATTTTCATTTATATGCACCAATATTTCACATTTATTCATTTTCATTTATATGCACCAATATTTCACATTTATTCATTTTCATTTATATGCACCAATATTTCACATTTATTCATTTTCATTTATATGCACCAATATTTCACATTTATTGATTTTCATTTATATGAACCAATATTTCATATTTATTCATTTTCATTTATATGCACCAATATTTCATATTTATTCATTTTCATTTATATGCACCAATATTTCATATTTATTCATTTTCATTTATATGCACCAATATTTCATATTTAATCATTTTCATTTATATGCACAAATATTTTTCATATTTAATCATTTTCATTTATATGCACCAATATTTCATATTTAATCATTTTCATTTATATGCACAAATATTTTTCATATTTAATCATTTTCATTTATATGCACCAATATTTCATATTTAATCATTTGAATTTATATGCACCAATATTTCATTTTTATTCATTTTCATTTACATGCACAAATATATTTCATATTTAATCATTTTCATTTATATGCACCAATATTTCATATTTAATCATTTTTCATTAATCATTTAATTAAATTCATATTTATTCATTTTCATTTATATGAAACAATATTTCATATTTAGTAGTTTTCATTTACATGCACCAATATTTCACATTTATTCATTTTCATTTATATGCACCAATATTTCACATTTATTCATTTTCATTTATAAGCACCAATATTTCATATTTAATCATTTTCATTTATATGCACCAATATTTCATATTTAATCATTTATATTAGTCATTTCAATTAATCATTAAATATTTAACGTTTAGTCATTTTCATTTACATGCACCAATACAACAATACATAGTCATAAACAGCAGTGTTTACCAATATATATTTACTAAATAATATTTAATGCATAAATAATGACATATTAGTATAAGTGAACAAATAATTTAACCAGAGTTATGAATCAGCTGATTGAAATGATTCACACAAATGAATCAGTCTTTGCTCTGCTGTGGTATAAATGAGTGATTAAATCATCAGTGACCCCGGCATTAATCCTCCATCTTTCAGATCAATAAAACACACATTTACAGTCCCCATCTTCCCTCATCTGTGGTGTCTTTGACAGTGTGTGTCGTTTCAAACATTGACCGAGGCGTCTCATCTCTTTCTGGTGTGTGTGTTAGTTTCCTCGAGCAGGTCAAACACGAGGAGGAGTCACATGATTGTCCTGAAGACGCAGGAGCTGCTCAACATCTGCACATCACCACTCTCATCACTGACGCGTACGAGGTGTGTGTGTGTGTGTGTGTGCATCATCACAGGACACACATCTGCACACCCTGAAATGATCAGGACTGTACATATTTAAACACATCACAATATTCCTCATTATAATAATACATACGCAGAATAAAGGGGTGTGGCCTGGTTAGTCGTGTGTTAAGACTGCCGGTTATGTTAAGGGGCGGGACATTTCCCAAACACCAATCACGACACACAGCTCCAGCCGACCAATCAGAGCACAGTGTGCTTTTCAGAAGGCGGGGCTTCATAGAGACAGAGCGTTACTGACAGACTGGGAAGAGAGGAGCCGCAACAATGGAGGATATGAGGAAAACCTGCTCTAGTAGAGACTAAAAACATAATCAAGACTTTGTAAAAGGGCGTAATTTAATGTTAGGAACATTCCAGCTGCTGGAGTGATCAAACCAATCATCAGTGGTGGGAAGAGTACTGGAAAAGCACACTCAAGTTAAAGTACTGTTACTTGTCAAAAAATGTAGTGCTAGTAGAGTAAAAGCTCCTGTCCTAAATACTACTCAAAGTAGGAGTAAAAAGTAGCCCTTGTAAAAGTACTCAAGAGTAGTGAGTGAGTATTACGCTGTGAATGTTATTCCACCTTATCCCCTGCAAATTAAAAACGTAGCTTCCTCTTTTATGGATGATTCTCAGTAAGAACAAAAAAACATGAGATCAACAGTATTTCAATATTTCTCCCAGTTTTATTTTTGACTGCTAGCACTAAAAATACAGCCGTGTAACATTTGAGAAAGCAACCAATAATCTGGTAACATTTATGACAGCCAGTCTGAAGAGGTTTTCTTGTGGTTCATTAAAAAAGGTTGCAAAGCGTCGAACATTAACAATTTTATGTTAAAAAAAGCAATGGATGTTTTCTCTGTTAAAAGAATCGGTTACACTTCAGAAATCAGAATCGAGTAACTCACAATTTTCACCACTGATTATTTTTGCTTGTAATTAAAAACATAAACCTGATTTAAATATAAATCAGGGCCCGTTTTAATAAAGATTCTAAGAGTCCTCTCAGAAAACTCCTAATTTTTCTGAAGAGGCGGGGCTGACCCCGTTACTACGTATGACACAATCTTTTGAAGACTGTGATTGGTTGGTTGTCCAAAAAGGAGCGCTTTTAAGTATAGGGTCTATTCTAAGCCTTCACTTTGAAATTACAAGCGCAAATTGTCCTATTTTACCGTTCTCTCTCACTCACACACACACACACACATTATATATATATATATATATGTATACAAACGATATGTATCGTGAAAAGCACTATACAAATAAATTTGAATTGAATATAAATCCTTTTATTATTTACCATGCTGTTAATCTCCTATAAGGTATTTGATTGGCTTAGAATTATAAACATTGTTCCACTCTTTCCAATTACACTGACTGCTGGCATGTCTATTTAATTGGTGGTTTGAAAGTTGGGTTTAATGCAACAAACATGATCCCTACACGATCTAATCTATAGCGTCTTAAGTCACTGTCATCCAGTGTCTGCAACACATTTTTTCGTCTTTCTGCCATTTTCTCCACTGCTAAAGAAGCTCTTAAGCCTCTTAAAAGTCATCGTCCGTGCTCCTAACAAATTTTACCTCAAGACCTCTTTTAAGGGTTAAGATGCTTTCTAAATTACTTTTTTCTTTACTAGGATTTTTTAATTAATTTTAAGAGTAAACGCCCACATTTCAAAGGATTTTCTTAGAATTTTGTCCCTTGGAGCTACTCTTTGCATTCAGATTCTTTATGAATACGGGCCCTGATGTTTTATGAAAGTTATTTGCTATATACATGGACTACAATTTTAAATCGCCATGAGAACACATTACATTAAAATATGCTCTTGTAATGAGTGTAAAATCAACATTATAATTTTCACTCAAAATCTTTTCTTTATTATTAAAAACTCTGATTCTCTTATTTTGAATATATTTTTTGATTGTCTTTTGATTTAATTAAGCTGGTATGTATATTTTTGGAGTTATATATATGATTTGTAATGAAGTGTACCGCCCCTTTAAGAAACACTTAACTCTGGACGCGTTCTCTCCTCGCTCAGTTGATAAACTACGCTGAGATGAAGATGTATGGTGGCTCACGGAGCAATTTCACGATTTAAAATGTACTCAAGTAAAAGTACACTGTTTTTAAACTACTTAATAAAGTACAATTCCGGAGGAAAAACTACTCAATTACAGTAATGAGAGTATTTGTAATTCGTTACTTTACACCACTGCCAATCATCATCTGCTCATCTTCCTCTCTTTCTTCCTAGAAATTTGGGAGTGTGACAGTGAAGCATCTGGAGATGTTGAGGAGCCGCCACCGTGTTCAAGTGTTGCAGGCGCATGAAGACACCACCAAAGACAACGCGGTGAGGCTCAGAACATTTTCTCTAACATGCGTCTGCGTGTGTTTTCATTGCGGTTGAATTTTTGTGGTGTGTTTTCAGTTGCGATTGGTCACCCCAGACGTGTCACTGTCCCAGGAAAACCTGTCTGAGCTCTACGACCTCTTCAAGGTGTGTGTGATCACGTTTATACAGTCTGAGTTGAGTGGAAGATACTCTGTGTGTTTACATTGCTTCTGATTGTATATACAGTAGTGGCCAAAAGGGATGTCCGGAGGGGAAGTTTGATTAAACCATCAAATTATGAGGAAAATATTTGATATTTTTTAAATATTTTAAATATCAGGGAAGAAAAAAACGTGCTAAACTTGGTTAAAGGATTAGTTCACTTTTAAATAAACTTTTGCTGATAATTTTCTCACCCTCATGTCATCCAAGATGTTCATGTCTTTCTTACTGCAGTCGAAAAGAAATTAAGGTTTTGGATGAAAACATTCCAGGGTTTTTCTCCATATAATGGACTTCAATGGGCTCCAAACGGTTCAAGGTCCAAATGACAGTTTCAGTGCAGCTTCAAAGGGCTTTAAACGACACCAGATGATGAATAAGGGTCTGATCTAGACAAACCATCAGTTTCTGAGAGAAACCCAGCAGTATTTATGCTATTATTTTACCTCTTATCAGACGAGCGTGATCATCTCTGAGCTCAGCCATAACTTCCGGCAAGTAAGGTCAAATTAGATCGTGGTCATAGATGTATACGTAGATGCCTCATTAGCGACTGCACGGATCAGTAGAATGAGGCATCTACTATCGATATATCTATGACCACGATCGTATTTGACCTTACTTGCCGGAAGTTATGGCTGAGCTCAGAAATGATGATGTTAAGAGGTAAAATAATAGCATAAATACTGCTGGTTTTCTCGCAGAAACTGATGGTTTGGCTAGATCAGACCCTTGTTCATCATCTGGTGTCGTTTAAAGCCCTTTGAAGCTGCACTGAAACTGTCATTTGGACCTTGAACCGTTTGGAGCCCATTGAAGTCCATTATATGGAGAAAAACCCTGGACTGTTTTCATCCAAAACCTTCATTTCTTTTCAACTGCAGAAAGAAAGACATGAACATCTTGGATGACATGAGGGTGAGGAAATTATCAGCAAAAGTTTATTTAAAAGTGAACTAATCCTTTAAGGGAAAATTACACTTAAGGTGCTTTATGCAACCAGGCACTGGCCTTCTCGTCCAACATCAGTGCCTGACCTCAAAAATGAGCTTCTAGAAGAATCCCCATAAACACACTCCTAAACCTTGAGGAAAGCCTTCCCAGAAGAGCTGAAGCTCATGGGCGTCGGAACCATTGTATGCGGGACAAGAGCCACCCACTTTTTACGATCAATGATATTGGACCCACTCACTTTTATCGTCTCTAATCCAGCACATGTCTGTTTACCTACCCCTAACCAATAAACATTTATCATTAAACACATGTTAGACGCTTTATTTTCACTTTTCTAATATTTTCTTCATTTTTATTGAAAATAAATGCCTTTCCGATCTGATATGTGATGGGAAAAGGGAGTAGAGTTATTTCGGCCTAAGGTGGATTCGAACCGCGGGTCGATTTGCGTCAAAACTTGATGCCATGCGTCTGACCCCTACACTATAGCCACTGTCAAAAATGTGGTGATTTCTGTACATTTGTCTTGTCCAACCAGATGTTTAGCAAACAAGGCGATATATTTGTACTTTATGTAAATGGCATCTATTCCAGTAAAAATTTTCTGAGAGGATCCACCCACATTTTTTTTGCTTCCGACGCCCATGCTGAAGCTGTTAGAGCTGCAACTCCATATTAAACCCTATGGATTAACCCTTAATCGTCCCTCAAGTAGGGTTTACGTTTGAGTCCCTTGGGGTCTGATAGACCCCAAACTTTTACAGAGCAATTGCATAAGGAAATATTTTTTTTTTACATGGAAAACTATATATCATTTTTTTTATTTACTTCTCAACTATACATTTATGCTGTGTTTTTGTGGGTATTTGGTAGTTTTTTACCTATTTACTGCACAAATACTTAACTATGTCATAAATTGGCTCATTAAAAATTATTTTTTTATGAAAAAATCACTTGAATGATGATCTTAAATAAATATAAATAGTTTTTGGACATTGCTCTGTGTTAGGGATAGAATACCGCCATCTGTAGGTTTGTGGAAAAACTTTAGGAATTATAGTTAAAGAGAAAGAGTGCAATGACCACATTATCCACTAGAGCTCCAGAGGGAAGTTATGCAGAAGTTAAGCTGCCTTTCATCTTTCTTTTATTTGCCCTTTTCCCTCTCTTTCTCATGCTTGTTCCATGTTGCATTTGTGCTCTAGTATTTGTCCTTCATTTATGTATGGAATTTTTTCAGATTTATGCCAGTTTTGTTGATTTTATTTGCCAGTTTCTATAAAAATGCTTTGTTGCAGTCACACACATGTGTGTGTTTGTGTGTGTGCGTGTGTGCATGAGACAGAAAGTTCGTTCCACTTTGTGTTTATGCTCTAGGACCAGATCTTGATATAAATGTGGACATTTTCAGATTTATACTGGATTTAGTTGATTTTTTTTTTACAAACAAAGTGAAAAAAAAAGCATTTTTTACATTTTCCCATTCATTGCTAAAATCCCAAAAAATGCTCCAGACACCTGTGTTTGTGTGTGTGTGTGTGTGTGTGTGTGTGAGTGAACATGCTTGTTCCATATTGCATTTGTGCTCTAGTATTAGTACTTCATTTATGTATGAAAATCTTTCAGATTTATGCCAGTTTTGTTGATTTTATTTGCCAGTTTCTATAAAAATACTCTCTGTTGCAGTCACACACGTGTATGTTTGTGTGTGTGTGTATGAGATAGAAAGTTCGTTCTACTTTGTGTTTATGCTCTAGGGCCAGACCTTGATATAAATGTGGAAATTTTCAGATGTATACTCGATTTAGTTTAAAAAAAAATACAAAAAAAGTGATTTTTTTTTATTTTTTACACTTTCCCGTTCATTTTCAATGTGGGGTCAATCTGACCCCGAGGGACTTAAACGGTAAAAAAAATTGTACACACCTTTAGAACAACCAAATCAAGCCCAGATTTGTTGTGCATGTTTAGATAGATTATGTAGGAAAAGTCACAGAGTCTCATGGCCCTGAGATGAAGGGAACACTTTTAAAAAATGGAGGAAAAGTCCAGTGGGGTCAGCCGGACCCTAAGGGACGATTAAGGGTTAAGAATGGGAAGCTCATGTGCATGTAAAGACAACACTTTTGGGACACTGACACTATTCCCATGTAGCATCTTGCCGTAATTGATCAATACTAACGAATGAATTGTGTGGTTCAGACGGAGCACTTCATCAGTCTGTACTGGGGTGATGGCGTATGCAGTTCGGCTGGTGTTCCTCCAATAACGGGCGGCTGTGCTGAACGCTACTTCCTGGATCGAGCTCAGTTTAAGAGCCTGTATGAGCTGCTGGCGCCCTGGATCTGTGGCACACACACTGATACCGTCGCCCAGCGCACGTTCACACTGCTGGACCAGGACCAAGACAACCTCATCAACTTCTCTCAGTTCGTTCAGATGCTGGGTAGGGATGAGTGTGTGTGTTTTGTTCAGGAAATATACATGCGTTGTGTCATCATTGACTCAGGGTTCCCACTCGTCCTGGAAAATTTATGACAAATTTTCCAGTGCAGTTTAGATCTCACAATTCTGAGAAAAGAAGTCAGAATTGCAAGATATAAACTCGCAACTGCGCAAAAAAAGTCAATTGTGAAGAAAAGACTTGCGAGTTTATATCACGCAATTCTGACTATATCTTGCAATTCTGACTTTATAACACACAAATGTGACTTTATATCAAAATGATGTGATTAGGGAGCAGCTTAACATTCACTGAGCAGTTATAGCATTAGCATTAGCTTACGGCTGAGAGTGGCAACATTGTCAAAATTTATGACAAATTTTCCAGTCCTGGAAAACACATGGAAAATTTGAGAAAATGTCCTGGAAAATCTTGTTGTCGTCTGGGAAAATTCTTTAAAAAAAAGTGATTTCTTTAGCCGAGTATAAAGAGTTTATCGCTGGCCCAAACAATAAGCGCTAGTTGCAGAAAGCACATGCTGAGTTTGATGTGTGTGAGAAGTATTTTTGAATAATGATGTTTAGTCTTGTGTTGCCACTCTCAGCCGTAAGCTAATGCTAATGCTAATGCTATAACTGCTCAGTGAATGTTAAGCTGCTCCCTAATCACATCATTTTGATATAAAGTCACATTTGTGTGTTATAAAGTCAGAATTGCAAGATATAGTCAGAATTGCGTGATATAAACTCGCAAGTCTTTTCTTCACAATTGACTTTTTTTGCGCAGTTGCGAGTTTATATCTTGCAATTCTGACTTCTTTTCTCAGAATTGTGAGATCTAAACTGCAATTGCAAGTTATAAAGTCCAATTCTGAGAAAAAAAAGAATTGCGACAATTTTCGCGTTTATATCACAAATATGTAAAAAGTCAGAAAAGCGAGATAAAGTCACAATTACCTTTTCTTTCTATTCTGTGGTGTAAACAAGCTTCCATAGTCATAATGTATGATTAAGAGCTCATATTGAAAAATGCTGGATTGTTAAGTAATGGCCATAAACTGGACGGCTTTTAAGCAATATTTGGCATGATCCTTGTCTTTTATTCCCGCCGTAGTAAAATTGAAAAGTACTGGAAAATGGTTTCTGAAAAAGAGTGGGAACCCTGATTGACTCCTGCGCTCTCTCTCTGCAGATGTTCTGTACTGTGAGGAGCTGAATGAGAAGATCCGGCTGCTGTATCGACTGCACATCCCACCAGGTTCAGTTTCAGGCCGTCTCTGTTGAGTCTCACACTGGATTAACGCACAATGCAGAAAATTGCTATCTTAATTATTATTTTTGCCTTGTTTTCCAGTACTAATAAGTCAACTTGAGGGGCAAAATGACTTATTTCAAGTCTTGATTTTGTTTGCTATAATAGGTTTTTATGCTTGAATATTAGGGTGCGTTCACACTTGTAGTTTGGTTCGTTTGGTCCAGACCAAAAAACAAAAACAAAACATATACAGTGGCATGAAAAAGTATGTGAACCGCTTGCAGAATCTGTGAAAATGGGAATAATTTTCACTAAATAAGAGGCATCATACAAAATGCATGTTATTTTTTATTTAGAGCTGTCCTGGATAAGATATTTAACATACATTTTTTTTTACATATAGTCCACAAGACAAAAAAATAGCTGAATTTATTCAAATAACCCTGATAAAAAGTTTCTGAATCATTGATTCTCAGAGCTGTGTCGTTGCTGAGAGCACTTTTCTGTCCAGCCACACAACTAGCCTGACTGATAGCATCATCCGTACTACATGATCAGTGTTAGGCACGTTACTTAAAAAAGTAATTAGTTATAGTTACTTCTTACAAATAGTAACTGAGTTACATCATTATAAAAGTAACTAATTACCAGGGAAAATAACTGTAGTTACTTTTTTTATTTTTATTTTGAAATATGTCAAATAACTTGGATGCCCCCAATATTAAATATGTTAAATGAACGAATTGGACACTAAACAGAATAAATTATTATAAAACATTGAACATTAATGTACACTATTGTAATGTTGCTGTGGGACAATGTGAGAGACGCCTATTAAAGGCAATACATTATTGTAAATATTATCAGTAGACCTACTATAGTGTAAATATTGTGTAAATATTATCAGTAGACCTACTATAGTGTAAATATTATCAGTAGACCTACTATAGTGTAAATATTGTGTAAATATTATCAGTAGACCTACAATAGTGTAAATATTGTGTAAATATTATCAGTAGACCTACTATAGTGTAAATATTGTGTAAATATTATCAGTAGACCTACGATAGTGTAAATATTGTGTAAATATTATCAGTAGACCTACTATAGTGTAAATATTGTGTAAATATTATCAGTAGACCTACTATAGTGTAAATATTATCAGTAGACCTACTATAGTGTAAATATTGTGTAAATATTATCAGTAGACCTACTATAGTGTAAATATTGTGTAAATATTATCAGTAGACCTACTATAGTGTAAATATTATCAGTAGACCTACTATAGTGTAAATATTGTGTTAATATTATCAGTAGACCTACTATAGTGTAAATATTGTGTTAATATTATCAGTAGACCTACTATAGTGTAAATATTGTGTAAATATTATCAGTAGACCTACTATAGTGTAAATATTGTGTTAATATTATCAGTAGGCCTACTATAGTGTAAATATTGTGTAAATATTATCAGTAGACCTACTATAGTGTAAATATTGTGTAAATATTATCAGTAGACCTACTATAGTGTAAATATTATCAGTAGACCTACTATAGTGTAAATATTGTGTTAATATTATCAGTAGGCCTACTATAGTGTAAATATTATCAGTAGACCTACTATAGTGTAAATATTGTGTAAATATTATCAGTAGACCTACTATAGTGTAAATATTGTGTAAATATTATCAGTAGACCTACTATAGTGTAAATATTGTGTAAATATTATCAGTAGACCTACTATAGTGTAAATATTGTGTAAATATTATCAGTAGACCTACTATAGTGTAAATATTGTGTTAATATTATCAGTAGGCCTACTATAGTGTAAATATTATCAGTAGACCTACTATAGTGTAAATATTGTGTAAATATTATCAGTAGACCTACTATAGTGTAAATATTGTGTAAATATTATCAGTAGACCTACTATAGTGTAAATATTATCAGTACTATACTTTCCTTTGGTAGTGTAGCTCACGTTATCTCCTGGGTTTTTAGCCACTGTTTTTGTGTTGGCCTGTGATGATGTGAGGCTTCATTAGATTAGAATTACTGGCCATCGACGTGGAGAGACTCTTTCTTCCTGGGCATAAGTTGCACGTAACATAAACATTCTGACCTTTCACCTCAACGAGGGAAAAGTAGCTCTTATACTTACAGTTTGCGAAAGCTACC
The DNA here is from genome assembly GCA_033150135.1 of Gobio occitaniae. Classification (NCBI taxonomy): domain Eukaryota; kingdom Metazoa; phylum Chordata; class Actinopteri; order Cypriniformes; family Gobionidae; genus Gobio; species Gobio occitaniae. Next base: position 53,683 of record JARQWZ010002853.1, on the reverse strand, counting down.
TTTGAAATCGTTGGACTTGCCATCGCTCTTACTCCACCTGGTCGTTGGTGTGTGTGACTGTGCATATGCGCGTGTGTGTGTGTGTGTGAACTCAACCTATCAACCTCAACCTCGTCTCCCACCCACCAATCATCATCAGTTATGTGTACCACCCCACCCACCCCCAACACGCATGGCATGCACACACACACACACACACACACACACACCAACCAGAGAAAAAAAAACCGTTGCAGGTGCGACTGACAGAGAGCCTGTTCTGATGAAAACCGCTTCAGTGAGCTCAATTATAGTAACGCCGCATTTTATTCTCAGTAACGCTAACGGCGTTGTAACAGTCATTAGTTTGATTACTCGTTACTGAAAAAAATGATTCCGTTAGTAACTGCGTTTATCTATAACGCCATTATTCCCATCACTGGTCATGATTCAAAAACGAAGTTAAATCATTCACTGGCTCACCTGGTGACTCGATGAGGTACGAGTAAATGTCCTCTGGCCACTGGGTGGGGTTGTTACACCAATTTGACTTTCTGTTTTTGTGTTTTTCACAGCATTCACACTAGGGGTGTAACGGTACACATATTCGTACCGAACCGTTTCGGTACAGTGCTTTCGGTTCGGTGCGCGTGTGTACCGAACGGTTACAAATGCAATCTTTAACAGTTAACAGTCGGCTTGTTTTAAGCGCGGAACACACTTCAATCCTAGTTCCCACTCGAACATGTTAAGTATTCTGTCCATTTTAGCACGAAATTCAAGCGATAAATGTCGTTTTGACGCTCTTTAATGTGACGACTGATCACTGTAGACACGTCAGCTCAATGGCGCGCGCGTGTGAACGCGATCATCTCTTCCTAAAGAAAAAACATGAATTAATATCTTAAGGTATGTTGAGGATACATTAACACTGAAACGTATCATATGTGGTGTAATCGCTCAATCAGTGTTTCAACCGCGGAAAGATGTCAATATAAAAACAGCTTGTAAACAATGTAGCATCACATTTACCTCAGGCAGTCGTTCAGTGTCCACAGCTGTTTTTTGTTCACTGGAGAAATCGACTATTTCGCTAAATATATGACCTATATTAGCCTATATATTCATTATATTCTACTGAACCTGTTAGGGATGTCTTGATTATTTCATGTATGTTTAAAGGGTTAGTTCACCCAAAAATGTAAATTCTGTCATTAATTCCTCACCCTCATGTGGTTGGACACCCGTCAGACCTCCGTTCATCTTCAGACACAAATGAAGATATTTTAGTGTAAATCTGATGGCTCTGAAAGGCCTCCATTGGCTCAATGCACTTTACACTCTCAAGACCCTTAAAAGACACTAAAGACGTCGTTACAAAGTCCATCTCACTACAGTGGCTCTACAATAACTTTATAAATCGGCGACAATAGTTTTTTGTGCGCAAAAAAACCCTAAATAACGACTTATATAGTGATGACGATTTCAAAACACGGCCTCATGAAGCTTCGAAGCGTTATGAATCAGTGAGTCGATTCAGTAGTTTGAATCGCCAAATTTCAGCAGTTTGACACGCGATCCGAATCATGAATCGACTCATTGATTCATAACGCTTCGAAGCTTCATGAGGCCGTGTTTTGAAATCGTCATCACTATATAAGTCGTTATTTAGGGTTTTTTGCGCACAAAAACTATTCTCGCCGATTCATAAAGTTATTGTAGAACCACTGTAGTGAGATGGACTTTGTAACGACGTCTTTAGTGCCTTTTAAGGGTCTTGAGAGTGTAAAGTGCATTGAGCCAATGGAGGCCTTTCAGAGCATCAGATTTACACTAAAATATCTTCATTTGTGTCTGAAGATGAACGGAGGTCTGACGGGTGTCCAACGACATGAGGGTGAGTCATTAATGACACAATTTTCATTTTTGGGTGAACTAACCCTTTAAATAAACCTGTCATGAAAATGACACTCACTAAATGATTATATTTCAACAACGAATTGTAGAAAAAACATAATTTTTATAAATTAGATTTAGAAATTAATGCAAAAACAGCCTTATGTGAAGCTTATGAGTGTTGATTATTAAACCTAAAAATAAATAGCAACTGAATTTAGGCTAATAGTTTTGGCTCTGTTGTTAACCTTTAGTGCAAGTAAGGGCTCCCTATAGTTTACAGCAATATCTTCAATAAACGTTTAGCTATAATTTAATTCATTTAAGGACAGACACTTTTTTTCTTTAGTAAAAATAAATAAAAAGCAATTTTGTTAAACTGCTGTACCGAACCCGTACCGAACCGTGACTTCCAAACCGAGGTACGTACCGAACCATCAGTTTTGTGTACCGTTACACCCCTAATTCCCACTGAAAACCAAAGTCGCCACTCTGTCTTTTTGCCACTCAGCAGAGGTGGACAGTAACTAAGGACATTTACTTGAGTACTTTACTTAAGTACACTTTACTTGTATCTGTACTTTACTTGAGTATTATTTTTTCGGGAAACTTTGACTTTTACTTCACTACATTTGAAAGACAAATATCGTACTTTTTACTCCACTACATTTCTATCAAGGTCCTCAAAGTCGAAAGTCGTTTCTGTAGTAGCTTTGCAAGTCAGTGAAGGATTTTTTTCTTCTTTAAAAGGTTTTTTGCAGACAGCCTGTCAGTAATCACTCTTGTAAAGGGTCATGTGAAGTTTCCAACATTTTTTGAACACTGATCAGTTTATAGCAAAATGGAAGAAGATGGTTCTGTGGCACACTGTGTTGCACCCATGGCCATACTTAAAAAGTATGTTCCAGTTTTCTGAAAAGATTAAAGATTAGTTTAGTTGGCATGCACTTGATGCATGTCTCATAAAATGTTAAAAAATGAAAAAACAACGTCTGGGAGAAAGAGAAGAGTAAACAGTTGGGAGAATTTCGGATGTGTATCAGAGTATAGGGTCCATGCATTTGGCCTTAAAGTGACAGCAGCTTTGTAACTTTTATACAAGTATTGAAATGAGTTTAAGATAGTCGTATGCTAGCATGTCGGATAGAGCATCACTGACTGGCTTAAACCACCATGATGACATAATGTGCATTTATACAACAATGCAACAATAATAAAATAATGCATTGACAAAAAAAAAAATGAAATTTACTTTTGATACTTAAGTACTTTTAAAAACAAATACTTCTGTACTTTTACTTAAGTAAAAATCTGTTTTTAGAACTTTCACTTGTAACGGAGTAATATTTCACTAGTAGTACTTTTACTTTTACTCAAGTAATAGAATCGTGTACTTTGTCCACCTCTGCCACTCCCTCTATCGAGTCATTATTCAAGTTCAGTTCTCATCTGAGAGTGTCAGTGGAGTCAAACCGATGATATTTCTGAGGATGAATGGTCTTTTAATCCCCATAGTGCCGCATGTTGAAGGGGCAGCAGTGACCTCTCATGAGCCCGATGGTGGACATTCAGAGCTCATGATGGCCTGTGATGTTTTCTCCACAGCTCTGAGTGAGAACGCAGAAGACTCGCCCCCTCTGAAGAGTCCAGTCCTGTCCAGCTCCAGACCGCTCTATGTCAACCGGCCCAATGGTAGGCTCTGCTGTGTGTTCTGTGTGTGTCTTCAGCTCAACACACACCTGTACTGATGACATCATGTGTCCCTCAGGTGAGAGTCAGAGTTATGAAGAGCAGCTGCGGCAGATGCTTCAGGACTTGAGCAAAGGCAAAGAGAAGAACGAGGAGAAGCCTCTTCCTCACATGAACCAGGTGAGCCTTCATCTTAACTCATCAGGATACTAACTCACTGATCTGCGCTGTGATTGGCTGCTCCATCAAATACCAGAATCAATTATGCGAACTTCATTAAACATGAGCAATAGTGTCATTATTCAGATCAATTCAGGTCAAGTTTGTGTGTCATCCTATAGTGTCACTGCAGTCAAATCGATAATGCAATATTAATTTTTTCATATTTTTATTAGTACTGTGAGCTTTATTGGAAAATATATTTCACTATAAACTACTTTGTGTAGAGTAAAATCTCTCAAATTTGAAATGATGTGATTAGTTTCTCAGTTTAATGTATTATATAAGGATCAAACACTACTTCTAATATTTATTTTAGTAATAGGAGGGATTAATTGTCATAAAAACAAACCATAAAAAGGCTTAATTTTGTTTTATTTTAATATTCTAGTTTTGTTGAAATCAAATAAACCTATTTTTTAATATAATAAAATAAGAATGCACTAAAAAAATTATAATATTACTGAATCAATTATATATCTTTATTTTAGAGCTGTTAAATCGATTAATCGCAATTAATCACATACAAAATAAAAGTCTGTTTACATAATGTGTGTGTGTGTGTGTGTGTGGTGTTTAAATATGTGTATATATAAACTCGCACACATATGTATATATTTTAAGAATTTTTTTTATAATTATATATTACTGTATATACATGCACGTGTGTGTATTCAACTATACTTAATATTTATACGCCGCACAAACATATATATTATGTAAACAGACTTTTATTTTGGATGCGATTAATTGTTTGACAGCCCTTTACTTTTTTATTAGAAAAATAATTATTATATTTAGATATTACTAAATAAAAACAATATAAGAAATATTACTATTGCAATATTTAAATGTAAAATTTAGTATTTAAATAATATAATTATTTTATTTTACATTACAACTGTAAAATTACTATACTAATATGTTTATGGCTGTCTTAATTTCATTATTTTCCAACATTAACCGCTCTGAGCCCTTAAAGCTTCCCCTGTTGAGCAGCGCTTCTCATTACAAGTTTGTGAAGACTTTTGCTGCATATTTCGTTCCCAAATGCACATTAAAGTGTCATAACACACACAGTTTGTGGCAGTCTGGTGTTGATCTTGAGGATCTGTAGAGTCGTGTTGATCCTTCATATCTCACAAGAGTCTTTAGTTTATCAGATTTATAAAAGACACAAACACTGTAGAGATTCTTTCTGAACACAGCCGAGCTCGTGGAGGAGAGCAGTGGGCGGAGCTAAAGACACACACACACACACACACACACACACACTCACTCACACGCACGCGCGCACACACGCACACACGCACGCACACTCACTCACTCACTCACACACACACACACACACACACACACACTCACACACACACACACACACACTACCCCTAAACCTACCCATCACACACATACACACACACACACTACCCCTAAACCTACCCATCACACACACACACACACACACACACACACACACACACACACACACACTACCCCTAAACCTACCCATCACACACACACACACACACACACACACACACACACACTACCCCTAAACCTACCCATCACACACACACACATACACACACATACACACACTACCCCTAAACCTACCCATCACACACACACACACACACACACACACACACACACACACACTACCCTTAAACCTACCCATCACATGCACGCACACACACTACCCCTAAACCTACCCATCACACACACACACACACACACACACACTACCCCTAAACCTACCCATCACACACACACATACACACACTACCCCTAAACCTACCTATCACACACACACACACACACACACACACACACACACACACACACTAACCCTAAACCTACCTACCACACTCACTCACACACTCTCACACACACTCTAACACACACACACACACACACACACACACTGCCCCTACCCTTAAACCTACCCATCACACACACACACACACACACACACACACACACACACACACACACACCCACACACACACACTACCCCTAAACCTACCCATCACACACACACACACACACACACACACACACACACACACACACACACACACACACACACACACACACACTACCCCTAAACCTATCCATCACACACACACACATACACACACACACACACATACACACACTACCCCTAAACCTACCCATCACACACACACACACACACACACACACACACACACTACCCTTAAACCTACCCATCACATGCACACACACACACTACCCCTAAACCTACCCATCACACACACACACACACACACACACTACCCCTAAACCTACCCATCACACACACACATACACACACTACCCCTAAACCTACCCATCACACACACACACACACACACACACTAACCCTAAACCTACCTACCACACTCACTCACACACTCTCACACACACTCTCTCTCACACACACACACACACACACACACACACAATGCCCCTACCCTCAAACCTACCCATCACACACACACACACACACACACACACTGCCCCTACCCTTAAACCTACCCATCACACACACACACACACACACACACACTAACCCTAAACCTACCCATCACACACACTTCTTTAGAGACATTGTTGATCTTGTGTCTAAAAACACAAGGCCAGCGCCGCCTACGGCTCCTGTAACCTGAACGAAGCTCAATGTGTGTGTGTGTGTGTGTGTGTGTGTGTGTGTGCACATCCAGGAGAAATGTTGTCCATGTTCATCATGAATCAGCTCTAGCAGTGTCAGTGAGGCAGAATGCAGGACACAGCCTCAGAGCCGCCCCTTTAACGCCACTCGCTGCAGATGATGATGAAGTTGCTCATTTACAGTGAATGTAGTGGTTCAGTGAGCCTGTGCTGTGTCTCCTCAGCGGGAGTTCATCCAGTTCTGTAAGACGCTGTACAGCCTGTTCCAGGGCGAGCCGAGCGAGGCCGAGCTCTTCCAGGCCATCGGGATGGTCACCAGTCTGGTGCTGCAGATCGGGGAGGCTCGGCTCCGGGGCCGGTCCGGGGCCGCCGGAGAGTCCGACTGGGCCGTCAGCTTCGAGCAGATCCTGGCCTCTTTACTCACAGAGCAGGTGCTGGTCAACTTCCTGGAGCGGCCCATCCACCTGAGCCACAAGATCACGGCTGCGAAGGCCCGGCAGTATCAGGAGCGCGCCGGCCTGCTCATGATCCAGCACGCGGCCGGAAGATGATGATCGGGTCCACACGGGCCTTATCTCGCTCCTCGAGGACCAAACCCGACGGGTTCTGCACTAACATCTAAACCTTCCCCAATCAAGACACGCTTGCTGGAGACATGACTGACGAGATTCAGGCTTGCTTTATGAAAAATGAAGTGAGTTACACATCACTATTGTTGAAAATAGGCTCATTTTCCTGCTCCTCTAGAGTTAAACAGTTGAGTTTTACCGTTTTTGAATCCATTCAGCCGATCTCCGGGTCTGCACTGTTAGCATAGCTTAGCATAGATCATTGAATCTGATTAGACCGTTAGCATCTCGCTCAAAAAATGACCAAAGAGTTTCAATATTTCTCCTATTTAAAGGACAACTCTGGTGAAAAATGAACCTAGGGGTGATTAACACATGGTTACCGAGTAGATCGTTCTCTGGGATGCGAATGTAAAGAGTTTTATCTCTAAAAACAGATTAGCTTATAACGCTAGTCTATGGGGCACAGAATAAGTCAAATTAAACCGCTAGTTAATACCACTAACAAGGCTCAAAATAGCCTCACACTAACACGGGAGCATAATGAGTGTCCCTACATGCAAACCCAAGCATTGAGAACTTTGTAAGTGTACAAACAGTTTAATAAGAAGATACTTTATAAAGACAGAACATTAGGAGCCATCTTGGAAAACAGTCTGGACGAGTCGAGCCACGAACGCTGTGCTCAGAGATGAACTGTGAATCTCATATGGTCCGTTGTTTCCGGAAGAAAGCACTGAACGCAACAGAGAAAATAAATAAATACAAATAATTTTAAACGCAACAGAGATTAGTGCTTCCAAAGGATACACACTAAAGAGATGGCGGATTATTCAACCGTGGCTCCATCTTTTCCAAGATGGCTGCTGTCTGTATACGCGTAATCCACTGTCTTTATAAACTATCTTCTTATTAAACTGTTTGCACACTTACAAAGTTCTCAATGCTTGGGTTTGCATGTAGGGACCCTCATTATGCTCCCGTGTTAGCGTGAGGCTATTTTGAGCCTTGTTAGTGGTATTAACTAGCGGTTTAATTTAACTTATTCTACGCCCCATAGACTAGCGTTATAAGCTAATCTGTTTTTAGAGATAAAACTCTTTACATTCGCATCCCAGAGAACGATCTACTCGGTAACCATGTGTTAATCACCCCTAGGTTCATTTTTCACCAGAGTTGTCCTTTAAAGCTTGACTCTTCTGTAGTTTCATTATGTACTAAAATGTGAAGTTGTGATTTTCTAGGCCGATATGTCAGGAACGAAACTCTCATTCCTGCGTAATAATCAAGAGCTGTGAGCCGTCCCATGAGTAGTGGCGCAATATTACACAGCTCCTGAAAATAGGCTAATCACAACTTCTCATTTTCCATCAGTCTTAGTACACGATGAAACTACAGAAGAGTCAAGCTTTAAATAAGAAGACTATGGAAACTCTGGTCATTTTTGAGCGAGATGCTAACGGTCTAATCAGATTCAATGATCTATGCTAAGCTATGCTAACAGTGCAGACCCGGAGATCGGCTGAATGGATTCAAAAACGGTAAAACTCAACTGTTTAACTCTAGAGGAGCAGGAAAATGGGCCTATTTTCTAAAAAATAGTGGCGTGTTCCTTTTAAAACCAGAAGAAATATCTGTCACAAAGTCGTTTTCCCTTATGTTTCTGACCACATTGGCAGATATTTCTTCGTTTTAAGCAAAAACACACTTTTTCAGTAATCAAGACTTAATATTTTCACTTCTCCAGTAAATGTGTCTTGATTTATGAATGTTTAGATGTTTGCGCTGGAAAACGAGAGCAGTGTGGCGTCTATAAAACCCCATGATGCCGCTGGGGTGAGCTGGACTCCCCTCGCGTAACAATGAGCAAAACCGCTAGAGCGTTTATTAATCTCAACATTAGCATTCATAAATGCTGTATTGCTCGTTGTGAAGCGTTGCTGATGTAGACGATCTGTTCCTGTGTGTTATGAATCAGTATTCAAGCGTCCGCTTCTGTCCTTCTCACACACACACACACACTTTGATGATTCTCACATCCGAACACGATTTACTTCAGCTTTTAAATAAGTCCGACGGGATTGTTTACATGTTTTGCAAAACTCACATGAAGGAAAAACTGATTATTATGAGCGATGAGCTGAATGATGGTCAGATGATCATATCTGGCACATGTTCAGCCATTTTGATTCAATATGATGATCAATCAATAGCACACATTTAAGATATAATGTTCATTTCAAACCTAAAAGTTAAGATTTTAAGCTCAATCGACAGCATTTTTAGGTGACATGCCAGGTATTTTCTTAAAATAAATCAAGGTTATGTTGAAATTGTGTATGATTTAAAAGCTGAAATTCAATGCTGATTAAAGTGGTTTAATTAGGATTAATGGCATTGCATTTGTGATGAAAACTACGTTTTTTTCCCCGAAATCTTCACACAATGTGCATTTTAACATTTATAGTTTCACTGCAACCCAGATTTTTTTTTAGTCACATTTGGAAATTAATCAGTGATTATGCCACGAATGCTCATTCACGGCTATATTTATTATTTAAAATATACAAAGTAAATGTTTCCAAACCGATCTGGTTTCATCACGTCCAATGACAATCAGTCTTAAAGAGAGACTGAATAAGAGTGTGTGTGTTTTCTCTTAAATCCACTGCAGCTGATGTATAAAGTGCCTTAAAAACAATGTCATGTGACCGATTGTGCCATAGGAAACCCAAAGGGACCATGTTCGACTCTAAATGAAGCGTCGAGTTTCTCTTTCTAAAGTCGTTCAGATCCACAAGATGGACGTGTAGCATTAAGTGAAGATTAAGTGTCTATGTTTGCACCAAAAATCATCTGACAAGAAATAAATCATTCACAACCAAAATCCTTTTATGTTTTTATTCAAACAGGCATGGAGAAAATTAATTTTCATCCACATTTACAGTCTGAAGACCTGCGAACACACAGAAAAAAGCAGGTTTTTAATGATTCTCACACACATTCAGAAATCAGATGTCATTCAGGGTTTCCACAGGTCTTAAACTAGAGCAGGACGTCTTAAATTCAATATCATGGCATTCAATTATAGCCCTAAGACTTCTGATGGAATTGCAGAATCCATTCAAATAAACTGAATTTACTGTATAATAGGGATGGCTCGATACCACAATATTGTGTTCGGTACGGTACCACAATCTAATACCACAATACCGATATTAAATCAATACCATACAGGGTCTGAATTATGCGGGTATTGCGCATAATTTTACTCACTCTCGCAGGTTTTGGGTTTATGAAGCGGGAAATTACCGCAAATGTTCATTATTAAATTAATCAACAAAGATTATCACATCAATCAGTCATTTGGAAACTTTTTTGTAAGTAATTTCAGCAATACTGCACGTCTCTATTCTCTCAAAATGAGCAAATTGCTTCTGGCTTCAAAAGACATCGCACATGCACTATAAAAGCATCTGCGCGCTCAGATTCAACACTTTCACTTCTTTTGCGGGACAGATGACGGAAATCACTGGCCACGTCTTTTTAAACCTCGCCAATTTGAACATGCAAGCGATTTTATAGCATTTCATAATACATATGGGATGAGAGCTCTTTAAGAGAGAGTTTTCTTTGCGCTTATGCCAACAACAAACACACACACACACACAAGCCTAAAGAGCTCGCGCATCTCGCACGTTGTTTTTCCTCAGTCAAATACACACAAAATTATGTCAAAAAAGTCCATCTTTAGTGGGTAGTTACATAAACACAATTGGTTATGTCTTTCGCAGATGTAAATAGTGCAATAGTATGCATGCAAATATTATGAGGTCTAAACATCACTGGTTGAAACACACGCTGGAGATTTCTTTATATTTAAATGATACAATCTTATGTATGTGCGTTAATCAGTGTTAAAAGACAAATGTCTAAATTAGATCGTTTGAATGATGCACTCACCTGTCGATCTCTTAATGTCTTACAAGTCAGGAATTAAGTGACCGATGCTTGGCAAGGTTTGATGGTTCTTCAGCAGTTTTATAAGCAAAGTAATTCCAAATTTCACGTCTACTCCTGTCTTTATTAATGAGTTTTGTGCGTGTTGAGTGAGATTCAACTGCTGTATTCATCTTGTTCTGTTGCCACATTTGCCGGTTTCACGTTAGTTTTGGTAGCGCGCTTCCACCTAGCGGTGAACTTCGGAACAGCAGCATATACCGAAATGAGCAAAATCATGATATCGTACCGTTTGAAATAAAATATATACCGGTATTTTTCCAGTACCGGTATACCGCACATCCCTACTGTATAAAATGCAGAGTTTGTCAAATTTTGGATGAATAGATCTTTTGCAGGTCAGAACTCTTAAAGGGACAGTACACCTAAAATTGACAATCCTGTCATTTACTCGCCCTCACGTCGTAAGACTTCGGTTCTTCATATAAAGCGTCGAGTTGATTCGTATGGATCAGTTTGAACTATGAACTTTTTGAAGCGTCACAGTGGAAGTTGCTTAGACTGTCAATGGAGGGACAGAAATCTGTCTGATTTCATTACAAAATATCTTCATTTGTGTTCTGAAGATGAACGAAAGTCAGTCAGAGTCCAGACAACAACTATAAAACAGAAAAAATAATAAAACTGATTTCATAGGGCCCTAAATTTTTAATTTTAATTTTTTTCCAGTACAAATTTAAAACATCCTTAAATCAAGATACATTTAAATGACATGCAAAATTAAATCTTGTTTTCTGAGAAATTGAACAAAATTAAGTGAGTTTATGCTTAAAACAAGAACAAATCTCTGTCATTGGGTATGAACATTACTTACATTTGAATTAAGTTGATTTTTGCCAGATATTTGTTCTTGTTTTAAATCATAAATAAATACATTTGCAAACTAGGGATGTCATGATACCAAAACTCCAGTAGTCGGTACCAAAACCATCATAATTTTACAGTTCTCTGTACCACAGCAAAATATGTTTTATAAATTTTAAATTCAATGAGTTTATTATTTATCATTATCAGTAAATAATACATAAACATTTAAAGGCTGTATGCGGTTTAAAAGTAAACATTGTTTATAAAAAAGATCAAGTGAAAAATAAGCAACCATCTATTCATAACCAGGGTTTTTCCTGCCTCAAAATGAGGTGATCAAATCCTGCCCGGCCGACCCGCGGCTCGCGATTTTGACAATTAATTGTCAGTTTTAGGGCTTTGTTGTACATTTTTTGTGTGCTTCGATCATTAAATAATTATGAATTTAATCCCTTTTAAGTTATCACTTTGCAGTGTAAGATTACAGCGAACACCTTTAAATATATACTCAATTCAGTAAATAACTGAAACAAGCTCAAACTGGCAAAATAAAAGAGTTATAAATGTATGATTCATATATTTCTACATCACTATAGAATATAGAATATCTATACATCTGTGTTTGTGGAACGAATAGTCACTCTTTTATATGTTAAACACAATCCAGAATCCACCAAGTACACACTCATTATAGAAAAAACAAATGAATAAAAATATATAATCATAATCTATGACAAAAATATATTAAATTGAGTTGATAGTTAAAATTGTAATTACAAAAAGTTATTCTTGAAAAAAAAAAATCTTTGGACTAATTTTATAAAATCCAAAAATGTTAATGAAAAGGTACAAATTACTTTGTGTTCTTATTAAATACATTTATATTTAATTTATATATGAATGTAAATAATTACATGGGCCTACACAAATATAAATTGACAATATTTATAGTTTCTTGTAAACGTAATGTCCAGCTCTGTAAAGGGACAACAAATATATGATACACGCGCGAGAACAAGATCATTTTTTAATAATCTTTAAGTGCACAAAACAGAGCGGCAACAAAGCGCTTATGCGATAATGCGCATCCCGGGTGCAGAATGATGCGCTTAAAGCAACACTGAGTCATGTGATGCTAATTAATAGTCCTTGTGTTGTCACCCAGTAGCGAGCACAACATCGCTCAGAAACCGCTAGATAAACTCCAGGAAGATCAATTATTTAATCTACATATCAGTATTATAACGGGAATATATCCTCTTGGAATGAGCTTTACCGTGCAGCTGTAACCGTTTGAATGCTGAACGGAGAAATGATTGACAGCTACAGCGGAGGAAAGACATGGCTATGGAATGGCTTTAGATGACTTTATACTAGCAAATCATAAAACATAATACTAATAATGATCACTGAAGGATCATGTGACAATATATATTTCTGATGATTATTTAATTATCACGACATGCCTAATCTGAGCAAGTGATTGCCTGTCTGAGTTTTGTGGACACCTCGTAATTCTCTATGCAGGAAAAACCCTGATAATTATTATTATTATTATTATTAGTAGAGATGTATTACAAAGAGACAGTGCTAAATCTACTGTACAACAGTAGCCCAATATATTCTGTCAATTTCTTCACGTTAAACCAAACGATTATTTTGACGGGTTGCCGTGAACACCTTTGAGTGTCTGTGTTCATGATATGACAATTTTCTCAAATGAAACGGTAAATCCTCATGAAGTGACGGTTTATGTGTTCGTGTCCTCATATAGCGACACACGGCAGAGGCCAGAGTCACGAGTGTGTGTGTGTGTGTGCGCGCGCGCCCATCATTCACACAGAGACGCAGAACATGCAGGAGAAATATTTAATAATAACAATAATAATAATGCGCTTAGATAAACACAGAAGTGACTGCTGGTATCGCCACATTTTTAACATTTCAGTTCTGACTTGGTACTGCAAGGCCGCTGAATTCGCTCCAATGAACGTTAACGAAACGAGGTGAAGGTCGCATGTGCATTCAGTGTTGCAGCTGTGTATGTAAAATGTATCATAATATTTAAATATATATTTATATATCCATTTATCATAGTTGTCGAATTTAGAAGAGAATGCCAATTGGTTGTTTGGTCATTTATATTTGACAGTTAATCATACATTTAATCGTTCCATTTTAACCCTTTGTTGCAATTATACCATTCCGTACTGGTTAATAATTACAGAGTAATTCAAAAACGATCAAAATGTACTACCACTACTGCTGGTATCGTCACATTTTTTACATTTCAGTTCTGACTTGGTACCAAAGTACCAGTACCCGTGACATCCCCGTCCTAAACTTGAAGCTATTTTTTGTAAAATGAATTATAGTTATGGCGATCTAACCCTAACTATGAAGTGTCACTAGCCTAAATCGCGCAAATTGTGAATTGAAAATACGCCCAATGGAAATGATTCAATTTTGCAAAAACGCTCATATATCGTACAAAAGTTTACACACTCGCATGAGATGTTTTTCAAGACATTTTTCGCAAAACTGCAATGGAAACAGTTTTTACGCATTTACAGGTCACCTGACGCACGTAAAGACAATCACTCTTTAAAGGAACATTCCGACGTTTTGGGACTTTAGCTTATTCGCCGGATCCCCCAGAGTTAGATAAGAACTACAAAGCGCTAGCCTGGATGCCAGCCGAACTTAGCCCCGCCCACAACAATTTAATTTGGGCAGTTCGGTCTGGACTTGATCCGTAGAGGAGTAATTATGCCGGAACAGAAGCTGTTCGGACCAATGAAATCATCAGGGCGGGCTTTAGACGATGATGGACAGATGATCAACATTAACATCATCATCCACGTCATCAAAGGCACTAGGGTTAAATTTGTTTACTAAACGGAGAACTTGTTCATATATGCGTTCACCTTTACTATTTCTCTCAGAAATGATGATGGTGTTGGTAAGTACTCTGTGTATCCTTACATTCTTTTTTTTACAACACCGGCAAAGATCGTTTACACTCATCTTTTTCTTCTAACTTATTCCAGCGTGCAGACAGGGTTGGCAAGTTTTTACAACATAACCCGCCCAATTGCTAACGTTCCTCAAAACTAGCCAAAAACAAGCCCAATAGCTTTCCGGGGGGGGGGGGGGGGGTAAAATATGTGTTATTTTGGCAGGGCTGCCTGATACAATTCGCATTCATGGGTCTGTATATCCCATAATTGGGGTCGCTTCAACCCAACCTTGGCAACACAGGTCAGTTTAGTTCTGTTGACATTTGACAACTAACGTTATGCGTCGCTCCATTGCTCTGATTGGTTGTAGGTCTATCCAATTGAGGTCTTTCCTGGTTCGGTTGAAACACGCCCCATAATCACAGCCCAACAGAGCAGGAGCAGACTCATATTCTGACTAGAATTGAGTATGACGACGTCAGGCTAATAAAGCCGTCATTTCGCAAAAGTTTTGTTGAATACAGTAATGGAAACGCGGCCATTTTGTGCTTGGACGTTTACATTTAGTGAACAGATGTCGGTTAATGGAGAAGCCATAATTTCGCAATAGTTTATCGACATTTAGAAAATATCAAGCGCGGCTACTAATACAAGTCATTGTGTGCTCAGACGTTTCCATTTCGAGAACAGATGTGTTGTGTCCCCTCACATGTTCTCATTAGACCTGCAGAAACCCTGTGACTGAACACCTGCATGACTCCACATCCTCACCTTTGTATGTGGTGACGGGGACGTATGTGACGAGTGTGTACAGCTTGTTTGGAGAATCTTCGTCTTCATTGCGTTTCCTGGACAGACGCACACGCATGCGGTACGGCACATTCCTGAGGACACAAGATGGCGGCGTTAAGCAGCGGATCAATAACAGTGAATGCTAGGGATGCCACAATTCTCAATATAATATTGAACCGTTCAGTACGGCATTCACGGTTCAATACGTGCCTTTGAATTGCGTTTTTTCGGTTTTGCATTTAATTAAGTATTTTTCTACAAATTCTATAATTTTCCTCCATCCCAATACTGAACAACACGACATACACTCACATCACAGGTTAGTGGTGGAGTTATACTCACAGAACACTAGAGTTATTCATAATCACCAAAGTTCATTATTTGCATGCGTTTTAAAGCCTTGCCGGCTCATTCGCGTGCGCGGTTTAAACATGCGCTTTTCCGAGCATGCGCACTAAAAAGCCTGTCAAACACGTGATTACTGGACTAAGTCGTCTTACTGCGCTAATACACACAAGGTTAACATAAACACAGTCGGTTATGTCTAAAGTGAAAGTAAAATCGTGTGGGTGTCTGTATATTAGATGCGTGCAGGTCTTTAATTGACAGCCGCTCAGCCTATAGTGAACACGCCGTCCTTAAAGGGACAGTTCACCTCTAAAATTATTTACTCACTCTAACATTGTTCCAAACCTGTATTCATTTCTCATTTTTGAGTGAACTATCCATTTAATGTTAATACAACAACTAAAGACAAAGAGAAAATCACTCACTGCGTGTGACTGAAAAACTAATACAGTAGCTTTAATAAGAATCACTGTATATTTTATAGTGAAGTCTATGTAGTGTTTTATTTTTACATTTATTAATTCAATGTCATACTTAATGCTGCTGTACTGCCAGTGTAAATCAAATATAATATATATATATTATCCAATACACTAGGAATGTGTACAAGGTTTTTTTTTTTTAAGTAAAGTTTTAAGTTTAAGTAAGGTTTTTCAATTCTTTTAAGTAAAATAAAGAAAGAGTATTGCAATTAAAAAATAGTCTTTTTTCTCCTTAACCTCTTGCTGTTCGTGTCGCCTAAGAATAGAATAACAAAAAACTGATGTGACAAGCCATCAGAACCGAACCGAAAACCGTGGTTAAAAACCGAGGTATGTATTGAACCGTGGACAAACTGTATTGTTGCATCCCTAGTGAATGCGTCCCATCTCTGCCAGCGTCTGAGCCTCTCACCTGACACCTTTGGCCCACACAGCCTTGTTGAGGCGGGTGTCGATGCGGACGTCAGGCGTGCCCATCTCCTTCATGGCAAACTTGCGGATCTCCTTCAGAGCCCGAGGAGCTCTCCTCTTGAAGGAGCTGGAGGAGCAGATCATGCATTAGTACTCCAGCAGGGGGCGCTGTACGAGCAGTTACTCCGCCCAGGACACACTTACATGCCGTGGATGCGCTTGTGAACGTTGATGGTGTACTCGCGAGTCACCACCTCGTTGATGGCGGAGCGGCCCTTCTTCTTCTCGCCCTTCTTGGGTGCCATCTGCACACAAACACAGTGACATCAGCACATCACTCAGTAACCATGACAACCAGCCGGCCATTTCTCAATATAAAACTTGTGTATATGCAGTTGAGTCTAAACTCTGATTGGATGAGACACCTGTATAACACAAACGCAACTGTAAATAATATAAACACGGGCTAATCGACTACAGAGTGAAAGAATTGGTTACGCCCATCACGATCATTCATGCATGTAACTTTACTGACGCTTTCACACGTTTTTAAAACAGTTTACCCTGTTGCAACACCATTTACCCTGTTAAAAACTATTTACCCTGTTTAAACCACCATTTTACACTGCTAAAAATCAGTTTACCCTGTTGCAACACCATTTTAAACAGTATTTACCCTGCTAAAAAACACGGTTTATACCATTTATCCTGCTAATCTCGGTTTAAAACAATTTACCGTTACAACACCATTTACCCTGTTTAAAACATAATTTACCCTGCTAAAATCAGTTTACCCTGTTACAACACTGTTTAAAACACCATTTAACCTGTTACAACACAGTTTAAAACACTATTTAACCTGTTACAACACTGTTTAAAACACCATTTAACCTGTTACAACACTGTTTAAAACACCATTTAACCTGTTACAACACTGTTTAAAACACCATTTAACCCGTTACAACACTGTTTAAAACACCATTTAACCTGTTACAACACTGTTTAAAACACCATTTAACCTGTTACAACACTGTTTAAAACACCATTTAACCCGTAACAACACTGTTTAAAACACCATTTAACCTGTTACAACACTGTTTAAAACACCATTTAACCTGTTACAACACTGTTTAAAACACCATTTAACCTGTTACAACACTGTTTAAAACACCATTTAACCTGTTACAACACTGTTTAAAACACCATTTAACCTGTTAAAACACTGTTTAAAACACCATTTAACCTGTTACAACACTGTTTAAAACACCATTTAACCTGTTACAACACTGTTTAAAACACCATTTAACCTGTTACAACACTGTTTAAAACACCATTTAACCTGTTACAACACTGTTTAAAACACCATTTAACCTGTTACAACACTGTTTAAAACACCATTTAACCTGTTACAACACTGTTTAAAACACCATTTAACCTGTTACAACACTGTTTAAAACACCATTTAACCTGTTACAACACTGTTTAAAACACCATTTAACCTGTTACAACACTGTTTAAAACACCATTTAACCTGTTAAAACACTGTTTAAAACACCATTTAACCTGTTACAACACTGTTTAAAACACCATTTAACCTGTTACAACACTGTTTAAAACACCATTTAACCTGTTACAACACTGTTTAAAACACCATTTAACCTGTTACAACACTGTTTAAAACACCATTTAACCTGTTAAAACACTGTTTAAAACACCATTTAACCTGTTACAACACTGTTTAAACACCATTTAACCTGTAACAACACTGTTTAAAACACCATTTAACCTGTTACAACACTGTTTAAAACACCATTTAACCTGTTAAAACACTGTTTAAAACACCATTTAACCTGTTACAACACTGTTTAAAACACCATTTAACCTGTTACAACACTGTTTAAAACACCATTTAACCTGTTACAACACTGTTTAAAACACTATTTAACCTGTTACAACACTGTTTAAAACACCATTTACCCTGTTACAACACTGTTTAAAACACCATTTACCCTGTTACAACACTGTTTAAAACACCATTTACCCTGTTACAACACCCTAATTTACCCTGCTAAAAATCACTTTTACCCGGTTACAAAACAATACCCAATTTACCCTGCTAAAAATCACGTTTTACACCATTTATCCTGCTAAAATCACTGTTTAACACAATTTACCCTGTTACAACACCATTTACCATTTAAAACATAATTTACCCTGCTAAAATCGGTTTACCCTGTTACAACACTGTTTAAAACACCATTTAACCTGTTACAACACTGTTTAAAACACCATTTAACCTGTTACAACACTGTTTAAAACACCATTTAACCTGTTACAACACTGTTTAAAACACCATTTAACCTGTTACAACACTGTTTAAAACACCATTTAACCTGTTACAACACTGTTTAAAACACCATTTAAGCCGTTACAACACTGTTTAAAACACCATTTACCCGGTTACAACCCCATAATTTACCCTGCTAAAAATCACTTTTACCCTGTTACAACACAATTTAGCCGGTTACAAAACAATACCCCATTTAAACCACAATTTTCACTGCTAAAAATCACTGTTTAAAACAGTATTTACCACGTTAAACCACCATTTACCCTGCTAAAATCAGTTTACCGTTACAAACATCATTTACCCTGCTAAAAATCACAGTTTAACAACACCGGTCACCGTTACAACACGGTTTAAAACAGCATATACCAGGTTAACACAGCATTAAATGGTAAATGGACTGCATTTATAATACAGCGCGTTCAGCAGACCCAAGGCCACCCGAAGCGCAGACACCGATCAGCTCGGCGGGACTCGCTCATGGACACCGCGACACTCGGTCAGGGGGAACCGGGGATTGAACCACTAACATTCCGGTTCGTAGACAACCTATGAGCCACTGCCGCCCTTACCCTACTAAAAAACACCGTTTAAAGCACCATTTACCCCGTTAAATCCCAGTACTGCGGCGGTTTACCGCTTTATTTCCCCGTCGCATCTCTCACAGACGCGTTAGCATTAAGTCTTTAATCTCGCACATCAGCGTCTTAAACACACCAAAACCGCATCACAGTGATTCATAAGGTGCCCGTACACTCAAAAGTGACATTAAACTCAATTATTAGTGATCAATAACGCGGATGATGGTGGATTTATAGATGATAAACGAGAAGCAGATACTCACTCTGTAAGGTGAATGTGGGAAAGGAAGAGCGGTGGATTATGGGACACATACAAGGCGGAATACACATTCACATCCGGGTCATTCTAATATTTTGTGTCGTTATTGTTTTTTTTAAATGTATATATTATTTTATGTATATATTATACTATTATAACGTGTATATGAGTGAATATTATGGTTATAATAATAAAAAAACTGATTTTATTTTAGAACGCAGTTTAGACGTGTATGGCAAGCCAGTCAACATTTAATCCTTAAAACGAAATAGTATCTATTTTCACAATACTAATACTTATTCTTTAGATAATAGTATCTATTCCATTAAGTAGTAGTATTTATTTATTAGCTAATAGTGCTTATTATTTAGGTACTAGTATGTTTTTAAAGATACTAGCACTTCTTCATTAGATGCTAGTTCTTATTTAGCCTATTAGATATTACTAGTGCTTATTCGTTAGGTACTAGTATTTTTTTAAATGTACTATGACTTATTTATTAGATACTAGTACTTATTCCAATAGTACCTAGTATTTCCTTATTGTTAACTTGTTAAGAAAAAATAGAATTAGGGCTTATTTTTTAGTTACAAGTAACATTTTAGATCAAAGATATCCTTACCTTAAAAGATACGAGTACTATTTAAATAATCAGTATGCAAATAATACGTTGAATATTAATAAACCAACAGCATAAGGTGCAACATGTCGGAGGTTTTTGAACAAATTCGCATAAAATGCAGAACTGTAGGCCGTTTAATAACGATATAATAAAAGTCTACCTTTTTAATGGTATTTGAGTAAAAAATATAATGAATAGGCATATGTAATATAGTGCATATATACTCATATTTTGACATGACTCGCATTCTCAGACGCAGATTAATATTCACAATATTCACTAGTATATAAAGTTACTAGTCACAATCAAAATAAGTACTAGTATCTCAAGAATAAGCACTAGTAGCATGAAAATTGATTAGATGTAAAATCGGCTTGCCATAGACGTTCAATTTGTATTCCGTGTTGATCTGTGGAAACTACATCTCCCATGATTCCGTTCGGCTCACAGGAAGCGCTCCCCGACAGCAGCCGCGACGGTTATGAGTGGAAGTGAAGAAGATTCAGATTATAAAACAGAAATAGTCTAATGATTAAGTTAATATTAACCTGTATAATCTCAAAGATAAACGCCATATCAGCGCTGGAGCGTCACCGCGTCGGGTTTTTATTAAATATTCATGAGCTGACCGGACGGTATAAATGAGCTCGCCTCAGGTAAGTTACATGTTATTATTACAGACCGTGTCTCAAAACATCCCATAGACAGTGGTTTGAGGAGTTTAGGATGTGAAATAAAACAGCTTTCAGTATTAATTCGTCTAATTAATCATTAAGCTGAGAAATTCGGTTATGTTGTGAAATTATTCGCTATTGTAACAGTTACTGCACAATAAGTGTAATAACTCCATAAACACTAGTTCTAGCACATTTCTAAGGCCTATTATTGATCATAACTTTACTGAAAACTGTTCTACTAACCTTATATACCTTCTGTTTATCCTTTTTTAGCAGGTAAGCTTTAGTATATCTGTACAAACGCCCACCTTCCGCTCTTGCTTTACGTCTATCTTTATTGATTTTATAAAGTAAACATAGAATTAACTTTAATATTGTTAGTAATATTTCAAGATTAACACTTTATTGGACTGAAGAGTTTACTTGATTATCCATACAGGGGGGAAAAAATGAAATATTGCATGCTTTTTAAACTACAGAGGTGTAAACATCAACTAAACATTTAAATATCTTACTAAGACATGTTATTGGCAGATATTGACATTTATATGCATTTTATGTGTTGATTTAACTGATTTCCATTACAAGCATCAGAATTTCATCACTTTTTGCCCATATAAATATCAGCATCTGCATCAAAATTGCATATTTTTGCTCACTTTTAATCACCAAATTAAACTAAAATGTGTTTCCCTCCATTTTCTCACAACATCATAACTATATGAGCCATAAAAGCCTTATGTATCAAATATAATACGATATAGTAGCGTCATTTAAAATCACCAATAAGTCAAAATATCTTATTGTTTTTACTTCAGTTCGTGCTTCACACGTCGTTATATCTTTACGGATTTCATAAAGTAAACCGGATTATTATTAGTAATATTTCAACAGTACTGGAGCAGCTCATGAGCATCAAATATATTCATCAGCTTTTGAGGAAGGTTTATTAGTTCAGCTGTCAATCATAATTGTATTGCATTGCATTATATGATGATCATAAATAAAAAAAGACATAATATTGGCAGATATTGATATTTATATGCATTTTATGTGTTGATTTAATTGATTTTCATTACAAGCATCAGAATTTCATCACTTTTTGTCCATATAAATATCAGCATCTGCACCAAAATTGCATATTTTTGCCTTGCCTTGCCTATAATACACAACAAAAAACACATGCAAATTGCCTAAAAACATAATTTCATATGTCAGACTTTATTATTAGGGGCCAAGCACCGAAGGTGCAGGCACCTATTGTAATCGTTAGATTTCTTATTAT
The DNA here is from genome assembly GCA_033150135.1 of Gobio occitaniae. Lineage (NCBI taxonomy): Eukaryota > Metazoa > Chordata > Actinopteri > Cypriniformes > Gobionidae > Gobio > Gobio occitaniae. Next base: position 31,070 of record JARQWZ010002853.1, on the reverse strand, counting down.
TATTATTTTTCCGCTGCAAGTCTATGGCAGCCCATAGAACCGCTTGCGGGAAAGTTATGAAATTTGGCACACAGATAGAAGACAGTCCCAGCATTAACCACACCAAATTTGGAATCTCTAAACCAATCTCTCTAGCGCCACCACCTGTCCAAAGTTTGACTCATATTTGTGCTAATAACTTTTGAACCATAAGGGCTAGAAACAAAATTCTTTTTTCCTCTGATTCCTTGGCTGAAGCCGATTCGATTGCACCCTATGACGTCACTTCCCGGCATAATAATTTTCCCGCCATTTTTAATTAAACGAAAAACCTACTTTTGCGAACTCGTCCTAGGCCGTCGCTCCGATTTGCACGAACATTTAACCAGATCATCTTCAGACTCTGCTGACAAAAGCGTATTAGACTCGAGATGATTAGTCAAACTCTTATTGAAAAACACTCGAATTAAATCGACATAGTGCACACAAAATTGAAAGTCAGGCTTTATCTCCGGAACGCTTTAGCATATTCTAACCAAACTTGGTGTGTGTTATGCCAACCATGACCTGAGGCTGCCTGCAGCGTTTCGGCGCAGTGCCTCCTAGTGGTCCAGAGATACAAAAATGTGATATTTTTTATTATAACTTAAGAACGCTTTAGCCAAATATCACAAAACTGGTCTCTTTAGAGTCGGGGCATCAAGCCGAGTCAAACCATACCCAATTTTCCCATATCAGCCATTTTGGGCGTCGGCCATTTTGAATTTTGTCAGAAAGTGCTATGTTTTACAAACGCATTGGCGTATCGTTACGAAACTCGGTGTGTGTCTTCGTCACCAAGCCCTGAAAGTACACAAAAAGTTTCAAGGCAGCGCCACCTTGTGGACAAAAGTTATAGTGAATTTTCCAATAATGCTAATAACTTTTGATTAAACTTGACTATTGTCATAAAAATGGTTTTACTAGATTCCTTGGGTCATGCCAAAAACATAGATCCCAATTTTGCCATATTTGGCCAAACATTCTGTTCGCCATTTTGATTTCCTTCAGAAACCTACTTTTTCGAACTTCTCCTAGACTATTTGCCTGATTTTCACCAAAATCGAATCGTAACATCTTCAGACCATGACAGCAAAAAGTTATTAATTTCGTGTCAACAGACAAAACCGTTTTCATATACTGCAGCGACAAAGTTGAGCCAAGATGCCAAAATGACTCTTGAGGCTGTATCTCTGCAATGCTTTGACATACTGACACCAAACTTTGCCTTTGTCATCGTCATCTCACTCTGACCACACCACATCAATTTCGTTACTGCGCCACCTATTGGTCAAAAGTGACAAACCATTAAATCATATTATTAGTGACTGTATATGTGATTTTTTAGCCATTTTGCCTAAAATCATCTTAAAATGCCTTTAATTGCTCATTGTTGCAGTTGGTCTCACCCTCCCAGCCGTGTTGGCATGTTATATTGGCTTATTTGTGCTTGGCCCCGTTAATGGCTGCTCGCAGCTATATTTTATATCTAATTTTTTTAATGGAATATTGCAGTATTTATCATTATTTATTTATCCATGCACGTCATTATTGTTTTTACACCCATGTTTCCTGGTAATCTTCCGCTTCCTCTTCATCTCTTCTCTGATGATGTGGGCGGGGCAACCTGTCACTCACATGAGATCCACCAATAGCAAACCACCACCGTCCAATCAATTCCCCACAGACAAAACCAATTCGCCCTACATTTGTTCTTGTTTGCGAAGCGTTTCACGCCGATTAGGGATGCCACAATACTCAATATAATATTGAACCGTTCAGTACGGCATTCACGGTTCAATACGCACCTGTGAATTGCGTTTTCTCCGGTTTTGCATTTAATTAATTATTTTTCTACAAATTCTATCATTTGCCTCCGTCCCAATACTGAACAACACGACATACACTCACATCACATATTAGTGGTGGAGTTATACTCACAGAACACTAGAGTTATTCACAATCACCAAAGTTCATTATTTGCATGCGTTTTAAAGCCTCCATTCGCGTGCATATGTGCTGTTTTAACATGCACTTTTCCGAGGGCATGCGCACTAAACGCCTGTCAAACACGTGATTACTGGACTAAGTCGTCTTACTGCGCTAATACTGTCAAATACACACAAGGTTAACATAAACACAGTCAGTTATGTCTAAAGTGAAAGTAAAATTGTGTGTTTATATTAGATGCGTGCAGGTCTTTAATTGACAGCCGCTCAGCCTATAATGAACACGCCGTCCTTAAAGGGACAGTTCACCTCTAAAATTATGTCATTATTTACTCACTCTAATATTGTTCCAAACCTGTATTCATTTCTCGATGACAGAATTTTCATTTTTGAGTGAATTATCCCTTTAATGTTAATACAACAACAAAAGACAATGCTCTTGACTGAAAAACTTTAATAAGAATCAGTGTATATTTTATAGTGAAGTCTGTGGTGTTTTATTTTTACATTTATTCATTCAATTTCATACTTAAATGCTGCTGTACTGCTCTGAGCTGCCAGTATATATCTTTATATATATTTATTTTATATTATACAATACACTAGGTTTTTTTTTTTAAGTAAAGTTTTAAGTTTAAGTAAGGGTTTTCAATTCTTTTAAGTAAAATAAAGAAAGAGTATTGCAATAAAAAATAGTCTTTTTTCTCCTTAACCTCTTGCTGTTCTTGTCGCCTAAGAATAGAATAACAAAAAACTGATGTGACAAGCCATCAGAACCGAACCGAACCGAAAACCGTGGGTAAAAACCGAGGTATGTATTGAACCGTGGACTAACTGTATTGTTGCATCACTAATGCCGATGTATTGTTTCTCTCTCTCTCTCTCTCTCTCTCTCCAGTTGTGCTGACCTGATCCAGAAGCATCATGACGCTGGCTCCTAAAGAGCTGTCCAACCTGCTGGGCATCATGTCTGAGGACGCCTGCAGCAACAGCTTCGAGCAGCTTTCCACCGCCTTCCATCACTGCTTCGGGAAGGCCGAGCACTTCCGGGTGGGCTCGGTTCTGGTGATGTTGCTGCAGCAGCCGGACCTGCTCCCCAGCGCCCCGCAGCGGCTCACGGCGCTCTACCTGCTGTGGGAGATGTACCGCACCGAACCTCTGGCCGCCAACCCCTTCGCCGCGGTCTTCGCCCACCTGCTGAACCCCTCGCCCACAGGAGACGAGCCGGAGAAACCGCTCTCCGGTACGCCTGGCACCATAACACATTCTGCTTTTTTTGCAATAAACAATAATATCGTCGTTCTGAGACCATTTTCATCTAAAATAATCAGGGCTCGACATTAACGCTTGTCCGGGACAAGTGGATTTTTTGAAGGGGCAAGTGAAAGAGAATTTTACTTGCCCGACGGACAAGTATCCTGATAAAACATCAGTAACAAAAATAACTAGGGAATCACCCAAATGCAAGAATGATTCTGCATTCATTAGTGTAAGTGGCGATCGACAGTGAATGATAATAATGTATAACTGACGGTAACTAACGTTGCACTGTTGACGCTCGCGCAGCCTCTCGAGGAGAAATCGAAACAAATGTGCTCCGCTCACACAGAGAAACTCAGTTTACACACTGCCTAAAAATGTAGAAATATGGAGTTTATTTATATTTATAACATGATACAATTGCAACATTACCAAGAGCGTTGTTTTCCTGAATAACATCACGACTGAAAATGACACTGATTTCATATGACAGTTCCATAAACAATTATTAACATTAAGTCACTTACATTTTGATGCAATATTGAGTGTTTTTGTTCTATTTCAGCAGCGAAAATAGTTCCAAAAGATCACAGCAGAACGAGTGTCACATCAACAGTGTGTGTTAGTGAATGATTCAGCGTTTTGAAGGAATCGATAGAATCAAAGATTCAATGAACTATTCGTAAACGACCGCCTCATTCTAGAATGAATCAGCGTTTGAACGAATCGACTCAATGACTCACTCATTCAGACGGTCACAGCGCCACCTACTGGTGCTTTACTTTCATCTTTCCAACGTTTCTTATTTGTATATTCAAAAATATTTAAAACAATCTCATAACATTATTTAATGCAGTTGTAATTTTTCAGTGTAAATGATTTAATTTGACTGGTAACAGCCAGTGTCGTCTTCTAATTTAATTTATTGATCCAATTTAAGAATACAAAAGGAAATCTGAATCATAGCCTATATTTAATAAGATTAGGGGAAAATGCCCTTTATAAAAGGTAAAAATATCACAAATATGCATATGTCAAAGCTGATTGAACACTGGTGAGAATTTTGCTTCAGAATACATTTTATTTACAACTTACAAAAAAAATATTTTTTTTTTCCGGACAAGCACATTTTTTACTCGGACAAGTGGAGGACAGATTTACTTGTCCGAAGGACAAGCACTTGAACATGCTTAATGTCGAGCCCTGATAATGATAATGGCATAATAATGCAGGTACACCTTTTCAAAGATCAATACAATTTTATTTCTAAAGACTATTTAACACTGAAAACGGAAAGCAATAAATGAACAAGACAATTTTTGCTAATTCCTTTATTTTTCCTTTTTAATTTTTGGGAATTCAGTTTTTTTACCCTTAACTGTTATTTTAGTCGTAAAAAGAGTGTGTTTTTAATGTTAATATAATAGAACATAAAACATAAAATTTATTGAGGTAACAAACATCACATTTACTTTTCAGGACAAATACTGCAACATAACACTGCACTCTAAGCACTTCAAGTGACAACTAAATATTAGTGCTGTGAATTGATAATTAAAAAAAACCTAATTAATTGCATTTTTTTCTGTAATTAATCATGATTAATTGCAATTAAAAACATTGGAGTTTTTAATATTTTGATATTGTAATAATTTCAGTTACTCTATGTAATAAGAGTACATAGATGTGACATTTGCTGTGTTCATGGTCACAAATGTTCTCAAGTTTCATCGTTTTATTTCCGATGACAAATGAGTTGTTTCTGTTTTTATCTTTAGCATACTGGCGACACAAGTAACAACTCATCACGACAGTGTCAGAATCATATTGTAGCCAGCCTCTTGAAACTCCATACCTCCATTTCTCACAAAACTTTCTTTTTTTATTTAACTCATCCCCCTTTTCGTCTGAGTTTTCGTTTCAAAGGTTGGCTCACACTCCCGGTAAATGTCGCCACATATCAGCTAATATGCAGCAGGACCGCAAGTTAGCTGCAGTACTAGCTAGCAACAGACCGTCTCTAGTGCTTCAAGTCTCACGGCACAGTTTACCTTCCGGCGCCCGAGACAGTGTCGCGAGACCTGAAGCCAGGGCTCGACATTAAGCATGTTCACGTGAAGTAAATCTGTCCTACACTTGTCCGAGTAAAAAATGTGCTTGTCCGAAAAAAAAAAAAAAAAGTTGTGTGAGTTGTAAATAAAATGTATTCTGAAGCAAAATTCTCACCAGTGTTCAATCAGCTTTGACATATGCATATTTGTGATATTTTTACGTTTTATAAAGGGCATTTTCCCCTAATCTTATTAAATATAGGCTATGATTCAGATTTCCTTTTATATTCTTAAATTGGATCAATAAATTAAATTAGAAGACGACACTGGCTGTTACCAGTCAAATTAAATAATTTACACTGAAAAATTACAACTGCATTAAATAATGTTATGAGATTGTTTTAAAGAGCACCTATCATGGCATTTAAAATGTTCCAAATATTGTTTTAGAAGTCCCCAACAACAGTTTTGCATGCATGCAATGACAAAAAAGACTTTAGTTTTCTTATAATATGCATTTATTTTTACCTGTTTTGACAGCGATTCTCAAATGATTCCTTTAGTGATTCACTTTTCAAAACCCCGCCTTTACGTGACGCTAATCTGCGCTGATTGGTCCGATGACCCAGTCAGTTGTGATTGGTATAGTCTGTGCAGATATTTTCGGAAACGGAACGCCCATCAAAGTCTTATAGTGACAGTAATTTGTTAATATGTGTCAGGAGTTATGAATATGAAAACCGCGTCTGTACGTTTGATTGTAATATGAGCCTCAGCTGATCTCATTCATAAAAAACTCCTCACGAAGACTCGCGACAAATCAACATCCCTCAGGGCTTTTAGTTCAAAAGTGTGCAGATGAGGAGACATATTGATAGATTCTCATATGTCTGTGTCAAATTTCTAAACAGAGGAGTATTTTTTATTCAATACTTCCTCAAAATGCGCAGATGTAGCCTAATCATGAGCGATTGAGTCTCTTATGTGTTGTTTTCAGTTCATCCTGGCAGCCGGAGGGCGCTCTGTGCACATGTAGTCCATATATGGTACAGACAGACGAAGAAGAACCATGTGCCATAATAAAAGTCCATAATAAAAGCTTCCTGAGATCGCGAAACATACATTTGACGACTAATAATAAACACTCAATCGCGACGATGTATGGTTTGTCTTCAAGCCACTTAGTCTTCAAATGCTCATCCTTGGGCAGATGAAAAAAGTTTGCTTTTGAGTGGCACTTCAGAACACAGCGTCTCTTCGCCATGATGTTTTCTAGTTTTTACTGGCGTCTTGGAGCGCAATAAGTGGGCGTATCGTATTCAAATAACTTGACAAGTTGACGTCATCTAGTCAGAGAAAAAGCTTCGGTCTTCTAACGATTCTTAAAAATGACTCCGAGTCGACTCTTACTTTTGAAAGAAAATAACTATATATACAGTGCACTGTCATATTTCAAGCTATCACAGGATGTTTTTGTTCACTTAGATCTATGTTACACACTACATGAAAGGTAAATTTCAAAATTCCATGATAGGTGCTCTTTAAATATTTTTTGAATATACAAATAAGAAACGTTGGAAAGATGAAAGTAAAGCACCAGTAGGTGGCGCTGTGACCGTCTGAATGAGTGAGTCATTGAGTCGATTCGTTCAAACGCTGATTCATTCTAGAATGAGGCGGTCGTTTACGAATAGTTCATTGAATCTTTGATTCTATCGATTCCTTCAAAACGCTGAATCATTCACTAACACACACTGTTGATGTGACACTCGTTCTGCTGTGATCTTTTGGAACTATTTTCGCTGCTGAAATAGAACAAAAACACTCAATAATGCATCAAAATGTAAGTGACTTAATGTTAATCATTGTTTATGGAACTGTCATATGAAATCAGTGTAATTTTCAGTCGTGATGTTATTCAGGAAAACAGCACTCTTGGGAATGTGACGTTGCAACTGTATCATGTTATAAATATAAATAAACTCCACATTTCTACATGTTTACGGCAGTGTGTTAACTGAGTTTTTCTGTGTGTTCTGAGTGAGCTGTTGTTTCGATTTCTCCTCGAGAGGCTGCGCGAGCGTCAACAGTGCAACGTTAGTTACCGTCAGTTCATTATACATTATTATAATTCACTGTCAATCGCCACTTACACTAATGAATGCAGAATCATTCTTGCATTTGGGTGATTCCCTAGTTATTTTTGTTACTGATGTTTTATCAGGATACTTGTCCGTCGGGCAAGTAAAATTCTCTTTCACTTGCCCCTTCAAAAAATCCACTTGTCCCGGACAAGCGTTAATGTCGAGCCCTGTGAAGCACTAGAGACGTTCTGTGGCTAACTCACCTCGTCCCCAGATTAGTTACTGGCAAACACATTATATTGCATTACTATTTTTGTATGAAAATCACCCGCCAGTGTGGCGGAGAACCTTTTGAATTTAGTCGCCAAATGGAAAATCTACCAACATTTGGCGGGTGTTAATTTCGGACCCTGGAAGTAACCCTTTAATGCTCCCCTGCAGGTTTTCTTCCTCCCATCACACTACCGGAGAAGTTCTTCCTGTCGCAGCTGATGCTCGCCCCGCCGCGAGATCTCTTCAAGAAGACGCCGAGACAGGTTTCCTCCATGGACGTGAGCGCCACGCCGCAGACCATAGACATCAGCGGACTGCAGCTGGCCCTCGCTGGTACACATGTTTACACTGCAGGGCTTAATGCCCAGATCTGTGTTTGTCCTGCCTGTTTACAATCACTTACACTACCGGTTAGGGTTGGGTACCGTTCACATTTTAACTGGTATCGGTAACGGTACTGGTACCTGAAATTCGGTACCGGTACCCAACGGCAGAGGTGGACAAAGTACACAACTCCATTACTCAAGTAAAAGTAAAAGTACCACTGGTCAAATATTACTCCGTTACAAGTGAAAGTTGTAAAAAACTTAAAGGGTTAGTTCACCCAAAAATGTAAATTCTGTCATTAATTCCTCACCCTCATGTCGTTCGACACCCGTCAGACCTCCGTTCATCTTCAGACACAAATGAAGATATTTTAGTTTGAAAGCTGATGCTGAGAAAGGCTTCAGATAGGCCTCCATTGGCATTCAGTACATTTACACTCACAAGACCCATAAAAGGCTCTTAAAACGTCGTTACAAAGTCCATCTCACCACAGTGGCTCTACAATAATTTTACGATGCGACGACAATAGTTTTTGTGCGCAAAAAAAAATCTAAATAACACCTTTATCCAACTTGTTCTTGTCTTCCGTGTGTGCCTCCACGACGCATGCGTGAGAATATGACGCAGATCCGGCGTTCGGACACATGAGCCAGAAGCCATTTGTTTACAAGCAGAGGAAGACGCGCGTATCTCAGCTGTTGAATTCTACATTGATCGTGCTTTAGGTCTCGGTGTAGTTCTCAAAATGGGGCTTAAGTGTGTATTTAATGGATTCCCAAACGCCGGCGCTACGTCATATTCTCGCGCATGCGTCGTGGAGGCACACACGGAAGTCGAGAACAAGTTGGATAAAGGTGTTATTTTTTTTTTTTTTTGCGCACAAAAACTATTGTCGTCGCATCGTAAAATTATTGTAGAGCCACTGTGGTGAGATGGACTTTGTAACGACGTTTTAAGAGCCTTTTATGGGTCTTGGGAGTGTAAATGTACTGAATGCCAATGGAGGCCTATCTGAAGCCTTTCTCAGCATCAGCTTTACACTAAAATATCTTCATTTGTGTTCCGAATATGAACGGAGGTCTGACGGGTGTCGAACAACATGAGGGTGAGGAATTAATGACAGAATTTTCATTTTTGGGTGAACTAACCCTTTAAGTAAAAGTACAGAAGTACTTGTTTATAAAAGTACTTAAGTATCAAAAGTAAATTTCCTTTTTTATGTCGATGCATTATTTTATTATTGTTGCATTGTTGTATGAATGCACGCTATAGCCCTCACGGTGGTTTAAGCCAGTCAGTGATGCTCTATCCGACATGCTAGCATACGACCACCTTGAACTAATTTAAATACTTGTATAAAAGTTACAAAGCTGCTGTCACTTTAAGGCAGAATGCACAAATCCTACACACTGATACACATCCGATATTCCCCCAACTGTTTACGTTCACTTATGACATAATCAACTTTGTTTACGTGAATACTTTCCAAAATGAAAATTTTGACATTTTGTGTGTATTGGTCTGTTTAAGTGCGGAAAAAAACACAAAAGAAAGCTCTATTCAGTACTCGTGCTCTGGCATCTCAGAGGCACAAAAAAACAGACTGAACTGAGCTCTTTCATCATCCATATGTCTATGCTTCTCTTTCTCCCAGACATTTACGATTTTTAACATTTTATGAGACATTCATCAAGTGTATGCCAACGAAACTAATCTTTAATCTTTTCAGAAAACTGAAACTTACTTTCTAATATGGCCATGGGTGCACACACTGTGCCGAGGAACCGTCTTCCTCCATTTTGCCATAAACTGATCAGTGTTCAAAAAATGTTGGGAAATTATGACCCTACAAAAGTGATTACTTATAGGCTAATCACTAAAAAAAAGCTTGCAAAGCTGCTACAGAAACGACTTTCAACTTTGAGGACCTTGATAGAAATGTAGTGGAGTAAAAAGTACGATATTCGTCTTTCAAATGTAGTGAAGTAAAAGTAAAAGTTTCCCTAAAAAAATAATACTTCAGTAAAGTACAGATACTCAAAAAGTGTACTTAAGTAAAGTACTCAAGTAAATGTACTTCGTTACTGTCCACTTCTGCCCAACGGTACCTTTTTTCGGTACTTTTGGGATGTTTACTAGCCTGACGTCGTCATACTCAATTCTAGTCAGAATATGAGTCTGCTCCTGCTCTGTTGGGCTGTGATTATGGGGCGTGTTTCAACTGAACCAGGAAAGACCTCAATTGGATAGACCTACAACCAATCAGAGCAATGGAGCGACGCATAACGTTAGTTGTCAAATGTCAACAGAACTAAACTGACCTGTGTTGCCAAGGTTGGGTTGAAGCGACCCCAATTATGTGATATACAGACCCAGGAATGCGAATTGTATCAGGCAGCCCTGCCAAAATAACACATATTTTACCCCCCAAATGCCATTTTTTATTTTTTTCGGAGACCCACCCACCCCCCCCCCCACCCCCGGAAAGCTATTGGGCTTGTTTTTGGCTAGTTTTGAGGAACGTTAGCAATTGGGCGGGTTATGTTGTAAAAACTTGCCAACCCTGTCTGCACGCTGGAATAAGTTAGAAGAAAAAGATGAGTGTAAACGATCTTTGCCGGTGTTGTAAAAAAAAGAATGTAAGGATACACAGAGTACTTACCAACACCATCATCATTTCTGAGAGAAATAGTAAAGGTGAACGCATATATGAACAAGTTCTCCGTTTAGTAAACAAATTTAACCCTAGTGCCTTTGATGACGTGGATGATGATGTTAATGTTGATCATCTGTCCATCATCGTCTAAAGCCCGCCCTGATGATTTCATTGGTCCGAACAGCTTCTGTTCCGGCATAATTACTCCTCTACCGATCAAGTCCAGACCGAACTGCCCGAGTAAAAATGTTGTGTGCGAAGCTAAGTTCGGCTGGCATCCAGGCTAGATGTTTACATAAATAACTGTAAAGAACCTGTAAGTCGTTTATAGAAGTGTTATTGACATTAGGCCTGCCAGAGCTGCCCTGCTCTCTGTCTGCCATTGTCTGTGATGTTTGATTACTGTAATATTTACTAGTAAATCGTAGGCTACTATAGGTACTTAATTTAAATAATAAAAACAACCATATTATAATTTTTTCTTATTAATTTCATTTCTATGAAAAGATTTCCCGCAAATTATGTGTTGTGTATTTTCTGGTAATCAAATTAAGACATAAGACATTAATTTAATTTATCTTTTAATTTAAAGCTACACTGTGTAACTTTTTTAGTTTATTCTTAGCTAAAAACACTTTGTTCTTTCAAAAATATATGTGCTCATTAATGTATATTTACTTCTTTTAAGTAATAAAGTATTCTCGTAAGTTTATAATATGCCATTGTAAATACATACGGGTGAGGGTTTGAATGCGGGTCGCCATGTTGCTCCTCCATCTTGAAAGTACATTAGCCAAAGAGGGACATACCCGTAAATTCAAGCATGAATGAATTTGAGTTTCTGTGTGTTTATGATATGACGGTAGTTTTTCTCAAATTAAACGGTAAAATACTCATGAAGTGACTCTCAGTGGCTCTGGAGATGATGTTTGTGCGTTCATGTCCTCATATGAGAGGCAGAAATGGAAACACGCGACCATCACGCGCGATTCTGAGTGAGTGAGTGAGTGAGTGAGTGTGTGTGTGTGTGTGTGGAGGTAAACCCATAGACTGTAAAGCGCGTCTATGGCATTCATTCGCACAGAGACACACATGATTCGTATTTAAATGGTCTTTTTGCGGTTTAATATTCACACACACTAGTCTATATCACAATATGCGTTCTCAGGTACCGAAATTTGGTACAGATTGATTTAATGTGAATCGGTACTCGGTAGTATCGACGTAATTCGGTCGGTTCCCTTAAAAGTACCGAGTTCGGTACCCAACCCTACTACCGGTCAAAAGTTTGGAATAATTATGATTTTTTTTGTGTTCACAAAAAAATTATGATGCTCAGGGCTCTAGAGTGCGACCAAAATTTGTAATGGTGCGACTAAAATTTTTCCCAGGTGACCTTGAAATTTTGGCGTTAAAGGGGACGTGTGCCAGGGAAAAATTTGGGTGCACCTAAATAAAAAAAGTTAGGCGCACCAGTGCAACCAAGGCAAGAAGTTAGTCTGGAGCCCTGATGTTAATGTTTATAATATATTAATATCTTCATTTAGCAGATTAGAGCTGAGCGAAAATATAGTTGCATTGTGTGACGATATAAACAGTCATAGAGCCGAGCCGATTTGCTATTGATTTAGTATGAATGCCAATACTTGTATATCCAACTAGCTGGCCGATAATATAGTTCACAATCATAATCGCACAGAGATATAACAAACATCTTGTGTCTTTTCATTCAGAGCGTCAGTCGGAGCTTCCCACTCAGAGTAAGGCCAGTTTTCCCAGCCTGCTTAGCGACCCGGATCCAGACTCCTCCAACTCGGGCTTCGACAGCTCCGTGGCCAATCAGATCACAGAGTCGCTGGTGACTGGACCACGTCCTCCTCTGGAGAGTGAGTGTGATCTTTGGTTTGTTTTCATTGTGAAACTACGGTTAAAGGCACAGTGTGTAAGATTTTTGGATCTAGAGCAATGTTATATATTTTGTTGACTTGTGTACTTGCATTATCACGAATGTTTAAATCCAGATTTTAACCTGGATACGAACCGTCAATGACATCATTACCCTCCGGTTTTATTTTGTAGTAACCATGGAAACACCAAAGCCGCTTTAATATCTGATGTGTTTTATTAGACACTGTTTGGATCATTGATGGACAGAAACTGATCATTGTTCTCCAGCTCAACACAGTCAGTCCCTAACATCTAAAAATAACATTTATTATAATGGGGTTATGTAAAGATTGTTTTAAGTTCACTTAAATTTTAAAGTTGTTTTTTTAAAGCTTAATAAATGTTGAAATTGGGAGTTTTACTGTAATGTAACGTCATTAATGTTTCATAGAGACATCAGTGATACTGGCCTTCATTCATAAAAACATGACAATACAACACATATTTAAAATATACTGTCAATAAACTGTTTCTACATTAATTTGGAGAGTAACTGAAATTATTACAATATCAAAACATTAAAAAGGTATTAATCGTGATACAGATTTAATTAGTTATTTTTTAATCGATTCCCAGCACTACCTTAAACACAATCATCCGCTGTTGTTTATTCAAGTGCATTTTGTTGTTAACAGACTGAGAGTCCATTGCTTTTTTTGTTTTGGTTGTTTTGTTCATTTATTGTGGATATTTAAACTGCTTTCCATTTGCAGTGTTAAATAGTCTTTAGAAATAAACGTTTATTGATCTTTGAAAAGGTGTACCTGCATTATTATGCCATTATCATTATTTTAGAATGACAATATTATCGTTTATCGCAATAATTTCTTGGCCAGTTTATCGTCCAGTAAAATGTGTTATCGTGACAGGCCTACATGTGTGTGATATGATAAACAGCGCTGCGTTACCACACACACACACACATCGCTCATCTGCGGCAGATTAAAAGCTCGGCACAATCAAGTCATCAAGACACGCCTTTGTTTTGAATAATCCACCTCTAGCGGCGAAAAATGACATATTGTGGTTTTAAACAGGCCTGTCTGTTCTCTGTCAGGCCACTTTCGTCCTGAGTTTATCCGGCCGGCTCCGCCTCTCCTGGTGTGTGAGGATGAGCTGTCCTGGCTCAACCCGTGTGAACCGGATCATCGGATTCAGTGGGATCGATCCATGTGTGTGCGGAACGGCACAGGAGTGGAAATCAAGCGCATCATGGCCAAAGCCTTCAAGAGTCCATTATCAGCGGCACAGCAGACGCAGGTACAGCACAAAACAGTCACATGTGCGTGAATCTCACGTGGCATTTCCAGAACAGGTCAAGCTCACTTTACACCCCGATTATATGAAGATTTGTTTTGCACTGTGATATCATTTTTGTGACCATTCTGCACATTTCCACTCAATCTCTTTACTGTAATGTGAAAAAATAATCATATCCATCTTTATTGGATACTTTTATTTATATTATTCTGTAGTGTGAACTAGGGCTGGACGATTAACCGAAAACTAATCGAAACCGAAATTTCCCATGTCGGTTATTTTTTAGTTTTCATGTGACTCCGCCCCGTCAATCACATCAAGTGTAGTTTGCAGGCACATGGAAAGATGCAGGAGCAGTTATCTGTGTTTATTAGGGATGCCACAATTCTCAATATAATATTGAACCGTTCGGTACGGCCTTCACGGTTCAATACGTGCCTGTGAATTGCGGTTTTGCATTTAATTAAGTATTTTTCTACAAATTCTATCATTTGCCTCCGTCCCAATACTGAACAACGCGACATACACTCACATCACAGGTTAGTGGTGGAGTTATACTCACGGGACACTATAGTTATTCACAATCAAGAAAGTTCATTATTTGCGTGTGTTTTAAAGCCTTGCCGGTTTCATTCGCGTGCGCGGTTTAAACATGCGCTTTTCGGAGCGCGCGCACTAAACGCCTGTCAAACGTGATTACTGGACTAAATAATCGTTTTACTGCACTAATACTGTCAAATACACACAAGGTTAACATAAACACAGTCGGTTATGTCTAAAGTGAAAGTAAAATCGTGTGTGTCTGTATATTAGATGCAGTATATTAGACAACAGCGCAGCCTATAGTGAACACGCGATCCTTAAAGGGACAGTTCACCTCTAAAATGATGTCATTATTTACTCACTCTAACATTGTTTCAAACCTGTATTCATTTCTCGATGACAGAATTTTAATTTTTGAATTAACTATCCCTTTAATGTTAACAAAAGACAAAGAGAAAATCACTCAATGCTCTTGACTGAAAAACTAATACAGTAGCTAAGAATCAATGTATATTTTATAGTGAAGTCTATGTAGTATTTTATTTTTACATTCATTCATTCAATTTCATACTTTAATGCTGCTGTACAGAGCTGCCAGTGTAAATCTTTATATATATATATATATATATATATATATATATATTTATTTTATATTATACAATACACTAGGAATACAAGTTTTTTTTTTTAAAGTAAAGTTTTAAGTTTAAGGTAGGTTTTCAATTCTTTTAAGTAAAATAAAGAAAGAGTATTGCAATAAAAATAGTATTTTTTTCTCCTTAACCTCTTGCTGTTTCTGTCGCCTAAGAATAGAATAACAAAAAATTTATGTGACAAGCCATCAGAACCGAACCGAAAACCGCGGTTAAAAACCGAGGTATGTATTGAACCATGGACAAACTGTATTGTTGCATCCCTAGTGTTTATAGATGCTCACAGTTACTATGCTAATTGCATGTTTTACACAGAGACAAGCCCCGAAGCCAGATCACTTTCACTTGTGTCCTCATGAAGTTTGTCAATTAAATGAGTTTAAAGGCTTGCCCGCTTGAACATTGAAGCGATTTTAGACCATCGAATGTGTATTATGTTGAACTAATGCCTGATATATTGTGACACGTGAACACTCAGACAGAAGCTCGCACATCACGTGAAGATCGCGCGCAGAAACTCATTGTGTTTTATCACTAAAGTAGCTTAGAAACTCAATCGTTATAACTTAGATTGTAATACCTTTGAAGTACAAACCACAGCTTCATAATGAATAGAGACGGTATGAGTAACTCACACACAATCACTCTCTCATTAATGCATTAAGATGTAATGTAGGCCTACTGTGCTAATTTATCTGATGTACAACAAACAGAAATCTGCCCCATAGACAATAACGGCTGAAAGTGAACCGCTTCCTTCAAGTATTTTAAAACAAGAAAGAAATGCACCTTTTCATTAGAAAAAAAAATCCCACCTTCAATAGTAGAAAATATTTACAGTACAAACTGTATCAGTGAACTATGAGGGCAATGAAAGGAAAGCAAAAAAAAGAGAAAAATAATCGTAATCGAGGTACAATGTTCACTCAGTTAATCAAGATTTTTATTTTTGGTCAAATCATTACAGCCCTAGTGTGAAATGAAGTCTGATGTTTGAGAAAATATAAGGGGTCACTAACTTTGTCAATTCTTTCACTGTTTTTTGAACATTTTTACTGAAATGTGTCCTATGGTGTTTATAGGGGCATCACACCAAAGGACAACAGAAATTAACACGTTTATAGTGGGTCCAAAAAAGTTAAATATTTGAGCAATTCTGAGACAAAAAATGTGCACACGTCATGGGCTTCAGTAACTTTGTCAATTCTAGGGGGCGATTTCGGATTCAGCCTTGGTTTTTCAGTGACAAAATGTATCAAGTTCCTACGCTTTTAGAAATATATGGATGAAAAAAAATATTGTCATTTACTAAAATTGACACTTGTAAAATTATAGTATTTATTACAATTTTTCTGCTTTTCTTTTTAATTTATAAAAGTTGTCATTTACTGAACCATGCTTGAGTCAATCACACCATAGGACAGTTTTGAGATCTGAAAACAAAGCAGTTTTTATATCAACGGTCCATGTAAGACAGAAATGTTTAACCATTCACGGCATTTTAAATGATGACAATATTATATGAATTTTTATCTTGTGACAGTGAAAATGTCACGTCAACAATAGGAGTTTGAACCTACACTGGTCTCACGGTTCGGTTCGATTGCGATTATCATGTCATCGATTCAGTTCAATTTGATATCACCATTTAATACATGAATTCACCCTTCGCCGCAAGTTTGATTGACAGGCGGTCTGACCAATCACATTGCCGAATCTGCCGTTTTATCCGACAAAGCACTCAGGAGAGTTCGTAGATTAACGTCAGTGGACCTGAACTTGAAAAACGGTGTTTACTGACGTCTTTCCGCGGTTGAAACAGCATTTCTTTTAGTGTTCATTCATGTTTATTCGATGCTTATCAATGAACTAGAAGGAAGAGATAATCGGTTCACGAGCAGCTTTAACTGACAATGATCACGACACATTAAAGAGCCACAAAACGCTATTTATTGTTTAAATTTCTTAAAAAAATTAACAGTAAGCAACAGTAACTAAAGGGGGCGGGTCTTTGCGAACGGTAATTCAGCAGGGTCTCGTTAAATTAATCAAAAGTGACAATTTATAGTGTTATAAAATATTCTATTTCAAATAAATGCTGTTCTTTGAACACAGTTTACACATAAATATGAACTGTTTTCAACATTGATAATAATCATAAATGTTTGTTGAGCTTCAAATCCTCATATTAGAATGTGAAGGATCATGTGACACTGAAGACTGGAGTTATGATGATAAATTCAGCTTTGAACACAGGAATAAATTACACTTTACTGTATATTCACATAGAGAACAGATGATTTTAAATTGTAAAATATTTCACAATTTTTTACTGTATTTTGATCAAATAAATGCAGCCTTGTTGAGCAGAAGAAACTAAAAAACGATCTCAAACTTTTGAACGCTTGTGTGTTTTCTTTGATTACTCCTGATGTTGAAATAAAATGTCTCTCTCTCTCTCTCTCTCACACACACACACACACACACACACACACACACAGCTGCTTGGTGAACTAGAGAAGGATCCAAAGCTGGTTTACCACATTGGACTGACCCCAGCCAAACTACCGGACCTGGTGGAGAACAACCCTCTAGTGGCCATTGAGATGCTTCTGAAGCTGATGTCGTCCAATCAGATCACGGAGTATTTCTCTGTCCTGGTCAACATGGACATGTCTCTGCACTCCATGGAGGTGGTCAACAGGTACAGCGTGAAACTCCTCCTCCAAAACCTCACAGGATGTGTGTGTGTGTGTGTGTGTGTGTGCTAGGGCTGGGCGATATGACGATATTATGGTATATCGACGATGTCTCGCAAATATCTCGATATCGATAACAGTCAGTGTTATCAGACGATAATCGACAGTATTGTAAAAATGACGACTGATAAACTCACAGGACATTGCGTTGCCAAATACATTATAAAATAGCTTAGTAGTTACCATACACTTACCTTTTTAGTGTTTTTGATGCATAGCTACAGTAGCTATTATGTGTTAAAGCAAAACATTGAAGTATATGGATAAGACGTTGGTTGTGGTTGTGCGCAAAGAGAAGCACGTTACAAATTAACTAGACATATGGCTTGGCTAAATGTTTTAAACAGCTCTAAAAATATTATTGGCAATTAAATTATAAATAGAATAGCCTATTAATAATACAAATATTAATCAAACATGTAAACCTGGAAAACATTTAAAATACTAACGCTAAAAATAAAACGAGAGCGAAACCTTTGAAAAAAATTTTTTTTATTCAGGACACAATGCGAACGATATTCAATCATTTAGACAAATTGCTTTTATCAGTAACATATTCAAAACGTTTTTTTTTTTAAATCAAAATATGGGTAAACAAACATCACCTTAAAATAACTTTATGCAGGTGATCTGTAAAACACCGTAAATGTGGTTTACCCAGCATGTCTTAACAGTTGCGTATGAAAATCATAAATGCATTTTTTAAAATCATCAGTAAAATCTTAAAAAAACTAAATCATCATTCAAAATTAAAACAATTGATTTTTTTTAATTAGACACCTTAAAAATAAAATATAATCCAAACATCTCGTTATTTAATTGAACCTATAAAACGTAGGCTAACTGTGGTTTGCATGCATGTCTTAGCAGTTGCCATGCATTTTTTTTAAAAATCATTAAAATCATAAAAAATCTAAATTATAATTCAAAATTAAAACAAATATGATTTCATTTTTTAAAAATACATTAGGCTAGTTCTCAGAAATAAAATATAGCCTAATCTAAACACCACGTTATTTAATTGAACCTATGCATTTATAAAACATTAACGCAACAATCTAACGCAGGTTTCTAGACACGAAATTTTGCATGATTTTGCTTAGAAAGCCCTTCTTTAATGTGAATTTCGTTTTGTATAAATTGTATCTTAATTTTAATCAACGTTTAATCAGATAATTGCCTGGATTTAATAAATAAGAAGCAAATAGTCTATAGCAGACAATTGCGGGAGCGATCACATGCTTTGCGCATGAACTTGAGCGTGTCTCAAATAAACCCAAACTCAGCAGATACTCGTCTCACAAACATGAGAAATATGTGTAGGCTATATAAAGCTTGAATTGTCCACTTTTAAACGTAACGAAAAGAAAATAGTCCAGCAATGCGCACCTTTCAATAGTGGCAACGATATGCGTCCGTTCATTCACTCTTGTCAAAGACGCATCCGTTTACAAACCAATCAATGTCCAGATGCCGCCCACATGATGAAGACGAGTGGACGCAAGTGTGTCATGTTCAGTTCTTTAGTGCGCTCGTATGATGGCAATGTGAAACCAAACCAAAACTAACCGAATGTATAAAATGTATCAAAACATGAACTTCGGTTCGGACCTCGGTGCGGACTTTCAGGTGTGAAAACGCCCCAACACTCTCCAAGAGACTATCTGCCAAATAATCTGCTGTGTGGCTCTCAGGCACATAAATCGTTCCGAGGCAGTTTGATTGTAGTACCCAGTTTTTGTTTATGTAATGAGCAGTAATTGACATTTAAGGTGGCATCGTATTGCTGCTCGACCACATATCCGTCGTAAGAGCGACGTAATCCGCGCTACTGATGTTAGTCATAACCTCAGTTTTCTCTGTATTATACAGCTCTGGAATAGCTATTCTTGAGAAATAATTCCGACTGGGTACTTCATACTGCTGGTCAAAAGTTTGAAGCATGGACCGGAATTCTGCCTGGTCCACAAGACTAAGAGGCATCATCTCTTTAACCAGAAAACGGGTCACAGCTAGAGTGCACTGTCTCCATTTTAAACTGGATTTATCGTACTTCTTTCCACAAGCGAACGCAGAAGCAATCTGAGTTAAACTAGAACTTTTCCTGCTTTGAGAAGCGGCTGCAGAGCGGGGCTCAAATGAGGCCGCTACACTGGATGGTGTATGTGGATATGGCAGCGGAGATTAGTGGTCTGCGCATCTTTAACCTTTACTTTTTTTTTTGCACAGCCTGCAGATAGCCTCTGTTGGATCCGCTGGTTCACCATTTGCATTTGGTTTTAAATCCATAATACTGCCAAATTACCGGTGTGCATCTTTTCTTGGATATTAAGCCGTTGTCCTCCATTTTATGCCTGGAAAATTTTGACACAGGCATGATAAACCGGCGTGGGCGTGGTCAGTGCGGAGTAGACGATTTTATCAGATATCGCGATATTTTTGAAGGCGATTATCCCCCCCAAAAAATTCACATATCGCCCAGCCCTAGTGTGTGCTTCATTGAGTGTGTTTGTTCATTCGACTGCAGGTTAACAACAGCAGTAGATCTTCCTCCTGAGTTCATCCATCTCTACATCTCCAACTGCATCTCCACATGTGAGCAGATCAAAGACAAATACATGCAGGTAAACACACGGTCCATGATGCATCTGTGAGAGCAACATTTCATACTTTTATGTATAGAAATTAGGGATGTTAACGATTAATCAACGTTTGATTAATAGATTTAAACGATGAAACGTATCGATCTGGAGCCTTGTGGAGCAGTTATATTTTATGATGGATAGATGCACTTTTTTGATGGATATATGCACTTTTATGATGGATAGATGCACTTTTATGATGGATATATGCACTTATGATGGATAGATGCACTTTTATGATGGATATATGCACTTATGATGGATAGATGCACTTTTATGATGATAGATGCACTTTTATGATGGATATATGCACTTATGATGGATAGATGCACTTATGATGGATGGATGCACTTTTATGATGGATAGATGCACTTTTATGATGGATGGATGCACTTTTATGATGGATAGATGCACTTTTATGATGGATAGATGCACTTTTATGATGGATATATGCACTTTTATGATGGATAGATGCACTTTTATGATGGATATATGCACTTATGATGGATAGATGCACTTTTATGATGGATATATGCACTTATGATGGATAGATGCACTTTTATGATGATAGATGCACTTTTATGATGGATATATGCACTTATGATGGATAGATGCACTTATGATGGATGGATGCACTTTTATGATGGATAGATGCACTTATGATGGATAGATGCACTTTTATGATGGATAGATGCACTTACGATGGATAGATGCACTTTTATGATGGATAGATGCACTTTTATGATGGATGGATGCACTTTTTTGTATGATGATGATGTACTTTTATGATGGATAGATGCACTTTTATGATGGATATATGCACTTATGATGGATAGATGCACTTTTATGATGGATATATGCACTTATGATGGATAGATGCACTTTTATGATGGATAGATGCACTTTTATGATGGATAGATGCACTTTTATGATGGATAGATGCACTTTTATAATGGATAGATGCACTTGTATGATGGATAGATGCACTTTTATGATGGATAGATGCACTTTTATGATGGATAGATGCACTTTTATAATGGATAGATGCACTTGTATGATGGATAGATGCACTTTTTTGTATGATGATGATGTACTTTTATGATGGACTGATGCACTTTTATGATGGATAGATACACTTTTATGATGGATATATGCACTTATGATGTATAGATGTACTTTTATGATGTATAGATGTACTTTTATGATGGATAGATGCACTTTTATGATGGATAGATACACTTTTATGATGGATATATGCACTTATGATGTATAGATGTACTTTTATGATGGATAGATGCACTTTTATGATGGATAGATGCACTTTTATGATGGATATATGCACTTATGATGTATAGATGTACTTTTATGATGGATAGATGCACTTTTATGATGGATAGATGCACTTTTATAATGGATAGATGCACTTTTATAATGGATAGATGCAGTTTTATAATGGATAAATGCACTTTTATAATGGATAGATGCAGTTTTATGATGGATTAGATGCACTTTTATGATGGATAGATGCACTTTTATGATTTCATGATGGATAGATGCACTTTTATGATTTTATGATGGATAGATGCACTTTTATGATGGATAGATGCACTTTTATGATTTTATGATGGATAGATGCACTTTTATGATGGATAGATGCACTTTTATGATTTTATGATGGATAGATGCACTTTTATGATGGATAGATGCACTTTTATGATGGATGATGCACTTTTATGATTTTATGATGGATTAGATGCACTTTTATGATGGATAGATGCACTTTTATGATTTTATGATGGATAGATGCACTTTTACGATGGATAGATGCACTTTTATGATGGATAGATGCACTTTTATGATGGATAGATGCACTTTTATAATGGATAAATGCACTTTTATGATGGATAGATGCACTTTTATGATGGATAAATGCACTTTTATAATGGATAGATGCAGTTTTATGATGGATAGATGCACTTTTATGATGGATAGATGCACTTTTATAATGGATAAATGCACTTTTATGATGGATAGATGCACTTTTATGATGGATAGATGCACTTTTATAATGGATAGATGCACTTTTATGATGGATAGATGCACTTTTATGATGGATAGATGCAGTTTTATGATGGATAGATGCAGTTTTATGATGGATTAGATGCACTTTTATGATGGATAGATGCACTGTTATGATTTTATGATGGATAGATGCACTTTTATGATTTTATGATGGATAGATGCACTTTTATGATGGATAGATGCACTTTTATGATGGATAGATGCACTTTTATAATGGATAAATGCACTTTTATGATGGATAGATGCACTTTTATGATGGATAGATGCACTTTTATAATGGATAGATGCACTTTTATGATGGATAGATGCACTTTTATGATGGATAGATGCAGTTTTATGATGGATAGATGCAGTTTTATGATGGATTAGATGCACTTTTATGATGGATAGATGCACTTTTATGATTTCATGATGGATAGATGCACTTTTATGATTTTATGATGGATAGATGCACTTTTATGATGGATAGATGCACTTTTATGATTTTATGATGGATAGATGCACTTTTATGATGGATAGATGCACTTTTATGATTTTATGATGGATAGATGCACTTTTATGATGGATAGATGCACTTTTACGATGGATAGATGCACTTTTATGATGGATAGATGCACTTTTATGATGGATGGATGCACTATTATGATGGATAGATGCACTTTTATAATGGATAAATGCACTTTTATAATGGATAAATGCACTTTTATGATGGATAGATGCACTTTTATGATGGATAAATGCACTTTTATAATGGATAGATGCAGTTTTATGATGGATAGATGCACTTTTATAATGGATAAAGCACTTTTATGATGGATAGATGCACTTTTATGATGGATAGATGCAGTTTTATGATGGATAGATGCACTTTTACGATGGATAGATGCACTTTTATGATGGATAGATGCACTTTTATGATGGATGGATGCACTTTTATGATGGATGGATGCACTTTTATAATGGATGGATGCACTTTTATGATGGATAGATGCACTTTTATGATGGATAAATGCACTTTTATAATGGATAAATGCACTTTTATGATGGATAGATGCACTTTTATGATGGATAAATGCACTTTTATAATGGATAGATGCAGTTTTATGATGGATAGATGCACTTTTATAATGGATAAATGCACTTTTATGATGGATAGATGCACTTTTATGATGGATAGATGCAGTTTTATGATGGATAGATGCACTTTTATAATGGATAAATGCACTTTTATAATGGATAGATGCAGTTTTATGATGGATAGATGCACTTTTATAATGGATAAATGCACTTTTACGATGGATAGATGCACTTTTATAATGGATAGATGCACTTTTATGATGGATAGATGCACATTTATAATGGATAAATGCACTTTTATGATGGATAGATGCACTTTTATGATGGATAGATGCACTTTTATAATGGATAAATGCACTTTTATGATGGATAGATGCACTTTTATAATGGATAGATGCACTTTTATAATGGATAGATGCACTTTTATGATGGATAGATGCACATTTATAATGGATAAATGCACTTTTATGATGGATAGATGCACTTTTATGATGGATAGATGCACTTTTATAATGGATAGATGCACTTTTATGATGGATAGATGCACATTTATAATGGATAAATGCACTTTTATGATGGATAGATGCACTTTTATGATGGATAAATGCACTTTTATGATGGATAGATGCACTTTTATGATGGATAGATGCACATTTATAATGGATAGATGCACTTTTATGATGGATAGATGCACTTTTATGATGGATGGATGCACTTTTATGATGGATGGATGCACTTTTATAATGGATGGATGCACTTTTATGATGGATAGATGCACTTTTATAATGGATAAATGCACTTTTATAATGGATAAATGCACTTTTATGATGGATAGATGCACTTTTATGATGGATAAATGCACTTTTATAATGGATAGATGCAGTTTTATGATGGATAGATGCACTTTTATAATGGATAAATGCACTTTTATGATGGATAGATGCACTTTTATGATGGATAGATGCAGTTTTATGATGGATAGATGCACTTTTATAATGGATAAATGCACTTTTATAATGGATAGATGCAGTTTTATGATGGATAGATGCACTTTTATAATGGATAAATGCACTTTTACGATGGATAGATGCACTTTTATAATGGATAGATGCACTTTTATGATGGATAGATGCACTTTTATGATGGATAAATGCACTTTTATAATGGATAGATGCACTTTTATGATGGATAGATGCACTTTTATAATGGATAGATGCACTTTTATGATGGATAGATGCACTTTTATGATGGATAGATGCACTTTTATAATGGATAGATGCACTTTTATGATGGATAGATGCACATTTATAATGGATAAATGCACTTTTATGATGGATAGATGCACTTTTATGATGGATAGATGCACTTTTATAATGGATAAATGCACTTTTATGATGGATAGATGCACTTTTATAATGGATAGATGCACTTTTATGATGGATAAATGCACTTTTATAATGGATAGATGCACTTTTATGATGGATAGATGCACATTTATAATGGATAAATGCACTTTTATGATGGATAGATGCACTTTTATGATGGATAGATGCACTTTTATGATGGATAGATGCACTTTTATAATGGATAAATGCACTTTTATGATGGATAGATGCACTTTTATGATGGATAGATGCACTTTTATGATGGATAGATGCACTTTTATAATGGATAGATGCACTTTTATGATGGATAGATGCACATTTATAATGGATAAATGCACTTTTATGATGGATAGATGCACTTTTATGATGGATAGATGCACTTTTATAATGGATAAATGCACTTTTATAATGGATAGATGCACTTTTATAATGGATAGATGCACTTTTATAATGGATAGATGCACTTTTATAATGGATAGATGCACTTTTATGATGGATAGATGCACTTTTATGATGGATAGATGCACTTTTATAATGGATAGATGCACTTTTATGATGGATAGATGCACTTTTATAATGGATAAATGCACTTTTATGATGGATAGATGCACTTTTATGATGGATAGATGCACTTTTATAATGGATAGATGCACTTTTATGATGGATAGATGCACTTTTATAATGGATAGATGCACTTTTATGATGGATAGATGCACTTTTATAATGGATAGATGCACTTTTATGATGGATAGATGCACTTTTATGATGGATAGATGCACTTTTAAAATGGATAGATGCACTTTTATGATGGATAGATGCACTTTTATAATGGATAGATGCACTTTTATAATGGATAGATGCACTTTTATAATGGATGGATGCACTTTTATGATGTATAGATGCACTTTTATGATGGATAGATGCACTTTTTTAATGGATAGATGCACTTTTATGATGGATAGATGCACTTTTATAATGGGTAAATGCACTTTTATGATGGATAGATGCACTTTTATAATGGATAAATGCACTTTTATAATGGATAAATGCACTTTTATAATGGATAGATGCACTTTTATGATGGATAGATGCACTTTTATAATGGATAAATGCACTTTTATGATGGATAGATGCACTTTTATGATGAATAAATGCACTTTTATGATGCTCTCACTATCCTCTCGCCCCTCTGCCTCCTGAAGAACCGTCTGGTGCGTCTGGTGTGCGTCTTCCTCCAGTCCCTCATCAGGAATAAGATCATCAATGTCCAGGATCTGTTCATCGAGGTTCAGGCGTTCTGCATTGAGTTCAGCCGAATCCGTGAGGCGGCCGGCCTGTTCCGCCTCCTCAAGACCCTCGATAACGGAGAACCGCCCGCCGAGGGCAAGATTGCCAAATGATCCGCATGAACTCCAGGACTAAAGCTGAGTCTCTCTATGAAAGCCTTTCAGTTCACAGCATATGAACTTCCTCATGTTTTCTGTTCCTACATGTACAACATGTCCTTGTTTTGATCCCAATGGGTGGGTTTTTTTCGTCCATTAAAGCGATGGTTACTTACACGTTCTCGGGAGTGTGTCTTTACACTCCTCGACTTCATTAGAAGTGCGAATTTAAAGTGGCTTTATTGCTTTTCTCAGACACGGACACCACCGAAATAATGCAGAAAGAAACACAGCAACAGTCGTGTTTATATAATGCATCATAACGTTTTTTTAATGCGTTCATTTTTGCACCTTATAATGCGTTGTATGATCTCATGAATAATTGTAACCACAGTTATAATGCATACTCATCTATTCATTGCATACTACAGTTTCTGACATATTATAGGCAACACTTTAAAGTCTTTATATATAATGTATTATTCCTTATCCGTTATAATACTTATGTTAGAAAATGTAATGCAATTTCAAGGAATCTGCCATCATTATAACGCATTTTAACTGGTTACAATTATCAATGAAAAGATGTAATGCATTATGAATAGTGCATTATGCATAAAGGCTTTAAGTGTTAACAATGTTTATTCTTTCGTATTCTTTCAACACATATTAAAATGGAAATGTATTTGAGACAAATCATCCTTTTTAAAGCGTCTATGCATTGCACTGAATTTTATTTGTATGTGTTTTCACATCACACATCATTTTTAGTCAGTTTGATGTTATAAACATAATGTCTTAAAGATCCCAAGGCATGACATTTTCTTTTTATGAGGTTTTTTAACATTAACATGAGTTCTCCTAGCCTGTCTATGGTCCCCAAGTGGCTAGAAATTGTGATGTTCTAGGTGTCTTTCTCTGCCTTTGAGAAAATGAAAGCTCAGACGAGCTGATCTGGAATCTTCCCTTTATGTCGTCATAAGGGGAAAGGTCACCTCCCCTTCCTCTGCTTTTCCCGCCCTTTTGCGATGTCAGCTCAGGCAAAGGTGACCAGATTTCTGAAATGGAAAACGGGGACATTTGCCTATTTGAGTGGTCAAAATATCACTAAAAAACTAATTTGTTACTATCTATTAATTAAAAACGGAGACATTTTTGAATGTTTTTTGTTGTCGTTGTTGTAGTACTGGGCTCCATAATGATAATGATTATTATAATTTAGTTTGATTATTACGATTTTTGGTCTGGTTTTAATACAATTCACCACACCCGCAACTACAAACAAACAAAGAAAACAGTTCATAAAGTAACCACAAGCCATTCAAAACAATTTTATAACAAAAACGCGTTACAAAAATAAGAAATGATGAATAAAACTATTTAACAAATATAATTGTATTTAATACTTTAACTTTCACAAGTTTATACTGTATAAATTACTTTTTTTTTATTTTACTTCAAATGTTTTGTCACGTTTGTGCTTGAAAATAACTCTTACTATCTTTATTTGGTTTTGTAATTTTGCATTTTAGGCTTATTTTAAGAATGTGTTTAAGTATGTTTATTCTGCACATGTGTTTGTTCCAATTGAAATTGTTTGGGTTTTTTATGTGGAACACTTTGACGATTCGTTCATCTCGACGGCTGTAATGGTAAAAAAAATGGTAAAAGTATCTGAGAGGGGTTCCACATGTTACAAAGTTCGTAGAGTCCGAAATTCGCATGTGAAATTTTCGCACGTCAAAAAATTAATTCAACCTCACGTTATGTCAATCACGCTTGCACACTGCCTCCGAAACTTTTGTCTGTCAAAAAAAATTTCGGAACGGGTTTAATTTTCTGCATTTTTCGCAATCACTGCGTTGTGACTGCGGAACTTTTGGGGAAAAAACAATCCCACACCTGTTGAGGCTCTGTTATAAAGCACATGCAAACACTATTACTTTACTTTAACATGAATAGTTAGTATGTTACTACCTTGAAAGCGATAGCGATATTTCTTGTGATATTTTACGATAATGGCGCTCTGCTCTCTGTTACGTTCATCATGATGTAGCGGCGACCGCGTTAGTTAATGCCTTAACTGCTCATTAACTAAAGGGGTCATGAACTGCATTATTTTATAATGTTTCCCAGGGTGCACTTTTACATAAAAATGGTCCTAATTTAGAAATAAAAGGCATTTCCTACCCTGATTTTAGCCTCTGTTTGAAGGGGCGTGTCTGCTGTGACACTTCAGTGTAAATCGCTTGTAAAGGGACCGTTCTTTGATCGCTTTCTATATATAATTTAATCACCTACTAAGAGAAACTGGCATTACTGTCGAGTCCATATCGTAAAGGTCTGTTCGCAAAGACTGCGCCAAAATTGCGACTGATTACCCAAAGAATCCACAGGGAAATGCACCGAATACAAATAAATAATGCTCAACTGAGACAGTCACATTGTTTTATATAAAAAAAGCTCATTCCTAGCATTAGGATCCGTTGGAAGGTGATGTTATTTTAGTCCATTTGTCTCTCCTCATCATCTCACTAACACTCCAGTGGGCGGGGCCAAAGTTGCACTCATGAAGTAGACGTTGATCCTCTTCTGCTTGAGTCGTTCTCTCGGCTTGGTTACAATAAAAGCTGTTGTTGTTTTTTTTCAAGGAAGTTACAGGATATTCTTATAGTATGATGAGCTCTTAAATGTCAAAAGGAAAAGTTTATTCCTCAGTTCATGACCCCTTTAACCCTTAAAGGCCTAGACAGCCGCCCGCGGCTAGAAATAACTATCGTTCTAAAATGTTTAATAACTTTTAAACCTAATATAATAATACTAATATAAAAAAAAATAATAGTAGATGTTTGTTTTTTGGAAATTTAACAGTGAAGCACTGAGCTTGAATTATGCAGAAAATTTTGTAATTTTTTAATCTCTTTACTTGTTTTCTGTGTAATCCAGTCACAGTTTGAAGAAAAGTTTTGTTGCGACTTCCTACTTTTTTCGTTATACTGTATATTAATGAGTGGAAATGTCTAATAAGTCAAATAAGTGCTCCTATGCCACCACCTACTGGTTATAGTGGGGGGGGTTTTGCCGTAAAGTGGCCAGCACCTTTAAACTTTTAGTTTTACAAATCATCACACTTAAAATAAAATTTAAATTGGACAATATTTAGAGCTTTGAAGTGCTGGAAAAAGTGTGAAACACTTGAAAAGTGCTTGAATTTGACTCTCAAAAGGTTGTACGAACCCGGAGATGAATAATGCGAAAATACTCGACTATTTCTTCCACAATACCATGGGTTGTTACTACATTAAATCCATGATGAATGTTTATGATTTGTGGACTGAAACCCCTGAATGTTTCAAATGTTTCTCCTGGTCTCAGCTCTGTTTGCTCTGATATCTGTGGTTTATAACAGAGGATTCTGCACCAAACGCTTCCCACTAGATCTCGCAGTAGCGATGTTATTAATACTGAGGTGAACTCAAATGCGTTCTCACTGGATCTGCGATGTCTATTATTGCTCCGAGATGATTAACGGTCTGCGCAGCACAACTCAAACGAGTAGCGCGGTTCCGCTTTCGTTTCGTTTGCCGTCCGATGTTTCTCATATGCAACAGAAATGCCAGCTCTTACCAGCTGGGCACCAGTGCGACCTCCAACCAAATTCAGTCGCACCAGCAGGAAAAAAGGTAGCAAAATGCCACCATTTAGTCGCAGTCTGGAGCCCTGTAGACAAAATTTCATCTGGAAGTCTAAAACAACCAAGTCTAACTTCCTAAAGGGAAAAAAAATCCAAACTTCTGTTTGAGTTCACAGTAAAAACACCACATTTTTGCTGCCGTTTTCTTAAAATTCTATTAATTTAATCCATTATCAGACTAAATAAATGTAAAACTGAGCTAGATGGAAACTTCATGTTCTCCTGTTTAAAGTGATATATGACACTTGATGCTAACTGCTAGAACGAGTGAGAAAAACACGAATAACTAATTTCCTCGTCATCTCACTAACACTCCAGTGGGCGGGGCCAAAGTTGCGATAATAAAGTAGGCGTTGATCTTCTTCTGCGTTTTATTGGTTACAATAAAAGCTGTTTTTTGGGCCAGCAAGGAAGTTACAGGATATTCTTATAGTATGATGAGCTCTTAAATGTCAAAAAGAAAAGTTGATTCCTCAGTTCATGACCCCTTTAACTAATAACTAATAGTATATGACTCTGTGTGTGTACGATTAAAGCCGGATTAACATATAATAGTCGTCAGCTGATATTGGTTTTATGAAATCTGAAACAAGCACAATCACTCGAGTTAAAAAACATCCTGTTTTTATTTGCACACTGCCATCCGGGAGACGTACCTGAACATTCAAAAGAGCAAAACTGGCCTGACTTTATTTCTCTCCATACGCACACAGTGCCCAAAAACACATACATACGTGACCTTTGACCCTCTAAACCTCGAGGGTTAGGCCCGTTTATCTAGAGGTTATGCAGATTCATACAGATGTCCTTGGCAACATAATAGATTTATTTGATTATGCTTCTAAGTGTCAAGAGCAGTTTATTAATATTCTCTATAGAGCTTTTCATCATATTTGCATGAAGGCGGGAACCCAATAATTGAGCAACTATAAAAGACATACAGTCAAACCGAAAATTATTCAGACACCAGATATCATCCCCAGAGTGTGTATGTGAAGTTTAAGCTCAAAATACCCCACAGATAA